>CM071926.1:96149326-96358206 GCA_016081115.2 Rehmannia glutinosa | reverse complement strand
TTGTGTTTCGGGTTTGCAAGTGTTGTAAACTTGAAATCGAAATAATTATAGCCATAAATATGCCTAAAATAAATGCAAAACTCACACTAAACATATTTTACTAAGGAAGGTTCAAAGCCACAAACTACATCCCAATGATAACGTTCGTCGAGACTTTCAAGCTAATTTGCATACGAATTCATTAATTTCATTCACGTGGGGATTGTTGGAATTATTGTTTGGTAAAATGGGTGTTGATGAATTTTGACCAAATAATTAAGTGGTTTCCATTAGTGAAAAATATAATTAAATTATTTGTAAAAATTCTACTAAGAGAGTAGATGAGAATTTCATTTGGAATTTCTCAAAAACCAATTCCAAATGAATGGGAAATTAATGTTAGAAGTTAGCCACTAATCTTTAGAAAATGGTATGGAAAATGAAAAATG
Source organism: Rehmannia glutinosa (assembly GCA_016081115.2). Classification (NCBI taxonomy): domain Eukaryota; kingdom Viridiplantae; phylum Streptophyta; class Magnoliopsida; order Lamiales; family Orobanchaceae; genus Rehmannia; species Rehmannia glutinosa. Next base: position 96,357,778 of record CM071926.1, on the reverse strand, counting down.
TGGGAAAGGAGAAATCCCATCCCACATAGGAAAAAGGAGGCAAAGTTTGCTCGCTTGATATATCCCAAGTTGACTTATGGGTTTGGGTCTTTAGGGGCACCAAGTTTTTAAAGGGTGAAGACCTCATGCTTGTGGGTTTGGTTCAAGCACACGCTGCACCGCACGCCGAAGCTCGGCTCATTTCGGCCCCGGCCCAACAGGTCATGGGTCGCGGTAGTGGGCACGGGCTTGGGCTTCAAGGCCATTATTCTTTGGACCAAAACCTTTAAAATAATTTATTAATTAATTAAAGTTTCCAACGGGAAAGTGTTCGATCCGAGCCGCGGCCGTGCGTCCAAGTCGAACGTGTTCGCCACGCGGCGAACACATGGCCCGTGCATCGGTCGCGTGCGTCAAGTCAAAACTTTGTCATTTTGTTCGCATCAACGCGCACGGGCACACGCGCGGGCGGCGCGCTCGTATGGCCGATCGTCGCGAAAGGCCGAGAGTGCGCTTGTTCAATATAAATATGTCTTTTCGAGCCAAAAGACATGATCATTCCATACGACCACCTTGTTGCCTATATAATTCGAACCCATGCGGATGAAATGACATACGAAACACGAAAATTATCAGATAATAAACGGTCATTTTGCATTCGAGCATATTGACTTTCCTCCCATTCCAAATTTTGAAAAGTCGAAAACATATTGTTGTTCGTGTTTCGGGTTTGCAAGTCTTGTAAACTTGAAATTGAAATAGTCGTTGTATCTTCGAGACGAATGCCGAAAAGCGTTAGCACTTTGTATAAAGGGGCGTTTTTAAATCTTGCGAAGATCGAATCGAATTGAAGCCTCGACTAGCCATACACTTCAAACACTTAACTATATTCAAATGAAACCTTTCCATGTTTTTACCCAACAATGATAAGAACATACATAATTAAGGATGTTTTAGCATTTAAGCTTTAAAGACATGTCTTGTTTTTTTTATTTATTTATTACGATTAATTATTTACTTAGTTTTCTTTTAATTAGTGGGTTATTCAGGTTTAACCCAATTTCGACCGGGACCTATGAAGCCTAGATCTATACCCATTAATTTCGTGTTAGGTTCGTGTCGGGTCCAAACCGACAAAGGGCGTACTTAGATCTTCTAATTTTAGTAGAGCTGCAAATGAACCAAGCCGCTCGTGAGCTATTCGGAGCTCGATCCGATAAAAGCTCGTTCGAGTTCGTTTAATGAGGCTCGTTAAAATAAACAAACCAAACTCAAACTTAGAGATATTCGGTTCGTTAGCTCGTGAACAGGCTCGTTAGTAAGCTCATGAATAGGCTCGATAGTAAGCTCGTATAAATTAAACTAATAATTTGACTTTAATTTTAATTTTTCATATTTTTACTTGTGATAATATAAAAATATTTCAATAAACTTATTTGTTTGAATAAAATTATAAGTTTTAGTAAATATATTATGCATTTTAGATATATATAATTTTATTTTTGTAATAAATTGAAGAATAATTTAATTTATAATTAATATTTACTAAGCTCGTTTAGGCTCGATTAAGCTCGAAAAAGTTCGTGAGCCATCAATATGTTCGATAAATTCACGCCGAGTTCGACTCGATAATAAATGAGCCAAACTCAAACACTCAAAAAGCTTTCGGCTTTCGGTTCGATTCGATTATGCCCTAAATTTTAGTTAACAGAATTATGAACCAATAGTATGCAAACTAGGCATTAATCCAAACCCAAAAATGAAAAGATGAATCATGGACCTATTATCTAGGCCCCTAGACCATGGATATTGGACCGTAGTCCGTAGCTCAGTTTTGATTATGGGCCTATTATCTTAGCCGCAAAAACAAATACATGGAAATTGGCCCTCAGCCCTCAGGGCTCAGCTCAATTTGACCACAACCGGAAACCCAAACCCCAAAATGAATCCCAGAATCCATACCATTAAGGTCCATAACCCGAATTGAAGAATAAAAATAGCGCGCTCTGGAAATTGAGTTCGAAAACCCTTTTTCCCGCCATAGCCGCTGAGCTGAGCTCCTCTCTCTCTCTCTCTCTCTCTCTCTCTCTCTCTCTCTCTCTCTCTCTCTCTCTCTCTCTCTCACACACACACACACACACACAGAGACAATCGCTGAAGCAAAAATGCCTACAACCTTCATCGCTCTTCAATGCTTCCATTGCTGCACTATGCAGGCAATATTTCTGCGTGTGTGTGAAAATAGTTCTACATATGTATATAAATTGATTTGCTGCAGACACACACACACACACATACATATATATGTCTATGAAAATGCATGCAATTATTGAAACGTGGATGCAGGTGAAGCAGCAGAAGAAGAGCAGCAACAAATGGAGCTGCGTGGTGTGCAATGAGAAGCAGTCTGTGAGGAAGGTGTTTGCGCAGGGTGCCATGGCCAGGGACGTACGAAAATTCGTCCAGAATTTCAACATGTCTCGCCAATTATCCGATCAAAAACAACAGTTACTCTCCGAGGAAATCGAAACCTTCAATTCTCAGAGCGATCATTCACGGAAGACGAAAAGGAATGATTGGACTGAGTACGTTGATGATCTCGAGGAATACAGCACAAAATTCGATAAAGATGGAGATATCCCCGAAGGTGTTTGAATAAATTGATAAAAGAAAAAAAAGGTCAGTTTGTTTAATTGTTTTATGATTTTTTGTGATGATCTTGGATGAACAGGGGAAAATGGACTCGAGGCCATAGTCGTGACAGAGATGCCAAAGGCGCTGTTCAAGAAGCCCAAAGTGAAGGACTATTCTTCCATTGAAAATAGCGCTGGAAATATTTTCAAGCCAATGTTTCCAGACAGAAGAAATGCCAAAAGGCATCGGAACGACCAGCCTCAAGGTAATTCGAGCGCCTATGGGAATTGGGTGCTTATTTATAATAATCAATACACATTTTGTTTTGAATGAATTGATAGTTGTGATTTTTGCTCAAGTGCAGATATAAAGTTGACTCAATTTGAGCAAATATCTTGTGAAAGAGCTTCCAAGAAGAGTGATTGTTACGATGAGGAATTTACGTCTTTACATTCATCAGACCGGGCTCCCAAATGGAACCGTTTGAGAGCACAAATTCAAGATATTAACAGAAACTCAGCTAACATGGAGGAGCTATTTGTACGACAACCATCAAAAGTGGTCAAGGGATCAATTTCAAAGTGGAGCGATTACATAACACAGGAAGGTGAAAATAGTGTCACTGTGGCGCCAATGGCACGGTTAGATCATACAACAGCAGCCAAGGGACCAGTTTCTAAATGGAGTAGCTTCATAACCGAAGAAGATGATGATGATAACTTGGAAAGTGGAAGGAGGAGAGGCTCAGGGGATTGTGTCAGTCAACGGAGTATTTATCCATTGAGTCGTCGTTGAATGATGAAAGGGTGGAGGATGATATCCATCCTGATTTCATTTGAAATCCTCAATTTTCAATTGTATGATCTTATTTTACTTCATGGCCATATCATTCGCACACTAAATGTTTCATTGACCTTCTTGAGCAAATTGAGGCTTCCTATTCGATATTTCTATTTCATTGTATTGGATGAATGATACGTGTACAAGATGATGTTGTAATTGTATACACGTCATTCTCATCCAATAAAATCGACTAGGAAGTGAAATTAAAAAAGTAAAATAGGAGACCTGGACTCTACTTGAGCAATTGGTGGGTTGATGTCATTATTTTATTTTATTACCTCTTGTGCAAATTTTGAGGGTTTACAAACGACATACTTGAGCACTATTCATGTGAAGTAACTCTTGGAATATAGCAGTTATTAGATAGGACTTTGCAATTCGTATGGAAGGTTTTAAAATTTTTCTATTTAACTACAAGTTCTTTTACCGTGGTTGCATAGATTTTCTGGTGCCTTTTGATTGCATAAATTTTTTACCATTCAATTTATGAGCTAATTCTCCTGGTCGTTGGGATCAAATAACTGTGGCAGTGTGGAATGAATCCTTGTTGTTCGGATCACTACTACCACACAGACACAGTTCTTCGGATCACAATGCTCAACTACTTCAGACCTCTCCAACAACTTAGAGACAAATTAGCTGTAGTAATTCAGACCTATACAACAGTTATAAAATCCGAAAATCATGCAGATGATGTTTGCTCAATCTGTTTCCATTTACTAATAAGTAATAATGTATCAAAAGTTAATGTTTTTATCATTATTTGAGTCTACAAAGAATTGAAAAGAAAATAAGAATCTGCTTAATACAGACAGACTTTCCTGAAATAATAAAAACGAAAAGGGAACCATTTTTCTTTAAATAACTCTAATTATCTAGAAGCTATTGGTTTGAAGATAAATCTAGCAGTGAGAGGACGAAGACTTGTGAAGTGCCAATTAAGGACAAGGAGCCGTTTTTTTAACTTAGCTTAAGACAAGGAGTCAACTTAATCACCATCAGAACCTGATGCTGCTAAGCGAAGCACATCCAAAGCCTCAAAGACTTTCTTCTTTAGAGCATCTGGAGACTCGATTAGATGAAGCACCTCCGTTTGGTCCATCTCCAATAACATACCAGTTACTTTTCCTGCATGATTGCGCTCAACACGTTCCACTAGCGGGTAAAGTTGTTCACCCAGCATCTGCAAAATTATAACATGTCAGGATGTGACATTCACTAAACCGACTAGTAGACATCATCACTCGTGAAGTTCAAGAATAAAGGAGCGTTTGCAAACACATAAAATAAAGTGATTGTCAGCTTCTAGCTAAAAAAATAAATAAATCAGTTTTTAGTGTTTTCAAATGTGAACTTATTTTTCACACACAAATTAAACACTTTTACAACTTATTCACAAGCATTACCAAAAAACTTATTCAAATTTTAGCTTCTTTTGCAAGCATTACGAATTAATGCTCAACTACTTCTTTCCGCTTCTACTACCGTAAATCAGTTCACTCCCAAATAATAATAATTCAGGGCAACAATGAATTAATCATGGATAGAAGGCCGAGAATTGGACTAACCATGCGTTGTTTTTCGGGAGAAGCGGAAGCCAAAGCTGAAGCAAGTGTCGACGTAGACAACGACACTGAAAGCGGAATTTCCAAAGAAGCCCCTGACACTGAAGATGCATCAAGAGGCACTGGCAACATTCGTCCCATTAAACCTTGAGGAACCATCGAAGGATTGACACCATTTCGTGAATTGGCCATATATCTGTTGAGGCTTTGATTGGAGTTGAGCTGCATCAGAAACATTAATTAATAAGCATAAACAAAAAGACCATAATGAATTCCATATTTTTGCTAACTGCAGACGAGCTCTTATAAATATCCCACCAAAAGATAAGAGGACCTACTCGTGTGGCAAACAAAAAAAAGTTACAAAACAAACCTGCAGTTGTTGTTGATGTTGATAATTTCTACTTCGTCTCGCATCTAATCGCTGACCAGGCTGACCTTGTTTCTGAAATTGGAATGACATGGCAAAATTGGAAGGAAGACCTGCCTGTAATCCAGACAAGTGCTGCTGTTGAAATCCATAAGCAGGTGCCGGAGGAATGAGTCCATGACCAACCTGGCCATAATAAAGCTGCTGAGGTGCAAGCCGAGGTGCGACAGAGTGAAATCCTGGCATTCCTGACAGAGGTGACATCGTACCAGGTGTTCGCTTCTGAGCAAAATGTGCCTGAACGGAAAGAATATGTTGTTAATGGCAAGCAATTTCATAAAATCAATCTCATATACAACTGATCCTAGAGAAATGAGCCAGGAACAAAGAAAATTAACTGTTCATGAAAAATTGGGAGGTCCTATATCACCAAGTACTCGAAGGCATGGTGCCGACCCGGGGAAAAAGATCCTAAAAGAAGACGCAAAACCCATCCCAAAATGCAGCATTTTTAATGTAATAAAAGGGTAACAAATAAAAAGGCCAAATTTCATTTACTTTTCAACCTAAAAAGCACAAAAAAGAAAGCCTCCACCATTTTTTCTTACAAACAACAGAACATAAATAACCCATCATCCCTACTTAAGAAACCTCGGAAAACAAAGAAGAATTGTTGTATAGTAACCAACATAAGCATAGATAAATACATGTCTATGCAAATATTTGACTAATTGTTAACCGTAACTACCAGAAACAATCATAAAAATATATAGGATAAGCCAAAGCTTTGTTTTTGTTCAAAATATGCCTTACATTCATGTGAATTAATCAGTTCTTGAGGCACATTTTCTGCTCAGAACATACGCATATTTTGAAAATCATTGCAAAATTTGTCGGCACAAATAAGATAACGTAATGTACAAGTAAAAATGCCCACCCAAACGCCTTCTTTTGGAAGAATGAGGAATGCAGGAAACCAGCCCAAATCAGAAAAATAGGCAGAAGTATGCAATTGGAAATAAAATGTTAAGAGATACAAATTTAGTTACAGATGGTATAATGTAGAAACAACTGAATTACTTTATAAGTTTGCAAAAGAATGTTTCTTTACAAATGGATGTGAACTGAGCAACAAAATGTACTACATATTAAAATATACTTTTATCATATGCTATTGATTTAATAACTAGTTCTTCAAACATAGCAACGACATAAAGAAAAACTATACATTTACCTGTAGCCAAGCCTTTCTTTCTTCTTTACGTTGAGCTACCGCAACATATAAAGGTTTTCTCCCTATCATCTTCCCATTCATTTCATTCAACTGAAAATGATTAAAAACACATTATAAATGTCATCCAACAGATATAAGGTAAAAACGCACCAAAGCAAGGAGGAAAGCTTTGAAATTGAAAATCCATAAGAGCTAATGTATCTTACAGCTTTTGTAGCTTCTTCAGGGTTGGAAAATGCCACAAAACCGGCACCCTTGTTCACTCCAGTTGGATCTCGAACGAGCTAAAGAAAATAATGATAATAAGTAGATAAATCAATATTACAGGAAAAGTGACAAAAACAACAATATCAATCTCTTTGCACAAATAGACAGTATTAAAAAGCTCAGTGGAAGTACAATGTCCAATACCTTGCATGATGAAATCGTTCCGAACTCTGAGAATAACTCCTTCAGCTTTTCATCATCTATGCTATCATCAAGATTTTTCAAGTACAGGTTAGCACCTTTTAATTTCTCAAATCTACTAATTCTCTCCTGTTCAAATTTGGCTTTCAGTTCTGCTTCTCTTTCAGCTTTCTTTTCAGCCTTTCCAACATACAATACCTTGTCATCAATTGACGATCCATTCAAACTTTCAACTGCAGAAGCTGCAGAATCCGAGTTTTCAAAATTAACAAAGCCAAAACATCTGGATTTGCCATTTGCGTCTTTCATAACAACTGCACTAGTGATGCGACCGAACTTTTCAAATATTTTCTTAAGGTTCTCATCTGTAGTACTTTCAGATAAGTTTTTCACATAGACATTCTTAAATATTGGCGATCCTTTTGCTCGATACCTTTCTCGACGATTAACAAAATTGCCAACATAGACCTGCTTATCATTCATCAGCATGCCATTCAACCGCTTGATTGCATTTTGTGCAGCTTCCTCTTTATCAAATTGCACAAAACCATAGCCTTTTGATTTCTCATTGTTGTCAACAGCTACCTTGCAAGAAAGCACAGTTCCAAAGGCAGAAAAAGTTTCATACAATGCCTTATTGTCTATTGAATGATCCAAATTCTTGATGAACAAATTCGCATATCCACTTTTTCGCAGGCTGGGATCTCTATGAGAAAACATAATCCTTATAGGCTTTCCATTGACATGAGTAAAATTCAAAACATCTCTAGCATTAGAAGCTGCAATATATCAATTTAGATCAATCAAGAAACATATTCAAAATGAAAATTGCAAATAAATATATATGATCAGTCAATGCTGCACGAAGCATATATCTATAATTGGGGGCATGGATAAAAGTATCAAAAATTGATATTGGAACTGACACAAACAAAACTAAAAATATATGCGTGTAATTGGGAATGAGTGTAGCAATGTAAAATAAGAGCATGTAGTCAAATAAGAAGAAAAGCATCTTAAACTTACGAAAATACATAGTGAGCAATGTAGATAATTGAAACTGATGACAGTACGCTTACTCTAAATCCTTCAAAGCTACACATTTTTCTGGAAAGGTAATGATAATTCGACACACTTTTTTATTTTTGAAATCAAATTCGAGACACTTTTTCGCTTACTTTAACAGATTTTCCAGAAAAATAGTTTCTTTTACGCAAAACACCATTAAAACGTTCAGAATAGGTAATAATTATTACGATTTACGATAAGAACTCAAAACTTCAATCAAAATAATTAATTCACATTACTGATCACTATAATTGTAATAACTCCAAAAACACATTAAATTCCAACAATACATTTTCACATGCATGCAACCACATATAGCACATCAATCAAAAACCACACGATAAACAGAAAAAAATAATAATACTCTGATCAGTTATGATCACCATCAATAGGAGTGTTAAAATTGATGTATCCATAACCAAGTGAGGACATCCGATTCTGATCCCTGCAAACCCTAACCGAAACCACAGGTGCCACCTGGTTGAACAGATCGTACAGTTTGCTCTCATCCACCGTCGCCTCCAGATCACCTACGTACAACGAAGAGCTCGGGAACACTACCCCTGCCATTGCACCCGGACTCGAAGGTGGAGTGGCTGAAAACACACTCACCGCCGGCTGCACCATCGGTGGCGGAAGCACCGTCGCCGCCATGTCAAATCGGAAAACAACTCAAAAAATTATACAAAGTAGAAAAAGCAGAGATTACGTATAACTGTATATATCTATGTATAATGTATATATAGGTATTGTATTTGTATGTGTATCTCTATCTCTATTCTGTCTCTAGCAATCGGAGTATGAGGAATAGGGATGGCAACGGCGGGTTTGGCCAAACCCGGGACCCGCCCGCCAAGGAAAAATTAGACCCGGGACCCGCCCCGCCCGCCCCGCCTCAAGACCCGCCCCGCCCCGCCTCAAAACCCGCCGGGCGGGTCTAGACCCGCTAGACCCGCCAAGTATTTTTTTTTTAAATTATAATAATTTATATTTTTCTATTTTTGACCAATTTTTCAAAAGTAATCTAATGTCAATAGGTTAAAAAATAAATAAATATAAATATGCAACTTATTATAACTATTTTTTAGAATTGGCTACTATTAAGATTTTTTTAAAAAAATACTATTAGTATACTACAATAATACTCAACTAATATTTAAAATAAATAATCAAAGTAGAATATTACAAGATATTATATTAGTAAATTAAACTTTAAAAGTAAATAATATTATATTAGTACTCAACTAATATTTTTAAACATATAACACTCAAATTTAAAAATACATAATGCAAAAATATTTCAATATATATTTAAAAATATAGTAAAAATTAATATGCGGGCGGGTTCTATTGGACCCGGGACCCGCCACCCCGGGACGGTTTTGGAATCTTGAGACCGGCCGAACCCGTTTTATCGCTCTGGACCCGCCGTCGGGCGGGTTTAATGCGGCGGGTTTTGACCCGCCCCATTGCCATCCCTAATGAGGAAAGGAGAAAGTATGTGCGTGTTGGCCTGTTATACAGGTGGAGTAAAAATATCCTACATGCAGTCTATTTCAGTTGGGAGACTAAAGTATTGTACCTTGGGTTTGACCTTTGAATATATTAAGTGGGTAGTGGAATGTCTGGTAGGTACTACTCTTTATTGGGTGTAGTGGAGCTTGAGGTTGTAGAGGATTGTGGCTGCTGGGTTCGGAGATTGTTTCGAACCGGTCCAAGTATGAAAGCGACTTTTGTTAAGCGGCACGTGCGATATTTTTTTTTTGGGGGGTGATGACGTGGCATTCTGCAAGGGTATTTCTTTGTAAGGCACGTGCGTCTTTGTTTTCCTTTTTTCTTTTTTTTTTTGTATTTAAGAATAATCCAAAGGTACGGTTGCTTGGAACTAGTTATAAGTAGGGTGTCAATTTGGGTTCGGTCCAGCCAGGTTTGTGGGTTCGAGTTCGTGGTTCAGAATAAATCAACCCAGACTCGATATGTTTAATTGTTTGTGTCATGATCGTAAATAGGGCTGCAAATGTGTCATCAGGTTTGGAGACACATTTTTTATGGTGTAGGTAGCAACAAGATACACAAATCAATTTGCGCCATCACAAATCTAATCATTTTGAAGTGGTTGTCCTTTCTTTTGCAAGCTCATATAGCTGCAAAGTGTTTAGAACCATCGTTCAACTTGCAACTTTATTTCTTTCAACTATGCGTCCAAACTAATTAGACACGCTATTCCCGCTCTCTATTAGCACATCTCCATTTACTAAGAATCGCTCAAAGCAACTTGGCGCTTCTAACTGATGAGAGTGTGGATGTACTAACTTATAGCGTAAATAGCAATAAAAGAAAATATAATACATTAATTTGTGCCTCACACCCATAAGTCTGCATTCAATTTAGTGGACTTAGCTTTAAGGGAAACAATAGTCATCTTTCATTCTTCCAGCAGGCTTATCCCGCTTGAAAAAAAATTATGCAGAGGGAGATTGACTTTAGCGAGTTAGAAAATAAAGCCTCATCGAGCTAATACAGTCATTCTCCTAACTTCACGTACCACGATATCATTAAAAAATCTAAAAGAAATACTATCTAAAGCCAAGCACCACAAAGAAAAGATAGACAAGTCTTCTCACTCAACAACTATCTTACAAGTGCATTTGTCCGAGTAAGACTATATCGACACATCAAGTTGCTCACACCAACTATTGAGCTTGAGATGACTCTTTTTAGCCTCATCTTGTGCGCTCTATAGCTGCACAACCCGATAATAGTCATACACATTTACTCAATCTCAAAACCACATGCCAAGTCAACCAATATCTACAATCCACCCATGGAGAGATTTGGAAATATTAGCAAAAAAATAAGAGAGCAAAAAAATAGTCAAACTTCATCTCAGTACAACTACGAGCGAAGTTACCAATCTCATAAGTGCACTTAATATTTGTTGATACTTAATTGTCTCATTTAATACGGTGACATGACTTCTTGTCACCTTATGGATCGATTTATAGTCTAGTTTTAGCTTTTGCTCTCATCAAGCTACATTATGCTTGTTTCAACCTTCACTCGAGTTGGTTTATGTCAGTCAACACAAGCGACAAGTGCACTGACTTGTGTATTTCTCAACTTTTTATAATCAGCCTCTACATAGGCGATTTTCATTAATAATAACACAAGTTACTAATATCCTTAATTCAACTCAAATAGCGAATTTGGATAACTAGAGTGTTTACTCGGGAGTAAGCTCATATTCCAAAAAATAGAACTTAAACTCTTTTATTAAATTTGCAGCTTAAACAAATTAAAACGCAAAATTAATTTTTGATCCATAAGTATATCATTGGCATCTCAACTGCGATTATTTCGGCTAATTAAGTTCTTACATTTGTTAAACAAAGCGCAAATACTTTCTTTAATCCAGAAAAATATTATCCGCGTCTAAGTCGCGACAATACTGGATACTTTGTCTATTTTCATGTTAATTTGGCTAAACTAAAGTTGGTGAGTTTTGTCTAAACACATTTCAATAATTTGCAGAAACAGTTAGGTACTGATCTAAATTTTTTATTCTGGATCCAAGTAATATTTATTATTTTCTTCAATTCAATGAGATCGAAAATTTGTCACCAAGGCTAGTAATCATCTCCCATCGAATTGAAGATCACAATAAAAATTACTGACCCATGAATAAAATTATCGATGTCTATAAATGAATCATGCATGCAACCATGCGATATAAGTAATTACAAAAAAATATAGCCCCCATGAGCGACATTGACATATGGTGCATCATGTGGAGATAATTTAGACCTATGGTGGTAGAATAAAAAATATTCTCATAAAATTGATGTCACATAGCCTCCACAAATCGGCCCAATAAATACATGCCTCGAAAAAAACATAAAAAAATATTACATATTTTTAAGACCTACTACATCAATTTAGAAAAGAAAAAATTGAGGATACCGTATTACCACCATTGTCGAAAAATAACTCCCACAAATAATATTAATATAAAACAGTAAATATTCACAAACATGAGCACCCATATGTCAATGTCCATTCATCCCAACACATGATAATTCATATCACATCAATAGTATGGGTCGAAACATAAATCACATATTTGCACATATAAGGTGGATCGAGTATACCTATTTGCAGCGGAACTATCGATCCACGTAGCCAGGATTGAGCCCGTCTACTAGTCTCTTTTTGATCCATGATTAAGCCATCTTCAAGCATTCTCTTTGGTTGAACCCCGAACAACGAACGAACCCCGTAGATTGGTTGAACCACGAACAAGATCACGAACCACCTTTCTCATTGGTGTAAATAATTACTAGAATTATTTACTTGGATATGCATGCCTTAAACCTTTGGAGAACTTTGGTGATGCTCCAAGAAGAAAACCATAGAGAGAAGTTTTAGCAGAGAGATTATTATTTCTTGTGTAGAAGACATTATGATTACTTTGTCTGATTGCGGGGAGAGAGATCAATATATATCTCAATCCTCTATATGAGTTAGAGTCCTGATGGGAGAGGTTTCTAGATAAACTTAATCTAAATAGGACCCCCTATTATCTCAAATATGGATGCAACCTAATTGCACCCAATAATTTTACAAGTAAATATAACCCGACATGTTTAACCCATTTAATAAATTTATAGGGGAAATTACATAAATACCCCATTTTTGGTAAACATACCATAAAATACGCTCCTATCACTTTTGTACCTATTTTTCGTTTTTTTTTGTTCCTGTATTGCTTTATATGTTATATATGTTGTTTCGATGTTGTTTAAATTTGTTTCTTTGTTGTTTCGATGTTTCAAAACAACTTTTACCTATTTTTAAGCTATTTTTTGTTCATGTATTATTTTGTACATTGTTTCCATTGTTTCGGTGTTGTTCTATAATATTTTTAATGTTGTTTTAATAATTGTTTTTGTTGTTTCCGTGTAGTGTTCAATGTGTAAGTACAAATTTTACATATTTTCAAGCTCTTTTTATTCATGTGGTGTTTTTAATATTTTTTATGTTGTTTATGGGTTGTTTCCATACCATTTTTAATGTTGTTCTGATGTTTCTTTGTTGTTTCCATGTAGTTTTCGATGTTTAAATTTAATTGTTTACCTATTTTTAACTCTTTTTGCTCATATGGTGTTTTCTATATCGTTTCTGGTTTGTTTCTATATTGCTTCCTTGTTGTTTCCATGTTTTTTATGTTTTCATGCACTGTAACAAAAATTGAATTGTGTTTTTTTATTCATGTTGTTTCTATAATATTTTTAATTTGTTTGGTTTTAATATGTGTTATTTTATGTGTATATTTCTTGATTTTAATAGACTTCTAGTATAAAATGCATTATTTAACGAGGGCAAAATTTATTTTTTTACTGAAATTTTATTGAAAGAAACATGTTTGAGACAATCTTGAAACAAAGCGTAAAAAAGTCTGAAAATTTTGGCGGGAGCGTAAATTTGTGTAAAAAAAGGGCGGGAGCGTAAATTTGGGTAGAATAGTACCGAAAGCGTAAAAGGCTGACATTATCTCCAAAAAGTGGTACATTTATGTCAATTGCAAAAAATTATATTCATGTATATTTAATAGTATCAACTGAATAGATTTAATTTTTTCAATCAATCACTATGACGCACTATTCAATCAACAAAAATATCACAGTTCACTACTTACAAAAATAAATAACATAATTACATAAATAACATAATACTCAAACCATATTTTGAGGGCAACATACAAAAAGACATGCAAAATAATAACATACATAATTAATGATTTTAACATTTAAGTTTTAAGGACATGTCTTGTTTTTTATTTTTTTTCTTTACAATTAATTATTTATTAATTTTCTTAAAATTCATAAACGAGTTAGACGAGTTAAATGGGTCATAGTAGGTTGACTCGAGCGTGACCTATTTAATAGATGAATTATTCAGATTCGACCCAATTTTGACCCAGGCCCATAAAGCTTGGACCAATTAATACCCATTAATTCCGTGTTAAGGTTCGTGTCGGATCCGAAATTGCCACCCATAATTATAAGTGCATAGTGGAAGTATTCTTTTACAGTTATTTTTCATTTCATTTTATTTTATTATTTTTGTGTCATATTTATGATTGAGCTTCAATTTTAGTATGACAAAAGAAAAAAATGTTAAAAAAGGAAATATAAAACGTATTATGGATTCCAAAAACACATATTAATCTTTAAAATCTCATTTAAGTTCAAATCGTAAAATATAATGAACTTTAATATACTTAGCACCGCAGGCTCCTACCGGGCACACCTCGGCATGGTTTCGGCAAATAAAACTAGCTGACCACAACAATATGATATCCTTGCAAACAACACCTTGCCATGCTCGCCCAAGTCCCATACAGGGCTACAAGAGCTCACATCGCCGCGCGTTGATAAGCGTGAATTTTGCATGTGTTTTGATGCGTATTTCAAGCTATAATGATAAGTAAACATGCATATACTCGCGTTAAACGTTACATATTCACTCCTTGTGGAAAAGATATTACACTTTGCTTATTTTGTAGGAATTTCATGATATTTGAAGCTAATTGAATAAGAATATGAGGAAAGCAAAGTAGAAACGCGAAGAATTGAGTGGATATACGAAACGTGAAGCCTAAAAGAGCGAAAGTTGAGCGTTCACGGAAGAAACAGGGGGCACACGGGTTGGGCGTGCCTCAAGACACCACCCGTGCACCCCTGTATAAGGTTGATTGAAGCTGCAGCAAGGCGCACGGGTAGCCCATGCATGGGCGCACCACCCGTGCGCCCTGCAGAGAGTCCGAGTATCTAACCGGAGTGGCGCACGGGTAGGCCGTGCTCCGACGCACCACCCGTGCGCTCTACAGAGAGTTGGGGTATCTAACCGGAGTGGTGCACGGGTAGGCCGTGCTCCGACGCACCACCCGTGCGCCCTACAGAGAGTTGGGGTATTCCATCAGGGTGGCGCATGGGTAACCCGTGCGTGGGCGCACCACCCGTGCGTTTGTGCTGGAATCCCATAATCTGCAGCATTAAGCCCTAAACATGATGGGAGGTATAAAAAAGGCTTTTTGGGGGGCGCACACAAGGACATTCTGGCATTTTTGGGATCTACAACACAAGACAAGAGTCAACTCTTGGAAGGAGACATCAATGAGATAATCGGGTTGCATCGGAGCTTGAAGAACGGAGATATATCGAGAGATTGTCGACGTTCCTAAGTTTTCTTGCTTCTCTTTTAGTTTCTATCTTTTAGTTTCATTTGTAATGACTTTGAACACTTTGTGTGTAAGTTGTTTAATCATGTGTAGCTAAACTATTGTGATTTCCGGGTTTTGGAAGTAGATTAATGAACTCTTGTTGGATGTTTTAATCTTGGTTGAAGTTATTATCTTGAAGCCTATTTGAGTACTTTGAGCTTATTCTTGTTTTATCACTTGACCAATGATTTAATATATTTGATATATTGATTCATAATTCGAGAGATGAGTTTCAATATTAGATCTTAAGTACTTGACACGAATATTTGCATGAATCGAGAGGTTTGTGAATATTGTGAGGACATTTGATCTATTGTGCATTTGGGAGTTGTGTATCTTATGTTGAGTAGAGATGCTAGCATAGATATTTCAATCTACATTTTATATGCATCTCGAGAGGGAGGATAAAATAGCTTTGTGATCGTCTTATAGGAATATTGATAATAACCTTGGCTTTGATTAAATCGGACAACAAGAGGATTATTAATCGAAACCTTAACTCGGAAATCCATTTCATCATCTTGATACTTCTTTCATTTGTGTTATTGTATTTTTGTGTTTTAGTGAGTGAAATTGTCTTAATCTCAAAACAACAACCATCAACTATTGATCGTCTAAATAAAAGTAAAACTATCTTGGTTCAATACTTAGCCTATTGATTTATTAGTCTCCGTGGATACGACCTTGCTACCCTATTCGATAACGAACACCGTACACTTGCGGTGAAGCTAAAAATATAGGCGAACACGCGTCGCCCGCACTGGCTATCCACCGTAACAACTTGCTTATTTTTCCCCATTAACCATGCCGAGGCTGCTAGGGGGCGCTTTAAAACCCACAAACAGCTTTCACGGACAATGTTTGGACTCTAAGCTAGCTCAACACAAATGAATAAAAAAACATAAAGTATGTGTAGAAAATCACATTATCGGAGCTCAAAATTTTGTTCGACTGAATTAAATCTTGATTCAATTAATAATTCTTTTGACAATGATTCAATTAATAATTAAATCAAGTTCAATAACAAAACTTTCAAACCCAACAAAATTTTGAACAAGTTTAAATAGCAACATCTACGACTCAATTAATTTGCATCCCTAATTATTTAAAGCAAGAAATATAATTTTTGTAAGGGTTTCTGTTGGGGACAAAAATGGTATTTCATAATTTTATTAAATATAATTTATTTTATATTTTTGTTTATTTAATATTAATTGCCCAATGGGCTCTTGATAATTAAACCGGCCCAAAGGAGTCCACGTTTGGCCCAAGTGGTCGTTTTCTCCTATGTGGACTGGCCCATAGACCTAATTTTTCTTCGCGGCCCATGGGGCCCATCTCCTATGTATAAAAAGGTCCCTCCTATTAATTGTAAGTAATTAACTCATAATTAATTATTCTCTACGCATTCAATATTTGTTTACTGTCCTAATTCTCTCTCGTTCATCGTGCTGACTTGAGCGTCCGAGGGGCCTCCCCGGGACAATCCCCAAAGCCTTCTAACGTTTGCACGTGTGTGCAGACAAGTTTTCAACCGAAGGAGTTAGCAGTTCAAGGAGCATAAGACGAGAAGATTTCCCTTTCGGGAAGAGGACTAGCTTGAAGACTTTCCTATCGGGAAGAGGATTTTGGTCAACTTGGTTGACTTGGGTGTTCTGCTCGAAAAAGCAGCATCATTTTGGTATCGTTTGTGGGAACAACCAAAGTACACGAAGATGTAGACTCGATCGCAAGCACGTGAGGGTGGATCTCAAGTCGCAGTAGAGTGCGGACACCGAGATGAAGAGCGATCGCCTGGAAGACGGGGAGCCAGCCCTCCTCCTCCTTCTGGAGGAGTGCCGCCCCCTTCTCCATTTGCTAGAGGGGCGCCGCCTCCTCCTCCTGGGGGGGCTCCGCCTGTTGAAGAAATTCGTTTGTCACGGGAAGCCCTCCAGGGTCTCCTGGATGAAGCCGCCCAGAACACTTTATGACATCAAGCCGCAGCCAATGCTGCAGGAGGACCACGACGGGCTCTGCCTGCTGCTGAAGATCCTACTCAGGACAATTAAGAGGGGAGAGAAGAAGGGCGCGATGAGATTCAGAATCGTGAAGAGCCGCCACCAGTTGAAGAAACTCAAGCTGTGCAGCCTAGGCTAGCCAATTCACGGGCTACATTGTTGTTGAAGAGGAGCCCCTTAGCTCCAATGATCTTATCTGAACCATTGCCATCAGGAATCAAGACCTCCAACCTCCCGGAGTATGATGGCACTAGAGACCCGCAGAAACACTTGGACAAATTATATGCCAAGGCGGATCTCTACGACATGACGAATGCCTCTTACTGCAAGGTATTCCATACTACTCTGAACAAGCGGGCACTGACATGGTTCAATCAGCTCCTGGTTGGGTCGATTTCCGGGATGGACAAGCTTACAGAGGCGTTCATGCATCAGTTCTCCATTAACAAAAAGTGTCACAAGACAATCGCTCACCTCTTTCAGGTGAAGCAAAAGGAAGGAAAGACATTGCAGGAGTTCATGAAGCGGTTCGTAGAAGCCGCCAATGAAGTGGCCAACGTCCAACATGAGACATTAGCGGGGATACTGCAGCAGAATCTACGCCAAGGGCGTCTAAAGAAATCTCATCGGGAAGCGTCAATCCAACATGGAGGAGCTGTTGAGCCAAGCAGAGAAACACATTCGTGTTGAGGAGTCTACCAAACCTGAGCCTGGCGTCAAGCGCAAATCCTGGGACTAGGAGAAGAGTCAAGCGGGAAAGGGCTCGAGGAACGATAATGGACCAAGCTATACACCCCTTAATGCTCCAATAACGGAGGTGATAATAGCCACTCAGAAAAAGGGGATCATTGATCCTCCGCAACCACTGAGGAACAACCCTTCACGGATGCGTTCCAATTTATACTGCAGATATCACAGATATCGGGGGCACACCACCAAAGACTATTTTGTTTTGAAGACAAAGATAGAGCGGCTCATCCAGAAGGGCCATCTTAAGGACTATGTGGATCAGAGTAAGTTTTGCCGTGATCCTAGGCCACAAGAAGAAGAATCTCCACAAGACCAACGCCATTCAGATCTCCATAGGAAAGAGAGGCGCGACAATCATGTTGCCAGAGTCATCAATGTGATCTTCGGAGGTCCAGAGGCAAAGGCCACCCGGAGTGCCCTCTGGGAGTGTAGCAAGGATAGAAGAGGATGCCCCGAGTGGAACCCATCCAAGGAGAGAGTCGTGGAGCAGCCTCAAGCAAAGGGCATGCCAATCACTTTCGGCACTCAAGACTACATCCCAGAGACCCAACTTCACCCGGATGCCATAGCCATATCAGTTATGCTAGCCAACTTTGTGGTCAAAAGGGTCCTGGTCGACACGGGAAGCACGATGGACGTCATATTCCGGGAAGCCTTCGACAAGATGAGTATCGATCAAGCACAAGTTGTTCCGATCTCGGCACCACTGATTGGATTCATGGTAGAGGTGATCAATTCCTCAGGCGAAATCAACCTGCCACTGGCACTGGGCATGGACGCCCCTCACCAAGTCAGGAAGATGGACCACTTCCTCATAGTAGATGCCCCATCTCCGTATAACTTGATTTTGGGAAGGCCAAGCTTGAATCACTTCTGGGCTATCCCATACGCGGTTCACCTGAAGCTGAAGTTCCCTACAAAATCAGGGGTAGGAGAGACTGTTGGAGACATCAAGACAGCTCGGAAGTGCTACGTGGCCACCTTGAAGATGAGCAAGCTACTGAGATCAAATGATGAAAGCCCCTCATAGCCATAAACGACAGCTCTCCCTGGACTCCTGGGGACTTTAGCATTTTTTATTTTCAGTTCATTTCCGCTCTAGAGGCGTTAAAAATTTGTTTACATTTCAGTTATGTTTCCACCCACAGGGTTAGAATGAATATGAATAAAAATGCTTTCACTTTTTCAACTTTAATGTGATGAATGCAGTTATGGCCACAAATGGCCACAACACAATTAATGCCCACATATGGCCAGGGTTAATGACCAGTTAGACGCTCTCCTCAACATACCTTATCTTTCCGGCTATTGCCCCGGATGGGATGGGCCTTCTTAGGGTTCTCGTAAATAACCTCATCCGAATAAGACCCCAGAGGGGATGGCCTCACCCGTCTAAGACACAACTCTATTTTTAGGCCAACCGATCGCCCTAAAGGGCAACCCGTGCCTGGAAGTCAAAACTGGAAACAGAAATAAAATAGAGGATTTTTTAGTGGTGGTCGAATGGATCGACCGATGTATGAATTATTGAAATTTTCTTAATTCCCTTCTATCTCAGAAAAATTGAGGGGTGACCGGTCCAAGGGGTGGGCGACCGGTCGAAGCCCTGGTCGATCGATCCAACCCCTGCACGGTCCGACCCCTGTTCAACCTGTATTTTTTTTATTTGAAACATCTTTTTCTTATTAGAGGTCAACCAGTCGACCTAAGGTTTTATCAGCAGAAATTATCCGTTGCATCAGACAACTTTTCATGAAATTATGGGGTTATTTCTAACAACTATTTTCTTCATTTGATTTGCAATTTTTTACATATTTTAATCTCCAAGGAGGATCCTATGTTGGTATTCAAATCAAAGAGCTCTACTATAATATTTGAAGGCTTGAAGGATAAAAAAAACAACATAAGCATACAACACAACAAGAAAATTAGCAAACTTCTTTAAGATTTCATTTTCAAAATTCTTGTTGTAATAGCCTAAGCACATCACTTTCACATCTTGATTACTAGGCTTTCCTTCTTGATTACACTTGCACTGTTGAGTTGCAATATTTCATTTAAAGTGTAATCTTTATTGCATTTGTAACATCACCGAAAATAAGAAATCATTGTTAGTGTTCTTTTGGCAAGAACACGTTTGGTTGATGAGAGGGGATTGATTGAAAAGCTTGATACTTTTCGTGTTGAAGAGTTTGGTGCTCTTCGAGGTGAAGAAGAGTTTGATTCTCTTCAAGTTAGAAGATTGTGGTAATCTTTATAGGTGGTGTTGTAAGAAGAGTGTGGTACTCTTCAAGGTAAAGGTTGTATTTGTTTGGTATCAATAAACTTTTTTCTTTTCGAAATCCATTTGGACATACCGAGTGGTAGAGGATTAGGCCTAGGTTGAACCTCTATAAATCATTGTGTGTTGATTTATTTTCTGCACTTATATTTCTTCATCATCTTCATATTCAAAAAAGAAGGCGTAAATCGGAAAATCGGGAAAATCTATTCACCCCCTCTAGATTTTCGTAGCCACTTAGACTAACAAGTGGTATCAGAGCCAAACTCTTTGGCAAGCTCATTCTTCATTGCGAGTAAAGAGGAAAGATCCATGGCTATGAATGAGAGCTATCTTCCAATCGGAGCTTCATTTAATAGACCGCCTCTCTTTGGCTCCAACAATTATATTTCGGAAAGATAGAATGGAGTGCTTCTTGCATGGTTGTGGGTTCGATATTTGGAACATGGTTATTAATGGAGTATCTATCTCAATGAACGAAAAATGAGGATGGAACTCAAATCCCCAAAGCCCTCAATGAGTTCGATGATGAAGATAATAAAATATTCTCCTTAAATGGTAAAACTCTTAACATTCTTCATTGTTCTCATACTGCTACAGAGTATAATCATATTAGAGGAATTCGTTCCGCTCATGATGTATGAGAAAAATTGGAAGTTATCTATGAAGGCACAAAGAAAGTGAAACAAGCTCGAAAGACCATGTTGGTCAAAGAGTTCAAAAATTTCAATATGAATGATGGGGAAAATATCTCTAAAATGGTTGAAAGGATTGACAACATTGTAAATCCTCTAGTTTCACTTGGGAAAATTATTTCCGAAGAGGATAAGTCACCAAAGTTCTAAATGCTCTTCCCTCCTCTTGGTCCGAAAAAGTTACCGCTATTACGGAAGCTCAAAATTTAGAAACTCTAAAATTGATGAGCTTATCGGCAATCTTCTCATCTATGAAGTTTATACCAATGAAAGGAGTAATTTAAAGACATCAACTTCTCAACCAGATATGGGATCAACTCCAAAAGGTCTTGCCTCAAATTCGAAAAATTATTATTCAAGTGATGAGGAAGATGAAGAAGAAGATGAAGATGAAGAAATCATTAGAAAATTTACAAAATTTGTAAATAAGAACAAGGAAAAAAAGCAAGAAATAAGTCTTACTTTAGATGCGGAAAACCCGGACAATATGTTGCTGATTGTCCAAAAGAGGAAAAAACAAAGGAAGAAAAAGCACTTTAAAGCCTTAAATACCAAAGGCGAAGCAAAAATGTGGGATGAGGTTCTTGCAACATCCGATGATGAAGAAGCCGAGCAATATCTAATGGGCATCGAAGAAGCAATGGGGTACGCTCTAATTCTTCCATCTCTAATATTAATGAATTGCAAGGTGATTTTGATGAGCTTCAAAATGAATTCCAAAGCATGCTTTTCTATATCTATGCTTATTATAAAAGTGTGAATAGATTTTGAGGTTTCTTGAAAATTTTGAATTGCCAAAAAAGTCCTTATGGTAAAGTTAGCTTTAAGGGTAAATAAGTAGTTTTCTATAATGATTTTGCTTTTATTTGTTTACTAATATTGACAATTGTCTCTTTATATTCCAAACTCCTCTTATATCATTTATTTCAATTTAAATTCTTAGAATATTTTAAATTTTAAGATAATATTTATTTTATATTATACTAGATATCAAGAGCTTTCCAACAATATGTCATAAGCATATATAAATGACTTCATATGAGAGAAATTTAGCCATTCAAAGTCGAGAGTTATGCAAAATATACACATATAATATCTTTATTTAATTTTCTAAATAAATAAATACATCAAAAAATAAAAAGAGTATGAATTTACAGCATAATGAATTGAAATAATAAATAAAGAAAATAATTAATTTTATTGAGAGAATTTTCGCCATTTAAAGTTGAGTGTTATGCAAAATGTACACATATAATATCTTTCTTTAATTTTTTAAATAAATAAATACATCAAAAAAGAAAAAAGGAGATGAATTTACAACACAATGAATAGAAAAAATAAATAAATAAAATAATTAATTTTATTTTATTCAAAATAAATAGGAAGACAAAATACATTTTCTAAACTTCACTATTGGTTGAAACTATCCATATAATAATAAATTTATCATCTATCACACACCCTAAATTGTGAGAGAATACTTATTGGTTGGAGTAAATGATAAATTTTTTAGTATGAAAAGATGGGAATTTGTGACTATTAAAAATTTCAAGAATCTTATGTTTTTCCCATAAAACATAATTAGTTTATAAGATAAGTTAAATAAATTTGTTTAGTAAAATTTTGAATAATTATTATTTTATTTCTAAGATTTATTCATTAATCTTTATGTATGTTTTTCGTAATAATGGATATACGATTTAACATGATTTAGATTCAATTATCAGTTTATTTTATTCGTGTATACTTTTGATACAAAAAAGAAAAAATCGACCATTGTGACAATGTAAAGTTGAATTTGCAAAATAAATATATTACAAGCATATACTCTAAAATTTAAAAATAAAATAAACTTGGTTAAGAGTTATGTGTTTGAAATTTAATGAAATGAGATTTTAAATCTCAAGATGAGTGGATGAGATATGAGTAATATTTGTTTAATTTTGATTATTCATAACTATATATTTATAAATTCTTTACCTTTTTTAAGGGTTGACATATTTCTATTGTAAAATTAAATAAATAAAAAATAAAAGAGAAATGATTTTACAACAAAAATTACAATAACAATATAAAACAACTAATACTAAGAGTTTTGATGCTAAATTGAAAAATTGGTTCCAAGAAGAAAAAATGTAAGAGAACTAATTTTTTTAACATTTATTTATGCAATTATTTTTTTTTATGGATACACCATTTGACCTTTCAAATCCTATAATATAGATCATTTATCAATTTTAATAATATATTATTGTATATTCTTTTAGTTAAATAAGTCAGTAAATATGATAATAAAAATATGAAATTAAATATAAAAATATTTAAAAGGATAAATATGTGTTCTCAAACTTAACGGAATATAATTATAAATTATGTTTCATATGGAGGTATAGAGAGAAGGAAAAAATTATTTTTGATTATATTTTTCTTGGCATAATAAAATTTTAATTAATTGGATGGAAAGTCTATCAAGTTTTGATAAAAAAAAGGAAACTAAGCTATTTTATTGTAACAAAATATTTTATTTTTAAATTATAAATAAGAAGTTAATATTGTTAGTCAAAGTGGCTACGATAATCTAGAGGGGGGGTGAATAGATTATGCCGATTTTTCGCAAATTACCCTCTTTTCCGAATCAACAAGCAAATGACAAGAACGTAAATGCGGAAATTAAACAACACTCATTGATTTAAAGAGGTTCAACCCACCTAGGGCCAAATCCTCTACCACCCCAGTATCTCCGGGATGGATTTCAAAAAGAAAAAAAGATTTTATTAATTACCACAATTAATACAACACCTTGAGGATCACCACAATCCTCTAACAACACCTTCAAGGAGATTACCACAATCTTCCTTCACCACCTTTGAAGAGTACCACACTCTTCAAACACCTATCACCTAGATCACCCAAGTGTATTCTTACCACAAGAATACTCACAAGGATGTCTTGTGTTGAATGATAGACAAAATTCAAGATTACAACTCTATGAAACCAATACAAAGATTGAGTGCAAGTGTAATCAAGAATCGAAAAGCCTAGACCTCAAAGATGTGCAAGTGAAAGTACTTAGACTATTACAACAAGAATGTAAAAATAACAGCTTGAACAATTTGCAGATTTCTTGTTGTGTGTTTTGCTTGTATGTATTGTATCTTGTGTCTTCAATTCATCCTCTATTTATAGGGAAGTCTTCACCAACATAGTCTCCCAACATAGGCTCCTCTATCTTCACTTTTGTCTACAAAAAGAAGATCACAAGATGTAGAAATATTGTACAAAAATCAAAAGTAAATCTTGTCAAAAATTTCAAATGAAAGATAATTTTGTCTTTGTCACAAAATAGCATAGGGCGACCGGTTGCCCTGTTGAAGATTTTGAACGTTTGAAAAAATTAGTGCGATCCAGTACAAAGTCATCGGGGGTCGACCGGTCGACGGGGTGCGACCGTCGCTTTAGGGTGCGAAGTGCGACCGGTTGGCCTCACCTCTTGACCGTCCCCCCTCCTTCTTTTTTCATAGAATTTGTTTCTGCTTTCGCTCGTTTCATTTTTTTAACTCTTCGGTACCTTCTGGCCGACGATATAGGGTGACCTGTCGACCTCCAATATTAAATGTTGTCCGATTTTTATCAAAAATAAACTTCAAGAAATACTCCAAAAAATTAGTAAAAATATTTTAAATCACTTGGGAGTATTTTGACAACATTTATAAACATAGTTTTGGTGTAAAACAAATTTAAACAAAACCATCAAAAGTGTTGTCCATTTTTATCAAAAAATAAATACTAAGTAATACTCCAAAAATTAGTAAAAACATTTTAAATCATTTAGGAGTATTTGGACAACATTTATTATCATTGTTTTGGTATAAAAACTCATTTGAACATAATCATCAAAATCTTGATAAAAACATTTATCTAACAAACTCCCCCTTTTTGATGATTACAAACCAAAACAATTTTAGGAAGTTGATTTTAAAACAAAACAAGTTTTCCAGTCTAAAACATCAATTCATTATAAGCAAGATTTATCATAAGTACAAACACACAAGGATAGGAGCAAAGATTTTTCAAAATCATTTTTGCACAAGCTCCCCCTATCAATATGCATATCAAGAACAAGTATACAAGCAACAACTAAAAGCTTAAAGCTTAGCTTTTACAACTTAAGCTTGAATATCATGAGCTTATAAGCTCCCCCTGTCACAAAAGCATCATTAGTCAAGTATAAAAGTCCATAATGCATCACATGGACCAAGTATAATCCATAGCTTTTGGCTTTTAAAAGCTTTAGCTAATAACTTTTCTTGCGAGCTTATTTATGCTTCTTTGAGCTTATGAGCGTTTTTCTTGTTTCTCCCCCTTTGGAATCATAAAAAATAATGTTAGCACGATAAAACCATCATACAATTATATCAAAGTGCGCAATTTTATAGATTTATCGAGCATATTGAGCATTTAAGCTTAAATTCCGAATAAAAGGGAAAAAATTGCTCATTTGATTTGTAAAAGCTCATTTGATTGATAAAACATGACCTCTATAAACTTATAAGACTTTTCAAATCAAGAGAATCATGTAGGTAATGAATTTTTTATTGAGACATTTTGTCAAACACTTGGCGTGCGTCGAATAAAACAAGAGAAATATAACGCCTTTGTGATTCGTTTAAGCCAAAAAAATTTCGTCACCAATTTCAATTCCACAATATACATTCATCATCAATCATCATAAACAACATATTAATACAAAAATTTCAACAATATATAAAGATACAAGCACATTCTCAAGGGTTCAATCCAATTGAGATTAAAAGGAGAAATTCTTACCATTTAATCGGTAAAGATGAACAATGATAATGATAAACGAGCCTCATGAAGTTCAAGTTGTGAAAAGAATGCATGAAAACCAATTTTGAATGAAATTTGAGTGAATTTGGCAAAGGGGACGAAAAATGGCCAAAAAGAGTTAAAATGAAGAATGCTGAAGACAGAACGGTTTTAATCCAATTTTAGGCTTAGGATGACCGGTCGACGTTGAGGGCGACCGGTTGCCCTCAACCTGTTTAGCCCACTGTCTTGACATTTTTAATAAATCCGAATTTTCAATCCTAAGTTTTAAAAACATGCAAAATGCAATCATAGACCTCATTCAATATGCATTATGCCTAACCGAGCTCGTATTGACGCAAAAGTCTCGGAAGATAGCGTTTTTATAAAAATGTCCGCTAATTGATCTTGAGATGGTACAAAAGATATCTCAATTCTTTGTTTTGAAACACAATCCCTTAGAAAATGATGTCGAATCTCAATATGTTTAGTATGGTTGTGATGAACCGGGTTTTGAGCAATATTTATAGCGGATATATTATCACAAAAGATAGGAACACTTTCAAAAGAACATTTATAATCCGCTAAGGTTTGTTTCATCCAAAGAAGTTGTGTACAACAAAATGTCATGCGAAATATATTCGAAAGTGAAACACAATTTTGTTTCTTTGAAAACCAAGAAACTAGGCAATCACCTAGAAATTGACATGATCCGGAAGTACTTTTTCGATCATCAATATTTCCCGCATAATCCGAATCACTATAACCTTTAAGAGAAAAAATTTCATTCTTTGGATAGAATAAACCATATTGAATAGTGCCTTTCAAATATCTAAAAATTCTTTTAACGGCACTCATATGAGATTCTTTGGGATTACTTTGAAAACAAGCACATAGGCATACGGCATGAAGAATGTCCGGTCTACTTGCGGTTAAATAAAGTAAACTACCAATCATACCTCGATATTTGGATTCATCAACCGACTTGCCTTTTTCATCCTTGTCAATCTTGACATTTGTTGCCATTGGTGTAGATACGGTTCTTCCTTCTTCAATACCGAACTTCTTTAGAAGTTCCTTTGTATACTTTGATTGGGAAGTGTATATCCCTTCTTGACATTGCTTAATTTGAAGTCCAAGGAAGAAGTTGAGCTCTCCCATCATGCTCATTTCAAATTCACCTTGCATTAACTTAGAAAATTTCTTGCACAAGGATTCATTAGTAGCACCAAAATTATATCATCAACATAAATTTGCACTAATAAGCAATCTTGCCCTTTTTCAAAAACAAAGAGAGTAGTATCAACTTTACCTCTTGTAAAACCATTTTGCAAAAGAAAAGAGCTAAGTCTATCATACCATGCACGGGGTGCTTGTTTCAAACCATACAAGGCTTTTTAAGTCTATAGACATCATTAGGCCTAGAAAAATTTTCAAACCCCGGAGGTTGTTTTTACATAGACTTCTTCTTGAATAATACCATTTAAAAATGCGGATTTTACATCCATTTGGTAAAGCTTGAAATTTTTAAAACAAGAATAGGCAATTAAAATACGAATAGCTTCTAAACGTGCTACGAGTGCAAATGTTTCATCATAATCAATACCTTCTTCTTGACAATAACCTTGAGCTACTAACCTTGCTTTGTTTCGAACAATATTGCCTTGGTCATCGAGCTTGTTCCGAAATACCCATTTTGTACCAATAATGGTTTGAGATGGAGGACAAGGTACTAATTCCCATACATCATTCCTTTCAAATTGATTCAACTCCTCTTGCATTTCTAAAAACCAATCCTCATCTTCAATGGCTTCCTTAGCATTTTTAGGCTCTTTTTGAGATATAAGAGCTTTCTCGGCAAATTTTCCTCGAGTCATTACTTTATCAAGGGGATCACCAATAATAAGATCTTTTGGGTGATCTCCCTTAAATTTCAATGCTACGGGAAGATTTGAAGTATCACCTTTATCTTCTTGAGGAACATTTGAGCTTGAAGGTTGATCATTTTGAGTTTCATCTTGAACAATCGGTTCAACAATATCCTCTTCATCACTTTCATCATTGGGTATCCTTTCAACACCCGAAGCTTCATTGAATTTGACATGGATGGATTCTTCAACAACCCCACTAGTCTTATTGTAGACCCGATATGCTTTGCTGTTGGTTGAATACCCCATAAATATTCCTTCATCGGCCTTAGGATCAAGTTTATCTAATTGATCCTTAGTATTCAAAATAAAACATTTACATCCAAATATTTTGAAATAACTAATATTTGGAGTTCTTCCTTTCCAAAGCTCATATGGAGTTTTATTCATTTTAGGACGAATATAAACTCGATTAATGACATAGCAAGCGGTACTTACGGCTTCGGCCCAAAAATATTTTGGAAGTGAAAATTCATTGAGCATGGACCGACTCATTTCTTGAAGTGTCCGATTCTTCCTTTCGGCTACTCCATTTTGTTGAGGTGTCCTTGGAGCCGAAAAATTATGACTATATCCCTTGGTTTCACAAAAGACTCTAAATTCGTCGTCAAATTCTCCACCTCGATCACTTCGAATAGACTTAATAGTATCTTCCTTTTTATTTTCAATAAGTCTACACAACTTAACAAACTCATTAACGACATCGCTTTTATTTGTAAGAAATAGAGCCCAAGTATATCTAGAAAAATCATCAACTATAACAAAAGTGTAATGTTTTCCACTTAGACTTGCCGTACCAATATCCCCATACAAATCAAGATGAAGCATTTGTAGGGGTTTGGTAGTGGAAATTTCATTTTTGGGCTTAAAACTACTCTTAACTAATTTGTTCTTTTGACAAGTGTCACATAAGCCAAGAGTTTCAAAAATCAATTTGGGTAGTCCTTTTACATGTTGGTTTTTGTAAATAATTTGCAAATTTTTGTATCCAACATGTCCAAGTCGCCTATGCCATAAACTAGTTAAATCATTATTGGCGACAAGACAAGAAACATTTTGACTAACCAAATCACTTGTACAAATTTTGTAAAGATTGCCTTTTCTAATTGCTTCACAAATAATTTTATCATTTTTGGAAATAAGGCATTTTTCTTTATTGAAAACAACATTATAATTTGAATCACAAAGTTGGCTAACACTTATCAAATTGAACTTAAGCCCTTCTACTAAAAGAACATTACTAAGAGAAAAAGAAGAGTTACCAATTTCTCCATTTCCAAGAATTCTTCCTTTGCCATTGCCGAACATGACCATACCCTCTTCTTGGAACTTGATGTTGGTAAAAAGTTCTCTATTTCCGGTCATATGGCGTGAACATCCGCTGTCCACGAGCCATTTTGAATCTTTCATTGTTGTTATAGCCCCTATAACCTACAAAGGAATTATTTTTAGGTACCCTATAATTTTGGGGTCCATGGGGGTTAGCCTTGAGACCTTTAGGTCTCCAATAATAGCTAAAATTATTCTTCAATTTACAATTGCTAGCATAGTGTCCATTCTTACCACAATAAAAACAAGTAATAATACGAGGACTACTAGCACGTACAAAGGTTGGACCTTGGTCTTTTTTCTTAAAAGCATTTTGAAAAGGTTTGTAGCCAAGTCCTAATTTAGAATGCTCACCTCTTTGTGCATCTAAGATTTTAGTGACTTTATCCGTACTTAAATTGAATCGATGCACATCTTCTTTCAAAATTTCAATATCATTTATGAGCGTTTGTTTTTCGGTTTCAAGAGTACGGACCATAGTAAGAGTAATAGCATGAGCTTTATCAAGAGAATCATAAGAAGTAAATAATTTATCCTTTTCTAGTTTAAGCTCTTTATGCTCCTTTTTCAAATTCTTGTATTTAACAATCAAATTTTGAAACTCATTTTGCAATTCATCAAAATCACATTGTAATTCATCAACTAGGGAAGAAGATGAAGCATTAGAGCGTACCTCGGTGTTTTCATCGTCTATGGCCATAAGACCATGTTCGGATTCTCCTTCCTCGTCGGTTCTTTATTTTTGTTTACAAATTTTGCAAATTTTCTAACGAGAGCCGCCGTTTCTTCATCATCCTCATCACTAGCATAATAAACATTATTAGAAGAAGATGCTAAGCCTTTAATAATATTTTGCGTACCCGGTTTAGAAGTGGATGGTTGAGAATTTTTCCTCTCCTTGAGATATACTTCATAAATAAGGAGGTTCCCAATGAGCTCATCAAACTTGAGTGTCTCAAGATTTTGAGCTTCCGTGATTGCCATCACATTTTCGGACCATGAGCCGGGAAGGGCATTTAAGACTTTGGTCACCTTATCTTCTTCGGAGATGACCTTTCCAAGAGCCACAAGAGGATTGACAATGTTGTCAAGCCTTTCCACCATTTTTGATATGCTTTCACCATCATACATATTGAAATTTTCAAAGTCTTTCACAAGCATTGTTTTTCTTGCTTGCTTCACTTTCTTTGTGCCCTCATAGATGGTTTCTAATTTTTCCCAAACTTCATGTGCCGACCGTATGCCTCTTATGCGATTAGATTTGGTGGCGGTAAGAGAGCAATGTAAAATGTTTAAGGCCTTACCGTTTAAAGAGAAAGCCTTCTTGTCATTTTCATCGTATTCCTTGAACAACTTGGGAGTCATGGTACCATCCTCCAATTTTGTTGTTGGTTGAGCAACTCCTTCAATGACCACATTCCAAATATCAAATCCGCACTCTTGTAGAAAGCACTCCATGCGGTCTTTCCAAAATGCGTAGTTGTTGGCGTCGAATAGTGGTGGCTTGTTGGTGGAGGCTCCGGTGGTGAGATAAGCTTTATTCGTAGCCATGGATCTTTCCTCTTTACTCGGAACGAGCTAGCCAAAGAGTTTGGCTTTGATACCACTTGTTAGTCCAAGTGGCTACGATAATCTGAGGGGGTGAATAGATTATGCCGATTTTTTGCAAATTACCCTCTTTTTCGAATCAACAAGCAAATGACAAGAATGTAAATGCGGAAATTAAACAACACTCATTGATTTAAAGAGGTTCAACCCACCTAGGGCCTAATCCTCTACCACCCTAGTATCTCCGGGATGGATTTCAAAAAGAAAAAAAGATTTTATTAATTACCACA
The DNA here is from genome assembly GCA_016081115.2 of Rehmannia glutinosa. NCBI lineage: Eukaryota > Viridiplantae > Streptophyta > Magnoliopsida > Lamiales > Orobanchaceae > Rehmannia > Rehmannia glutinosa. The sequence goes on along the minus strand of CM071926.1, from coordinate 96,326,750 downwards.
GTTAATACAACACCTTGAGGTTCACCACAATCCTCTAACAACACCTTCAAGGAGATTACCACAATCTTCCTTCACCACCTTTGAAGAGTACCACACTCTTCAAACACCTATCACCTAGATCACCCAAGTGTATTCTTACCACAAGAATACTCACAAGGATGTCTTGTGTTGAATGATAGACAAAATTCAAGATTACAACTCTATGAAACCAATACAAAGATTGAGTGCAAGTGTAATCAAGAATCGAAAAGCCTAGACCTCAAAGATGTGCAAGTGAAAGTACTTAGCCTATTACAACAAGAATGTAAAAATGAAAGCTTGAACAATTTGCAGATTTCTTGTTGTGTGTTTTGCTTATATGTATTGTATCTTGTGTCTTCAATTCATCCTCTATTTATAGGGAAGTCTTCACCAACATAGGCTCCCAACATAGGCTCCTTTATCTTCACTTTTGTCTACAAAAAGAAGATCACAAGATGTAGAAATATTGTACAAAAATCAAAAGTAAATCTTGCTGTCAAAAATTTCAAACAACATAATTTTGCTGTCACAAAATAGCATAGGGCAACCGTTGCCCTGAAAGATTCCGACCGTTGAAAAAATTAGTGCGATCCAGTACATGTCGTCGAGGGGGTCGACCGGCCGACGGGGTGCGCGACCGGTCGACCTCACCCTTGACCGGTCCCCCTCCTTCTTTTTTTTTTTTTTTCAAGAATTTGTTTCTGTTTTCTTCTGCTTTCATTTTTTTAACTCTTCGGTACCGATCGACGATAGATGCGGCGGTCGACCTCCAATATTAAATGTTGTCCGATTTTTATCAAAAATAAACTTCAAGAAATACTCCAAAAAATTAGTAAAAATATTTTAAATCACTTGGGAGTATTTTGACAACATTTATAAACATAGTTTTGGTGTAAAACCAATTTAAACAAAACCATCGAAAGTGTTGTCCATTTTTATCAAAAAATAAATACTAAGTAATACTCCAAAAATTAGTAAAAACATTTTAAATCATTTAGGAGTATTTGGACAACATTTATTATCATTGTTTTGGTATAAAAACTCATTTAAACATAATCATCAAAATCTTGATAAAAACATTTATCTAACAAATATAACTTTTAATAATCTTATTCTATTTTACATATTAGGAGTTTTAGATTGAAACTATTGTTTCTATTTAATCTCTTCTATTTTATGATTGTTTTTATTTATTTATTACTTATATAGTAGATCAATAAACAAACTTTGATTTATAAAAATAAAAATTAATATAATAAATTAAAATAAATTTAAATAAAATACAGTTAAAATTGGTATATATTTATATATGCACTATTGTAAGAATGGTAGAAGAAATATTAAAGAAAATCACTTCCGTATGTACATTTTAACATTTATGACAAGACTTATTTTTGCTTAAAACTTACATGCACCCTTAATAAATTATATAGGTTTAGGTAAAAAGATATGTATTATATTATTCATGTAATGAAATAATCTAACTTAACAAAAACAAATGTAATATGATATGAAAACAAGAATCAAAATCTGAAAATTTTAAATAGTATATATATATATGCTAAAAAAAATTAGTAATCTGACATTTATATCATAAGTACATATTTCCTAATCTACATGTTGATATGTTAATCTTTTACATTAAAAATATTGTATTAAATTATGCACAATAAGTATAAAACTTACTTAATATTTGAATGGCGACCACAACATCACATTTGATTGAGATTTTGTATCAAAAAGTTTATTTATCAATCAAAGTAATATATTTCCTTGTTATTTCAAAAATGTAGGTCCCAAGGGGTGTGAGTAAGGTTTAGAAAGGGGGGGAGGGGTTGAATAAACCTTACCAACTTTTCGATTTTAGTTCTTTTTAAAATATTACAGAGTTAAATACACAGCTAAGTCCTTGAGGGACAACTAAGTTAGTTAACCAACAGAGTTAGCCACTCAAATGCACTCGATTGAGCCGTTGATAGAATAACTTCAGTTGTTTAATCTAAACCTTAACTTGGATGTGATGAGATTTTCAAAAGACAACCGAAGACTTAAGACTTAACACCCTTGAATTTGGTTTAACTTTGTTTTAAACACTTGATTTTAGCACTTTGTTAATTATCAGTTGGATAGCAAATTATCAGCAGATATAAAGTGATATGCAAAAATAAAATGCTGAAATGTAAATGACACAATAATTTTTATAGAGTTCAAGATGGGGTAATTCTTCTACTCCTCTCTTCTCCAACTCCTGGAGGAATCCACTAAGTATTGATCGAGTACAAAGTGGTTATCGACCCGTATATACAAGTCTTGATCACACAAAGCCGACTTGATCCTTTGGGACTCGATCCGAGATGCCTTGATCACACAAATGGCTTCTCGTCCGACTCGACTACTTCATAGTCGGCTGCAAACTTAAGCTTGCTACTTCACTCACTTGCTCAAGCTTCTTGGATTTGATCACGAAGCCCTCCAATAACTTGAGACTGGTTCGAACTTGAACCTTTCTACAATCCTCCTTGGAATGTAGACCCCTTTTGATTCTTCAAAAGTTTCCTCTTCAACAGTTTGAAGTCGTCTTTCCTTCACAGCTTAGTGTTGGATCGATTTCCTTCGAGATTTAGGCTTGAGGATTTTGCTTGAATAACTTGAGAATATATTGCAGGTTACAATATTATTAATACTTGTTTGTTCGTTGTTCAGGTATGCAAGGTCTCCTTTTCTCAAATTGATTCCTCAGCCTTTTATAGTGAACTTTCAAAAATCTGCCCGTTGAAGAGATAGGCTGATTTTCAAAAGTCACTTGTGTTCGTTGGCTTATCTTGTTGCAGTCCTTGATGTTGACATTTCCTCGTATTAAATGAATGTCCAGCTTTCCAAGTTCTGACACGAGGTGCAGTGCTTCCCATTGGTTTATTCCTTTTGCACGCTTCTGGGACCGAGCACTTTAAGACATGGCAAATGGAAGTATTACTTGTTTAAGTAATATTCCCGACTTTTGTGCAAATGTGATTCTTTTCGATTAACTCCTCTTTTTGCAAGCCTTTTCCCCCAGGTGACTTGAAATCTGCTCCAATGATTGAAAGACTCATCTGTCACTTCAACTTGATTTGGCTTGACTTCTTTGGTTGACTTGATCGACTCTTCATACAAATTTTATCACACCGATACTCCTTCAAATACCGAGTCCTTGACATCTCTTCCTTTCCACACTCAAATAAGAGAGTATTTCACAAATGAGTCTTCATTTCAGTCTTTAGTTGACTTCTTGTATATCCAGGCATAGTTGACTTGACTCAACTCGAACAGCCCTATCTATTACAATACAAATTACAAGGAAAATGGGTGCCAACTTTCTAGTCTAAGTTTTACATGGCATTCATCAAAATCTAAACAATAAATTTCCCAACAATTTCCCTCTTTTTGATGATGCCAAAACTTAAATATATGCAAACAATATGTAAATAGGAAAGATACATACATACAATGCATTAACAGAGAATGTATGCGTAGAATCAATCTTTTTATTGATCATAACATTCTTGTGCTTTACACAACTGTTTACAATGTGTATCAGAGCAAACATATCATTCTATATCTACGCAAAAGTATAGAAATTCAGATTTCTTATTCAACGTACAGAAGACTTACATATATATGCTTTTACAATAGTAAAATACATGAAGGGGTAGACATCAACACTTCATCGCCTTAAGCATCTTCTGGTATTCCTCTTCCCCCTTTTTGGCATCATCAAAGGAGAGAGGAACCCCTGGGAACATACCAGCAAGCATGAAGTCCAGTCTGCTGATAGATGAATTTTGCTTGGAGTCTGCTGCGGAGTATGTTGTTCGGAATTCTGAGCGGGTGGCTTTGGAATCGGCTACCACCAGTTTCATTTCAGCCATAAGAAGGCTAAACTTGGGATTCATATTTTCCTCTACGCGCAAAAGTTCTTTGCGGTGAAATTCATGCAGCAATTCCATCTCAGTTGTATGGGAGGCATGCAATCTCTCCATATAGGTTCCGTGCATCTCGCCTTCATGTCGGATTGTCGGCATTCCATACCAAAGATTCTACATTGTATAGTGCCTTGAAGTAGCGAACTTGCTCGAGACGCATGGCACTCTGCTGTTGAGACCATTCCCTTATCCTGACCACCACTCCTATCAAGTCTGATGTGAGAGTGGCATCTATGTTGTCCAGGCGCATGTCGAGAGAGAGGCTTGGTGTCGTTCAATATCTTCTTGAAGATTTCACGCATCTCAAAGAAATTTGTCTAATCGAGTCACCGCCACTCGCATCAAAATTGAAATCAACGCACAATCGAATCGTAGGGATTATAGGGTCTTGTTGGACGGTGTAGAGCCCCTGTCCTCTTGCAGTTTCTTCTTCAAGTACAGGCAATTCTTGAGAGAAAGGAAACACTTCTTCATATGCATTGTCTCGCACTTGAGATATTATGTGTGGTCGACCACCGAAGCCTGAAGCTGCATTGAAAACAAACTGACGCGATTCACCGGGCCTTTGATGGTATTGACCCGGTGGCCGAGCCTCGCTGTCTTAATGACTTCTTCGGTCTCACCGGGTTTGTCCTTTTGAGTTGATTGTTTCCTCGGCCGTATCGAGAAGCGTTATCGGAAGATGATGAGACTTGAGGTTTGGCTCATCATCAAAATTGAACGTTTGTGGAGCAACATTTCACTGACTTTGAAGTCCGGCTTACTCGTTTGGAAGAACATCCTCACCAAATCCTCTTTAGTAGGGGTTGATTCGACTTCATATGCGGATCCCAGGAATGTTGTATCAGGATCATCCTGGGAGTCATGAAGAGCGCTAATTTCCTCCTCTGAATCAACAATAATGTTCTGAGGAATGCTCTTATCTCCTTGATTTTTACCTAGGAAAGTCTCAACCTCCCTTAGGCCTTAATTACCTCCTGCAGTCTCAACTGTAGTGGGGCCTTGTAAATCCCTTCGACAGGCGCACTGTCTTAGGGTCTTCTCGCAGATGGCATCCACAGAGTCTCAACTCTCGTGGATTGCACTTTCGATTGCTGTGAGTGTTAACTCCCGGGCGATCCATCTTGTGCCTCGACCGCATCGCCAGCGTCCTCGGCCAAAAATCAAAGCACTTCACCAGACAAGCAGACTCAACCGTCCGAGCTTCTCGGACAACTTGTCTTGTTGTTCTTTTTCTTTTTCCTTCTCCACTTCGCCTCCTAGATTCAGGGTGGAGTCATCTGCAGCATCCTTTGACCTAGCTGCAGTGGAGTGAGTTTCCCCCTCAGCTGGCGCACCAACTGAGTGACTTAGGGTGGGGTCACTCTGCTCCAGACTCGACTTTGTCAAATGAGTGTTCACCATGAGGGGGTGGTAAAGAAACCTTCAACGGTGGTTGGCTCAACTTGGGTGCCCAAGTTCCCAGTGTCATCGCCAGCTCCCTGGGATCCGTTCTCCGAGTGAGCTGGGGAAGTGGTTGCAGCAATAATAATCAGGGCAATCTGAGGATCAGCCTTTGTACCACTCCCAACGGATCAATCTCCAGCTGAGATTTGGAAGACTCTCCCCGGTCCTTCCTCACCGTTGCTCATGCATCATTTTGGATTCCAACATGGCTTGCTGCATATCCAATTTCTCCCCGCGGCAAAAACCGATCCATGTCCTCATCACTTTCTGAAAGAGCATCTATGTGCGGATGAGTGTGATCGCTGGTTCCGGTAAGAGGACAAATGCTGGCTTTCTCACGAGCCTATGCTTCCTCAGCTGCTCTAGCCTTTTCTTATTCCTTGCGAATTTGCAGAATATTAATACAGTTATCCTCATCAAGGGCTTGCATCACAGTATCAACCTCAAGGAACTTGAAGAGTTCCTCTTCTTCCTCAATGAATTCAGGGTGTTCGAACTGCACCCTTGAAAGACTAAGCTTCCACTTCCTCCACTCTCGCAGACGAATTTGAATGTCTGGGTACAATGGAGAGTACATGATTACATCATCATCTTCATCCTCTCCCTGGTGCCCTTCCTTTTCAGGAATGGAGGGTAGTAAACTCTGCTGCTCTTCGCCCTCAGCAACATCTATCACATGTGAAGACACAAATCCAACAACAGGGATTCTCATTGCCTGTCTTGCCGCTTCTTGTTCTCGGCTATTCTCGTCCACACTGGTCTTCAATTTGCCTCTCACGATCGGCCTCAACAGACTTGGCTGTTTCATCAATAATTTCTGGAGACCACACTTCTTCAGCAGTCTCAGAGACTTTTTCCAGCTGAGTGGCAAATTTAGCTGTCTTCTCAAGCTCTGAGAGCTTGGTGACTCTTCTTCTTATTTTTGTCCTTACCAGAGGAAGTTGTGGTTCGGATACTTCTTCCTCAAAGATCCTTGGCGGCGGGGGCCGGCATCATCTTTCTTTGACGAGGAGCCGCTTTCTTGGCTTGGCAAATCCTCTTCCTTTTGATGGTTGGAGAAGGTATTTGAGGTTCCTTCTCCACCTCGGCCGCAGGGGCAGGTGACTCGAGTACCGCAGGGCAAAGCGTCTTTCTTCTTCACCGCAGGGCAACTATCTTCTTTGCTTTGTACCGCATGGGAAACTTTCTTCTTGGGAGGGGAAGTAACAATTTGTTTCTTCATGATCGCCAGATTCCCCCTCGGGTATCCACCCTCTTGCATAGGCTCTCTTCCGAGCTCCCCGAAGGTTTGCCCTTGAACATCTTCTTGTTGACATGGAACGACTTTCCATGTCGAAGTGGAACACCCTTCACCTCCATCAAATGGCCGATTACAAGGCCATAGCCCGTAGATCCTCCAAATAACCCATCGCCCTTGAAGGACTTATTTGCAACATTCTCGCGGTTTGTCAGACGACCGCCGCCCAACTTGATTGATCTTCTTCTCTCCATGATCGCAGCCATGACGATCGGCTTGTTTTGGGACGATGATTGAAGCTTCCAAACTTCATGTCTACACATTTGGCGATGATATCCAACATTTTGTGATAATCATCCTTCAAAGCCAGCTTCTTGTCGGTACATGTAGACAACTTTTGTAAAGACACACTCGGGTTTAGCCACTTCCTTCCATGCAGCGACCAAATCAACGCCTGCTTAATATATCTCCGGCATGCCCTCCGACGGCAATAAATAGTGCTCCGCAAGGTCCTTTGCAGTGATTATAATGTCCTTGCGGTGGACGGAGGACTTAATCCCTTTGTCCTCCACTTCAACGTTTACGTAGAACTGGGCGACCTCCTCTACGTATGTCATATGATATTCCAATGTGAGAAAGGGTTTCAGCCCAGATTTCTCAATCTTATCAGCTATCTTCTTCACAAGGGTTTCATCGGAACCCTGTTTAATCATCCCTTCAAAATCCACGATTGATCCAGTGTGGATTTGCTTTGCGAGCTTAGCGAAATCATGTGCTGGTGCCATTTCAGTGATTTTTACCGAATGAAACTTGACGAACTTGCTTTGAAGACTGGAAGGGTTTTGAGAGAAAAGATACTTGCTTTCTTTGCTTTGGAAAGATGAACAGTTTAAGTGAGAGAAAGAAAAACTGAACAAAAGAGTATACAAGGGTTATGAAAGGACGTGTTTTTGGTTTTTGAAATTTTGATCGAGATCAACGGCTCAGATTTAGCACGTCTCATTGCATTTAATTGCTCGCATTTAATGCGGCAGCATTTATATCTAATCATATGCTTGTTGTGCACTTTTTGATCGCATTCGCTCATTATTACATCGACGCGTCATCCTTAAAAACATTCCCGCTTATTAAAAACGGCTGCGTTTTTGTCACTTAGCTCATAAATGACTCAGCTCACTGCACAAATGATTCAACTTTTCTTCTCTCCTTCCGTATGGTTACTTAGTTGTCAGCTAACTCGATACAGCTGACTTTCCGATACGGCTGATTCACTTGGCTGATTTATGAGATCTGCTCTGTTTTCATCTTTTCATGTTCCATCTTTTCTCATTGAGTCTTCTGAGTGTCCACTCAGTCAATTAACCCTAGCTCATGCTTAAGCTCTTCAAATCTTGATTCACATAGGGGCTTTGTGAATATGTCAGCTAACTGTTTACCAGTTGAGATGTATTCCAAGGTGATGTCTTTCTTTTCAACATGATCTCTTATGAAATGATATCTGACATCAATGTGCTTTGTTCTTGAATGCAACACATGATTCTGAGTGATTGCAATAGCACTTGTGTTATCACACATAATTGGAATCTCTTTTTCTTCAATTTCATAATCTCTCAGCTGTTGTCTCATCCATAAGACTTGGGCACAACAAATTTGCCCACAACTATGTACTCTGCTCACCTGGATGTGGCTATTGAATTTTGCTTCTTGCTAAACCAGGAAACAAATCTGTTTCCAAGCATTTGACATGTACCTGAAGTACTCTTCCTGTCAACTCTACATCCAGCACAGTCAGAGTCTGAGTAGCCAATTAGCTTGAATCCACCTTCCTTTGGATACCATAAGCCAACTTCTTGGCATCCCTTCAAGTATCTTAGGATTCTCTTAGTTGCAGTCATGTGGCTTTCTTTTGGAGCAGATTGGAATCTTGCACATACTCCTACTGCAAAGGTGATGTCTGGCCTCGCTGTCGTTAGAGATAGAAAGCAATTAGATGATCCAATAAGTGCTCTATATCTTGTTTGATCCACAGCTTGCCATCTGTATCCATGTCCATCTTGACTGATGTATTCATTAGTATTTTCACAGAAGACTTCTCTTCCATACCAAATTTCTTCATTAAGTCTCTGGTATACTTTGTTTGACTTATGAAGGTTCCATCCTTCAGTTGTTTAACTTGAAGTCATAAGAAGAATGTCAGCTCTCCCATCATGCTCATTTCAAATTTGCCTTGCATGAGGTTTGAGAACTTATCACACAGCTCTTTGTTTGTGGATCCAAAAATGACATCATCCACATATATTTGAACAAGCAGTATACTCTCCCCATCTTGAATTCTGAAGAGTGTTCTGTCCACTTTGCCTTTGGTGAATCCATTATCTGTCAGAAATTGGGATAATGTATCATACCATGCTCTTGGTGCTTGTTTCAAACCATATAAAGCTTTCTTGAGCTTGTACACCTTGTCTCCAAGAGTCTTCTGCTCAAATCCTGGAGGTTGTTCAACATAGACTTCTTCTTCCAACAATCCATTTAAGAATGCACTTTTCACATCCATTTGATATACAATGAAGTTCTTGTGTGCAACATATGCAAGAAACATCCTTATTGCTTCTAATCTTGCAACATGAGCAAATGTTTCATCAAAATCTATTCCTTCTTCTTGGCAATACCCATTGGCTACCAATCTTGCTTTGTTTCTTACCACAGAGCCTTCTTCATTCATCTTGTTTCTGAAAACCCATTTTGTGCCAATAACATTTTGATGGGTTGGTCTTTGCACCAATTCCTATACTTTGTTCCTTTCAAATTGATTCAGCTCTTCTTGCATGGCTTGAATCCAATGTATGTCATCCAATGCTTGTGACACATCCTTTGGCTCTATTTGGGAAATAAAACAAGTGAACATTGCTTCTTGCTGAGCTCTGGATATGGTTTTCACACCATCTCTTACATCTCCAATAACTAGATGGTCTCTCGGCCATCTCACATCGGTGGATGGTCTCTTGCCTTGAGCACCTCTCTCATCATCACTTAGCTGCAAATTTTCCAAATCACACTTCATCTTGATTGATTGCTCCACTTGATTCGACATAAGGACTCTTCTGCTCGACTACTTTACATAGGTATTTCTTTCAATATCTTATTTACATTAGGTTCTTGGATAGACTCTTCTCGTGACCATAGTCTTCTTGTTCAACACGACTTTCAAATAAAAGATGCCATATCAAAAGCAGATTATCCTTGCCATTGTTGTGGATGAAATTTATTATTCTAAAATACCCAACATTTGGCTATCTCCTGAAATTTCATAGAGTCTTTGGATCATGCATCTATTTTGACTATAACATGCGAGATTGATGAATCTTTTAGATGATTTGATTCTATTCTTTCCCTCCATTCTCGCATCCTTGCATAATTCAAACATTTTCAACACAATTTTATTATTCCATTGACAAACTTAGTTCCTCTATCGTCCTTATCTTAATAATGGTTTGACTCTTCTCATTTGAACTCTTTTCATCACCTTGAAATTGCAGGTTTCTTTTTGCACATGAAGATTGTCCATGTGCCAATAATCATCCACCACTACTAGAGTGTATTTCTTTCCACTTATGCTTTTGCTCAATCGGACCAAATAAGTCCATATGCAACAGATGCAATATTCTTGTCTGGATCGACTTCACATTTGACATGTTCACAAACACTTTTTTTTGTCCCGGAGTCCTTCTACAATTACTACTTCATTTGATTCTCGACTTTTTGTGCCACAACCAACTTGATTGATTCTTTAATTTGGCACACTCTACCACATATTTCTTTTGAATCCAACATTATTTGAGCCCTTTAATTTGTCATATTGAATCCAACATTATAGCCCTTGTCACGGGCGATGCTTAACAAGTTGAAGTTGAGGCCTTCAACGTATGCAACATCTGTGATTTCTAATCCATTTTTCTTGATGGATCCAGTGCCTCTTATTTCACCTGGAGCTTCATTTCCTCCAAATATGACTTTTGCGCCCATCTCCTTGAATTTTGATAGATTCTTCTTATTTCCGGTCATATGTCTGGAACAACCACTATCCATGTACCAGGTTCCTTGGCACTCAGCTGTTCCTTGAACCTGCAATCAAGGAAATCAGTTTTTAGGTACCCATACTTGCCTGGGTCCTGAGGGGTTAGTGCTGTAAGATGATCCAACCAACCTATAGCCAAATGATCTGGCTCTAAGAGGTTGCCATCTTTCTGTGCCATAATCATAACTCAATTTGGCAAATTACTTGGGGGCTTTAGGTTCATACATCTGTCTCTTTTGTCTGTATGCCTGTGTGTGTGTTTTAGCAATTGCCTTCTTTGGGTAGTTGTGATATTTTTGAGTGTAGTGCTTGGGTGCATATGTGTGCTGATGATAGCTCTTTTGCCTTTGGAATGACCTTTGCTGAGGTCTAGGTCTTTGCCATTTAGGCTTATATTCCATAGGTCTCTGCTGATATTTCACATTATTCCAATCAGCTTGGCTTGGGTAATTTCTACCATTCCCATCATATGTGTTTCTTTGATAAAACTTCTGGGGTTTTTGGTAGCTCTGTTTCTTCTTCACAGAGTACTTCCTGTTTGGAGTTTGCTGAGGAACTCTGCTGGATTTCTTCTCACCGTCCTCTCAAAGATACTCAATCGGGTCGTTTTCCTTTACCTTTATATCCAAGGCCAGTTTGTTTGTGGTTGTGCTTTGGAATGAATGTGTGTGCAACATTTGGTGTCTTGGATTTTTGAGATGCTTCATTACTTGAAGATCCTTTTTCCAAGATCACTCTGGGAGTTTGATTATGCACAAAGGAATTGAATCCTATGCCTGTCTTGTCTCCACACTTTTTTTGGCTCATAATAAGGTCATCCAATGATTTAGATGCCTTTGTGAATGAAGCAATCACATTTTTGAGATCATTTTCCCTATTTTCTATAGCATCTATCTTTGATATTAGTTTAGCATTCTCAGCCTTCAGCTCTTTGTTCTCACCAGCTATATGACTTAGAGTACTCAGCTCCTTAGTCAGCTGTGAGTTTTGGCTTTTAAGCTGCCTGTTTTCCTCATTTAATAGTGTGTGTGAGGATTTAATGTGCTCAAAGTCTTTCATCATTTTGCCTAATGAATCATAAAGATCAGTGGGTGATGAAGTGTGTGTGTTACAATCACTATCACTAGAATCTGAGTGAGATGAGTTAGAGTGTACCTCATCTTCTTGGTCAGGTTGATCTTGTTCTTTAGCCATTAGACAAATCATTGTTTGATACATGTTTTTATCTTAATTTTGATGATTTTATTTTTACACCAAAACAATGTTTTTAATTGTTGTCCAAATACTCCTAAATGATTTAAAATGGTTTTAATATTTTCCGGAGTATTTCTTCAAGTTTTATTTTAGATAAAATTGGACAACACTTTTAATGATTTTATGTTTATTAGTTTTTACTTCAAAACAATGTTCCTAAATGTTGTCTAAATACTCCCGATTGGTTTAAAATATTTTTACTAAATTTTTGGAGTATTTCTTGAGTTTTATTTTCAATAAAAATTGGACAACATTTCTGTCTCGAGGTCAACCGGTCGCCGTAGAGGGCAACCCGTACCTGAAGATGAATTTTGGAACAGAAAATGAGACGGAGGAGAAAATGACCAGGTCGACCGATCGACCAGGGTGTCGACCAGTGACGTCGACCGGTCGACACCCACGTCGACCGGTACCTGGGCATGTTTTTGAAACAGAACGAAACTTTCTTGTAAAATCCTTAAGGGAGATCGGTTGGGGTGATGGTCGACCGGTCGAGGTCTATGTCGACCGGTCACCCCTTGTAAATTTGTTGTGTTCTTTTCTTTTCTCTTATCGATCTTGCGACCGTCGCCTATCTTTTGACAAAGAAAAATCGACCGTTGACAAATGAGCATCTTTTTCTTAAATTGTGGGATTGATTTCTAACAGCTATATTCTTGATTTTAATTGTATTGTTCTGTAGATTTTCAATCCCCAAGAGGAGCCTATGCTTGATCAATCATCTCCTATAAATAAAGGAAGTTTTGGAGCAACCTACACAACAATTGAGATACAACACAACAAGATACACTTCAAGCAAACACTTGTTCTTCATAGTTATTATTCTTGTTGTAATTTTGCCTAGCTTATCACTTTCACATCCTTGAGGTCTAGGCTATTCTCGATTACACTTTGCACTCATATTGTAATATTCATTATTGAGTTGTAATCTTGATTTTTGGTCATCATTCAACACAAGACATCCTTGTGAGTATTCTTGTGGTAAGAATACACTTGGGTGATCTAGGTGATAGGTGTTTCAAGAGTGTGGTGCTCTTGAGGTGTTGAAGAATTTGGTATTCTTCAAGATTGAAGATTGTGGTGATCTTCAAAGGTGCCGTTGAAGGAAGATTGTGGTAAAGGGAGATTGTGGTAATCTCCAAAGGTGGTGTTGAAGAAGAGTGTGGTGCTCTTCAAGGTGTTGTAAGTTGAGTTTGTATTAATTTTGGTAATTAATAAAATTCTTTTTCTTTTTGAAATCCATCCCGGATATACTGGGGTGGTAGAGGATTAGGCCCTAGGTGGGTTGAACCTCTATATATCGATGTGTGTTGTTTACATTCCACGCCTTTATTATTGTCTTTGAGCTTTCGGTTCGAAAAAGAGGGTAAAATCGAAAAGATGGAGATAATCTATTCACCCCCCTCTAGATTATCGTAGCCGCTTGGACTTACAAGTGGTATCGGAGCCAAACTCTTTGGCAAGCTCATTTCCCATCGCGAGTGAAGAGGAACGATCGTCGGCTGTGAATGAAGCTCATATTTCCGGCACCTCCACCACCAAGCCACCTCGATTTGATTCCAAAAATTTTACATTTTGGAAAGAAAGAATGAAATGCTATTTACAAGGTTGCGGGTTCGATATTTGGAACATCGTCATCAATGGAGAATCTATTCCGATGAAAGACACACCATACACCTCCAAAGCTCTCAAGGAGCTCAATGATGAAGAAAAGAAAACCATCTCCTTAAATGGTAAAGCTCTCAATATTTTGCATTGTTCATTTACTAATTTGGTATATGAACGTATTGTAGGAATTCGATCGGCACATGAAGTATGACAAAAATTAGAAGCCATCTATGGAGTATATGCAAATGAAAGGAGTCAAACTAAATCATCTACTTCTCAAAGGGATACAAGTTCAAATCTAAGGAACAAACGTTTTACAACTTCCAACTATGAAGTAGTCGAACAATGTTTTATGGGCATCGAAGAAGAAAATGAGGTATGTCTTAAACCCTTTACTTCCTATGATATTGTTATTTAAAATGATTATATTGATTTGCAAAATGATTTTGATGATCTTCAAAATGAATTCCAAAATTTACTTGTTAAGTACAAAAATTTGAAAAAGGAATTCATTGTTTTAAAAAATGAAAAGGATAGTTTATTTACTTCCTATGAATCACTATCATGTGCTCACACCACCACACTTGACAAGGTTAGAAACCTTGAAAAACAAAATAGTACTCTTGTTGAGGATATGAATTGCATGAAAAATGATTTATCAAAATCAAACTTGAGTACCAATAAATTGCCCAATATTGTGAATGTTAATGGTTGTGATAATTTGAATAGTGAACTTGATCATGAGCCTAATATTGTGAAGCATATGAAAAAGAATCGAGTTCCTATGCATGTTAGTAATGTTACTTGCTTTTATTGCGGTAAGAAGGGACACGCCGTAAATACTTGTCGGGCTAGAAATAGCTCAAATTATTATTGGAGACCTAAAAGTCTCAAAGCTAATCCCAAAGGACCCAAGCACTTGAGGGTACCACAAAACAATGTTATATTAGGTACCCGGCGAAATAATAATCGAAGAAAATTCATACCACCAAGGAAACATCAAATGAACATCTCATTTGATAAAAGAAGGAGAAAACATTTTCAACAAAGTCAATTTCCAAGAAGAGGATATAATCAAAAATGGGAAGAACACAATCCTTGGAAATGACAAAGACATCATCAACAAGATGATTTTCCAAGAGAAAGACACTTTCGAAAATGGGAAGGCCAAAATGCTTGGAAATGGAGCAATTGGAGAAGCCATCATCAACAAAATAATTTTCAAAGGGGAAGATATCATCAACAACGGGAACGACACAACCCATGGAAATGGCGTAATTGGTAAACCGTATCTCCCCATTTAAATATGCAGTTTATTTAGTTATTATGCATGTCTTTATTTGTGCCTATATTTTCAAAATGAGTTTTCATAATTTTAAAATTAAGGTCCTCAATAAATATTTGTGTTTTTAAAATCCTTTGAAAATGAGACCTTACATGTTGTTTTTAAACTCTTATGGATTTCTATAGCATAAGCATTTTTATTGTGATATCTCTTATTACTTGCCTACACTTGTGCTATTATATCTTGTGCAAAATTTGTTTAAAGTATTGTGTAGGTTATATATTTCCTATTCATTGGCTATCGGACTCTTAAGCCATCGAGGTATGTTCACTCGTATTCTTCTTAGAACTCTATATTATGTTCATGTCATGTTTATGCATATATCTTTCAAAATATATCATTTCAACCCCTTAAGTGCCTCTAAATGATTTTGTAAAATCTCGTTTTTCTAGAATACATGTTTTATCAAAACTCGTATTTGTCGTATTTAGTCCTCGATTATATTTTTGCAAAGTTTTAAAACTTTTGGGGTGAAAAATCGAATTTTGGAAAAATCTGGAGAATGAAAAAATTGCACTGGGACGGTCAAGGCAGGGTCGACCGGTCGCCCAGAAAAAAATTTGAGTTATAAACCCATCTGTCTTCTCCTTAAAACAGAACTTCAAAATATTCCCAAACCCTTACCAGCGCAGCATCACCCCCTTTCTCTATAATCTTCAATTCTTCATCAATCTTTGTGATTCTTGTTGCTAATCCACTTCTTTTTGCAAGAATTTTACATATATGGAACCTCCAAGAAATTCCACCGGTCAAAATCCCACTTCCAAGAGAAGAAAGGGCGGAGAGGGTTCTTCGAGAAATCGGCAAGAGGAAGCCGAACAACGGAATATTCGAGCTACCTAAAGGAGTGTAGCTCAAGAACGTGATGATATTGAAAACCCGGTACTCTCCAATCCTCAAATTGCCGAACTCCGCGGGACAATTTCATTCAACAATTGCCGTTGGGCAAAAAGTAAGAAACCTCTTATACCTCAAGATCCTCGCTCTAATAATGTTTTAGATTCTATCAACAAATTTGCGGAGTGGTACTATGAAAATTTGAACATGGGTGCAAAATCGATAGCTCGTACGAAAATTTGTCGATTTAATTCGTTTACAAATGAATATCCTACTATTAGAGGATTCTTTGAAGAGCAAGGGTGGATGTACTTATGGGAGCATCCTTATGTTTTATATGATGATGATGTAATTCTACATTTTTATGGCAATATGTGGGTTGAATATGATGCTCAAAGGAAGCCTCTTACTTTGAATTCGTTTGTAAGGGGTCGTCATTTTAGGTGGACTCCTAATGAAATTTGTCGGCTTTTACATATAAGAGAAGGTGGTTGGGACTATTTTTCTTGTGCAATTTGGAATGATGAGATGTTGGGAGTTTCTATGAAAGAAGTCAAGACTTATTTGGGTGTGTGGCCAAAATATTCATTGTTGGCGATGACTCTTGAGCACCGGATTATATCCGTTATTGTCGCCTATTGCATATGTGGAAAAGCGGGAAAAATGCCTAGCAACATGGACTATTTTTTGACTTATAAGATTGCTAGAAGGGAACCGCTTAATTTTGGCGCTATTCTTATTCAATGTCTAATTGAGTCTATTACTCAAGGAAATAAGAAGTTTGTTATGGGCAATTGGATTTGTAAACTTCTTATACAATCGGGACTACCTTCGTCGGAGTGTAATTCGAGGTATTTCAAAATGATTTTGACATTGATAACATCTCCCAAATGGTCACTATGCGCAAAAATATGGACATCCGACCTACTAAAATGGCTAGAGGAAGAGGCCAAGGTTTCCCAGATCCAAACGACTTCTTTTGATGATGCCGATGCCGCGACATTGGCGGAGGAAGGCGAACCGAGCAATCCGGAGGGTAATACTGGTGCTCAACCGTCTAGGAGGTACACCCAAGCCGAGTATGATGATTTAAGAACATTTCATGAAGCTAGGTATGAGGCTTTGGAGCAAAAGACCTCCAAAATGCAAAAATCAATCGACAAGTTGAAGAAATTCATCAAAGATCTTATTCCCGAAACTTGCTTCTCTTCGGACGAGGAATGATGTCCCCACCCCTTTATTATCTTAGCATTTTCTCTTGTTCATGTTGTTTCGTATTTCTATGAACTATCTTGTAAAACTCTAAATTGCACTAATGAGATTTGCTTGTTTTCTTGAAAGGGTTAAAATAGCAAGTTGAAAATGGCTTGTGGATGATCATGATATTGATGGAGTATTTGATGGTAAAAATACTCTAGTTTGGCATTGTTTGATAGTTGGTATGAAGTACTTGATGGTAAAAGTGCTTCTTTTAATTTTTGCTTAAATGCATTTGAGATGCCTTGATCATTTTGTTTAGATGGATATTTTGGGACATTTGTAATGTCTTATTTGTATGCGCTACTTGATGGCTCTTTAATTTTGCTTGATGGCATTCGTAATGCCTTGATCTCTTATTTGGCTAAAATTATCTCAATTGGGCCGAACCCTTGAGAATTTACTTTGTTAGACCTATTATTTGTTGCATATATGTTGAAAATTGCTTTTGGTGATGATATGAAAAACTTGGCTAAATTTCTTTTCCAAGGGCTATATACATTTTCTTCAAATTTTGACGCTCCGCCAAGTGTTCGATAAAATGTTTCAATGAAAGTTTCATCACCTACACGATTCTCTTATTTTCAAATGTCTTAAATTCTTATTGAGATCATGTTTTTGGCTAACAAAAATGAGCTTATGGATTTCCTATGATACATCTCTCCAAATTGTCTTTGGATTCTAAACTTAATTCTTTCAATGGTTGATAAATCGTATTGTTGGCGCACTTTGACAAACTTGTATAATGTTTTTATCATCCTAACATTCTTTTTGATGATTTTTTCAAAAGGGGAGAAACAGGATATTGGCTCGTTAGCTCAAAAAAGCTAATAAAAGCTTGTTATAAAAGCTATAAGTTATGGCATCTTAAAAGCCATAAGTTGTGAACTATTTAGTCCAATTGTTGCTTGATGGACTTATATACTTGTCTAATCATGTTTTGTTGACAGGGGGAGCTTATAAGCTCTTGAACAAAATGTAAAAGCTAAGCTTTTAGCTTATGGTTAATTGCTTTTACATTATTCTTGATGTGCTTGTTGATAGGGGGAGCTTGTGCTTTTTCTTGCATAATATTTACTCCCTTATCTTGGTTGCTTATGTATTTTGGAAAGTTTGGTTGCTTCTAAATGGTTAGATGTTTTTACCGGAAAATCGTTTTTAAATCCTCCTAATATTTCTAAAAATTGTTTTGGTTTGTAATCATCAAAAAGGGGGAGATTGTTTGATACATGTTTTTATCTTAATTTTGATGATTTTATTTTTACACCAAAACAATGTTTTTAATTGTTGTCCAAATACTGCTAAATGATTTAAAATGGTTTTAATATTTTCCGGAGTATTTCTTCAAGTTTTATTTTAGATAAAATTGGACAACACTTTTAATGATTTTATGTTTATTAGTTTTTACTTCAAAACAAGGTTCCTAAATGTTGTCTAAATACTCCCGATTGGTTTAAAATGTTTTTACTAAATTTTTGGAGTATTTCTTGCGTTTTATTTTCGACAAATATTGGACAACATTTCTGTCTCGAGGTCAACCGGTCGCCGTAGAGGGCAACCCGTACCTGAAGATGAATTTTGGAACGGAATATGAGACGGAGAAAATGACCAGGTTGACCAGGGTGTCGACCGGTCGACACCGACGTCGACCGATACCTGGGCATGTTTTTGAAACAGAACGAAACTTTCTTGTAAAATCCTTAAGGGGGACTGGTTGGGGTGATGGTCGACCGGACGAGGTCTATGTCGACCGGTCACCCCTTGTAAATTTGCTTTGTGTTCTTTTCTTTTCTCTTATCGGTCTTGTGCGACGTCCGCTTCAATCTTTTGAAAAGACAAAATTCGACCGTTTGACACAAAGATACATCTTTTCCTTAAATTGTGGGATTGATTTCTAAAAGCTATATTCTTGATTTTAATTGTATTTTTCTGTAGATTTTCAATCCCCAAGAGGAGCCTATGCTTGATCAATCATCTCCTATAAATAGAGGAAGTTTTGGAGCAACCTACACAACAATTGAGATACAACACAACAAGATACACTTCAAGCAAACACTTATTCTTCATAGTTATTATTCTTGTTGTAATTTTGCCTAGCTTATCACTTTCACATCCTTGAGGTCTAGGCTATTCTTGATTACACTTTGCACTCATATTGTAATATTCATTATTGAGTTGTAATCTTGATTTTTGGTCATCATTCAAAACAAGACATCCTTGTGAGTATTCTTGTGGTAAGAATACACTTGGGTGATCTAGGTGATAGGTGTTTCAAGAGTGTGGTGCTCTTGAGGTGTTGAAGAATTTGGTATTCTTCAAGATTGAAGATTGTGGTGATCTTCAAAGGTGCCGTTGAAGGAAGATTGTGGTAAAGGGAGATTGTGGTAATCTCCAAAGGTGGTGTTGAAGAAGAGTGTGGTGCTCTTCAAGGTGTTGTAAGTTGAGTTTGTATTAATTTTGGTAATTAATAAAATTCTTTTTCTTTTTGAAATCCATCCCGGATATACTGGGGTGGTAGAGGATTAGGCCCTAGGTGGGTTGAACCTCTATATATCGACGTGTGTTGTTTACATTCCGCACCTTTATTATTGTCTTTGAGCTTTCGGTTCGAAAAAGAGGGTAAGATCGAAAAGATGGAGATAATCTATTCACCCCCCTCTAGATTATCGTAGCCGCTTGGACTTACAATCATTGCTTCTTCTTCAGAATCACTTGAGTTGTCAGCTTCACTACTCTCTGAGTCTGCTGCTTCTTTTGACTTAGCTGTCTCAGCAGTCTCTGCAGTCAACATAGCCTTTTTTCTTCTTCTTCATTCTTGTATTTATTGACTACAGGAAATGGATAGTAAATAGCAAAGTGTCCTAGTTGTCTACAGTTCCAACACAGGTTTTCAGCTCTCTGATCAGCTCTTTCCGTTCTTGGGTTATTAGCTCTCTGATATTCAACTTTTTGATGCTCAGCTCTCTTGGGTGGCCTATCTTCCCTTGACTTGGAGGGAGCTGAATGTCTCCTGGAGGATTCAACCTTGTTTCTTTTATAGTTCTTGTTGAAGAACTTGTTGAATCTTTTAACCATCAAGGCAATTTCCTCCTGGTCAATAGCTTCCTTAACCTCAGCTCTCTTTCCATCCTTGACTATAAGTGCAGCTGTTTTGGGTACAACTGTCTCCTCTTGATCCTTTCTTCTCAGCTCAAATTCATAAGCTTTGAGGTCTGAGAATAGTTCATGATTGGATGTTTTTGATAGGTCCATCGAGTGCCTTAGAGCCAAGGTCTTCATTTCACATTTAGCTGCTAGACTCCTTAGAATCTTCATACACATCTCCTTTTGTGTGTATTCCTTTCCAAGTGCTGAGAGCTCATTTGTAATTCCAGTGAATCTGGCATCCAACTGATCCATTCTCTCACCTGCAAGCATTTTAAAGTTTTCAAATTTTTGAACAACAACAAATAATTTGTTTTCTTTAATTTGCTCTGATCCTTCACAAATTAAAGTTAATTTATCCCAAATTTCTTTTGCTGTTTTGCATGACTTGACTTTATTGAACATTGCTTTGTCCAGAGTCTCGTAGAGAATATCTTTGGCCACATTGTCCAAGTTGTATCTCTTTCTGTCATCATTGGTCCATTAAGTCCTTGGTTTTTCAACTAAGGCTGGTCTTGCTTCAGCCACAACTTCTTCTCCTTCAGCTGCAACTGTGTTCACTTTCAATATTTGCGGTGGCCCATCCTCTATCACTATCCACATTTCATCATGTAAAGGCGATAGATGAGCACATATACGAATTTTCCAGTCATCAAATTCCTCAATAGTGAACATAGGAATGCGTGTCAAATTTGCTTTCATGATAATAACTTTGCTGAATAAAAATAGCTTTTGAAAGAGCAAGTGTTAAAAACTTCTTTGAAAAATTGGAGATCTAGTTCAGTAACCAGTGCGGAAGGCTCAATAAACGAACCGCTCTGATACCACTTGTAGGTCCCAAGGGGTGTGAGTAAGGTTTAGAAGGGGGGGTTGAATAAACCTTACCAACTTTTCGATTTTATTTTAAAATATTACAGAGTTAAATACACAGCTAAGTCCTTGAGGGACAACTAAGTTAGTTAACCAGCAGAGTTAGCCACTCAACAGACTCGATTGAGCTGTTGATAGAATAACTCAGCTGTTTAATCTAAACCTTAACTTGGCTATGATGAGATTTTCAGCGGAAGACTTAACACCATAGAATTTGGTTTAACTTTGTTTTAAACACTTGATTTTAGCACTTTGTTAATTATCAGTTGGATAGCAAATTATCATCAGATATAAAGTGATATGCAGAAATAAAATGCTGAAATGTAAATGACACAATAATTTTTAAAGAGGTTCGAAGATGGGGTAATTCTTCTACTCATCTCTTCTCCAACTCCTGGAGGAATCCACTAAGTATTGATCAGAGTACAAAGTGGTTATCAGTCCAGATACAAGTCTTGATCACACACCGACTTAATCCTTTAGGACTCGATCGAGATGCCTTGATCACACAAATGGCTTCTCGTCCGACTCGGCTACTTCTCGGGCGGCTACCTTGCTACTTGACTCACTTGCTCAAGCTTCTTGGATTTGATCACAAAGCCCTCCAATAACTTGAGACTGGTTCGACCTTGAACCTTTCTACAATCCTCCTTGGAATGTAGACCCCTTTTGATTCTTCAAAAGCTTCCTCTTCAACAGTTTGAAGTCGTCTTTCCTTCACAACTTAGTGTTGGATCGGTTTCCTTTGAGATTTAGGCTTGAGGATTTTGCTTGAATAACTTGAGAATATATTGCAGGTTACAGTATGAATAATACATGTTTGTTCGTTGTTCAGGTATGCAAGGTCTCCTTTTCTCAAATTGATTCCTCAGCCTTTTATAGTGAACTTTCAAAAATCTGTCCGTTGAAGAGATAGGCTGATTTTCAAAAGTCACTTGTGTTCGTTGGCTTGTCTTGTTGCAGTCCTTGATGTTGACATTTCCTAGTATTAAATGAATGTCCAACTTTCTAGGTTCTGACACGAGGTGCAGTGCTTCCCATTGGTTTATTTCTTTTTCACGCTTCTGGGACTGAGCACTTTAAGACATGGCAGCATGGAAGTATTACTTGTTTAAGTAATATTCTTGACTTTTGTGCAACGGATTCTTTTCAATTAACTCCTCTTTTGCAGCTGCCTTTTCCCCGGAGGTGACTTGAGTCTACTCCATGATTGAAAGACTCATCATCACTTGAACTTGACTTGCTTAGCTTCTTTGGTTGACTTGATGACTCTTCATACATACAGATTTGTATCACGGTGATACTCCTTCATCGAGTCCTTGACATCTCTTTTCTTGCCACACTCAATTTTGCTTCACAATGAGTCTTCATTCGATCTTGATTGACTTCTTGTATATCCAGACATAGCTGACTTGACTCAGCTCGAACAACCCTATCTATTACAATACAAATTACAAGGAAAATGGGGTGCCAACTTTCTAGTCTAAGTTTTACATGGCATTCATCAAAATCTAAACAATAAATTTCCCAACAAAAAATAGATATGATTTTGGAATATAAATTGTTCATTATAACTTAAATATTAATTTCATTAACAAAAGTAACTGATTTTAGTCAACTTTAAATCTTGAGTCTCTTTGAAGATATAAGCACTATATATTAATTTATATATATAAAAAAGTAATTATGATTTTGATCTAAAATTTTGTAGTGTACATATATATGTATTGTTAAAGTAATAATTTAAATTTTGGTTAAACATTGTTTTCATAGTTATGCATTTTAAAACATGTCTCCCTCTTGAACAATTTAATTTTTAAAAATGTGTATTTTTCAAGTGAAACCAGATTTTATTGTAAATGTTAAATTAACAAAGATCTAAAGAACATTTTTCAAGTTTTTCTTCTAAATTTTACAATGACATATATACCATTTTCAAACTTCTTTGCTTTTAACCTTTTTTCTTATAATTTTTCATATTATATTTTATTTTGTTAAATAAAATTCTATCTATGAATAACAATATACACGCATACAATTAATAAATAAAAAAGTTGTGATGGAATATCAAGACAAAAAAGAATAATAATTTGAGTAAGATTCGAAAAGTTATATTATTTCCTGCTTTGGAGTTTAAAAGTAAAATTTTAAACATTCATATATAAAATTCTATATATGGATAACAATTAATCCTTTAATCAAATACTCAAATGTATATATTGATATTCTTCAATATCAAATTCATCATCTGGTAAAGCTGATTTAATATTAGATCGAAGATTTAAATTTATGAAGATATTTATTTTAACATTTTAAGCATTCAAATACATACATCATAATGCATTATACTTTTATGAATTGTGTTGTAAATTTTATGCTAAATTGAAAGATGCTCACCGACAAAGATAAAATGAATAAATGAATTTTTTTATGCTTAAGACAATAAAAAGATAGGCCTATCAATTTATATATGATGTTTTTTTTTTCTGATGTCACAAAAAAAAATTAAGACCTATATTTTGCTTGAAAATTTCACATGCATAGAACACGACAACTAAAAAGTGAGGAGTTTTTTTGTTATGTCATTCTTATAAAAATGTTATACTGAGGTTAACTTTTGTTGTAGAGCTTTGAATGATGGATTATTCTTTGTATATATTCCGTTGGATGGATTTTGAGAATGTAAAGTGATTTTTTAAAAGAAAACAACATGAAAGACGTAATTGAGGTCCTTCATATTATTTATTTTAATGTATTAATTAATAATTTTTACTGTTATTAAATTTGTCAATACTATATTACATAACTAATTTTTGATATAAGAATTAAGTAGAATAATTATCAATCACATCAGTACACTCAATAATAAAAAATTATGTGGAAATAATAAATTTATGATATCGTGCATGCTCTTAATGATAATAGAATGTAGCATAACTATTAATGTTCTCTATGGTGTGATTCTGTCGTTTACTTGATATGTAAATGTGACTATTCTTTCAAACTGAATCAATTTATTGACCGTTTTCAATTACAATTAATTAGTCTATTTTATCTTCATTTCTATTATATAAATAACTAATTTAATCATGGAGAACATGAGAAAAATTGGATAATAGTCAAGTGGTTAAAACTTTTATCCCAGCTGGAGGTGTGAGATTTGATTCCCATCATCCCTCCCCTCCTAACATATGTACTTAATTATTAAAATAAAAGAGAGAACATGAATCAAAATATTACGGGAACTAAGTTTCTAAATATAAAATGAAATTTTACTTTTTCATCGTTTTTAACAAAAGAGGCACATGTGACGAATGAAAAACTGAATCTTGTAGTCAAACCGATTTAAAAGATAACACCCATTAGAAAATAGAGTAAAAGAGAAATGCATCCATACGTTAACCAATCATGCTCGGGCTAAAAGTGCATTACAAAAAATTGCAAAAAATAATCTCAAAGCTAATTATTTGACACTCAAAAAATAAACAAGAGATGCATTAATTTAAAACAAATTCTTGGAATATTTTTTTAGTTTATATATAGATTGCTCATTAGTTTTGTTAATATCCATTGTACTTTGTTAAGCGATAATATCATTTAAGTATCATGTTTTGTAGTTTAAAATGTCTTAACCATATTTCACTAACAAATAAGTTTAAATTTAGTCATTCACAAACTTTCTTTTATGATCAAAATACATGAATGACATTTTTTATAAATCAAATAATATAATAAAAATTGATTCCAATTTATAGATTTAATTTGAATTAAATTTATAAAATTATTTGGTTCACGTGCAACGCACGTTCACCTTACTAGTTAAATACAAAAATTTGAAAAAGGAATTCAACACCTTGAAAAATGAAAAAGGATAGTTTACTTGTTTCATATGAATCACTTTCTTGTGGTCACACTACTACACTAGAGAAGGTTAAAACTTTTGAAAAAGAAAATGAATCTCTAGTTAAGGATATTAATTGCATGAAAAAGGATATGATGAAGTATAACTTGAGTACAGATAAAATGACCAAAATTCTTGATGTTCAACATTGTGATCATTTGAAACTAGGACTTGGTTATAAGTCAAATGTTATCAATGATATGAAAAAAACCAAGTACCTACTTATGTGAATCATTATGCTTCCAAAAATATTACTTGTTTCTTATGGCTTGTTTTATCCAAAGAATGGAATTTTTTCTTTTAATGGATATAATGATTCAGATTATGTGGGAAATATTGATGATCGTAAAAGTACTTTTGGATCATGTCTATTTTTAGGCGATTGCCTAGTATCTTGGTTTTCAAAGAAACAAAATTGTGTATCTTTATCAATGGCCGAAGCTGAATATATTTCCGCGATCTTTTTTGTTGTACTCAATTTCTTTGGATGAAACAAACTTTAGAGGATTATAAATGTTCTTTCGAAAATGTTCCTATCTTTTGTGACAATACATCCGCTATAAACATTGCTCAAAATCCAGTTCATCATAACCAAACAAAACATATTGAGGTTCGACACCATTTTCTAAGGGATTGCGTTTCTAAACGTGAGATATGTTTTGTTCCGTCTCAAGATCAACTCGTGGATATTTTCACAAAACCTTTGGTGGCCGAGTCTTTTACTTCAATTCGAGCTCGTTTAGGCATAATACATATCGAAGAAGGTATATGATTGCATTTTGTGCATGTTTAAAACTTAGGGGTGAAAAATCGCATTTTTAACTTAAAATCTGGAAAAGCCTGGACTGGAAATCAGGTACCAGTCGACTAGCCCAGGGACTGATCACCCCCTTGGTCGACCGTTCGGCCAGAGCAGTTTTAGGGATTTAATCAGTTCTGCCCGTCTAGTCGTCTTATTTTTTACCCTTTCACACCCCTTCACCCATTTTATACACATATCATTCAAAATGATTTTCTCTTACAATTTCTACTAAATTGGGCTTGTATAATGTATATATCTTCCATATTATTCATCTTCTCCAATCAATTGGTAGTTTAATTCCCTCTTGAATCTTAATTGGGTTGAACCCTTGAGAACCTTGTTGATACTTGATGAATTGTTGTAATTCTTGTATGATTGTGATGAGAATTATGTATGTTGATGGATTATGATTGTAGAATTAGGATTGGTGTTGATTTTTGGGCATGATTACATTTACAAATGTTATATACAAATTCAATTTTATCCTATGCATGCCAAGTGTTTGATAAAATGCCTCTATGAAAATCTAATCTTTTACATGAATCTCTTGCTTATAATTCTCTTATATCTTTATGGAGATCATGTTTTATCCATCAAATGAGCTTCTATAGACTTTTTCCTATAAATTTTCCCTTACATTTTGGAATTCTAAACTTTCTCTTCAAATGCATGATAATTTGATTCAATGCGCACGTTGATATATTTTTATGATGTTTTTATCATGCTAATAGTCTTTTTGATGATTCCAAAGGAGGAGAAAAATGGAATAAACTCATAAGCTTATGTTTAGATCAATGGAGTTAGAAAAGGCTCGCGAAAAAAAGCTATAAGCTGCGGATGAAAAAGCCATAAGCTGTGGATGGATTTTGGTTTAATGGATGCATAATGAACTTTTACTTATGACTAATGACTTATTTTTGACAGGGGAGAGTTTTTAAGCTCTTGAACTTCAAGCTATATTTGTAAAAACTGAGCTTTTAGCTTTTTGTTGATTGCTTCTATGCCTATTTTTGTTTAGCATGTTGATAGGGGAGATTTTATAAAATATTTTGAAAAATCTTTGCTCCTATCCTTATGATTTTAATCATTAGAAAGTGACACTTAAAATAGATAGTTGATTTTGACCGAAAAAACGTGTTTCGTTTTAAAATCGATCTCCTAAAATTATTTTGGCTTGTAATCATCAAAAATGAGGAGTTTGTTAGATAAATATTTTTATCGTAATTTTGATGATTTCATATAATTGAGTTTTATACCAAAATAATGACCCCAAATGTTGTCCAAATACTTCAAAACGGTTTAAATGATATATACTAATTTTTTGGAGTATTTCTTGAACTTTATTTTTGACAAAAATCGGTCAGCACCTCTGTTTCGAGGCCAACCGACCGATCGCCCTAAAGGGCAACCCGTGCCTAGAAGTTAAAACTTGAAACAGAAACAAAACAAAGAATTTTTTGGTGGAGGTCGACCGGTCGACCAAGTGTCTGAATCCTTTAAATTTACTTAATTCTCTTCTGTCTCAGAAAAATAGAGGGGTGACGGGTCCAAGGGGTGGGTGACCGGTCGGAGCCCTGGTCGACCGATCCAACCCCCCCAGACCGGTCCGACCCCCTGTTCAACCTGTGTCTTTATATTTCAAATGTCTTTTTCTTATTAGAGGTCAACCGGCCGACCTAAGGTTTTATCAGTAGAAACTATCCGTTATAGCAGATAACTTTTCCAGAAATTGTGAGATTGATTTCTTACAGCTATTTTCTTCATTTGATTTGCAATTTTTTACAGATTTCAATCTCCAAGGAGGAGCCTATGCTGGTATTCAAATCAAAGAGCTCTCCTATAAATACTTGAAGGCTTGAAGGATCAAAAAAACAACACAAGCATACAACACAACAATAAAATCAGCAAACTTCTTTAAGCTTTCATTTTCAACATTCTTGTTGTAATAGCCTAAGCACATCACTTTCACATCTTGATTACTAGGTTTTCCTTCTTGATTACACTTGAACTTTTGAGTTGTAATATTTCATTTAAAGTGTAATCTTGATTGTATTTGTAACATCATCCAAAACAATAAATCCTTGTTAGTGTTCTTTTGGCAAGAACACGCTTGGTTGATGAGAGGTGATTGATTGAAAAGTTTGGTGCTTTTCATGTTGAAGAGTTTGGTGCTCTTCGAGGTGTTGGAAGAGTTTGGTGCTCTTCGAGGCGAAGAAGAGTTTGATGCTCTTCGAGTTAGAAGTTTGTGGTAATCTTCATAGGTGATGTTGTAAGAAGAGTGTGGTACTCTTCAAGGTTAAAGTTGTATTTGTTTGGTATCAATAAACTTTTTCCTTTTTGAAATGGGTGGTAGAGGATTAGGCCTTAGGTGGGTTTAATCTCTGTAAATCAATGTGTGTTGATTTATTTTCTGCACTTATATTTCTTCATCATCTTCATATTCGAAAAAGAGGGCGTAAATTGAAAAATCGGGAAAATCTATGTACCCTCCTCTAGATTTTCGTAGCCACTTGGACTAACACCTGCGTGGGATGACCCCTTCCTGCTAAGACCCCGGATGGGAGGGGCCTCCTCATAAGAGGTCCTAGTAATTTACCTCCTCCGGCTAAGAACCCGAAGGGGATGGCCTCACCCGGCTAAGACCTCGGGTAGAATGACCCCTTCCGGCTAAGACCCCGGATGGGAGGGGCCTTCTCATAAGAGGTCCTAGTAATTTACCTCATTCGGCTAAGTCCCCAGAGCGGATGGCCTCACTCGGCTAAGACCCCGGGTGGATGACCCCTTCTGGCTAAAATTTCGGATGAGATGACCTCTTCCGGCTAAAACCCCGGATGGGAGGGCCTTCTCTCAAGGAGGTCCTAGTGAAAAATCTTTTTCCTCCAGCTAAGACCCCGGAGGATGGGGCCTCTTCACAAGAGTCCCGGTGAATTCTTCTCCATGATGAAAATATGCAAGGAACATAAGGCGAAAAAGTTAATACATGTGGAGAAGAGATCAAAAGCCTAAAGCAGAAATTATGGTGGAAGCTCCAGAAGAGATCCCCTTCCAAGCTTAGGAAAGGCGCCCCGTGAACTCTAAGAGGGCGCCCACTCCGGGCTTTGGAAGGACATCCTTCAAAATATTACTCCCCGGCAAAAGAAGAAAGAAAAACTTTAACACATGGGGAAGACATCAAAAGTGATGCCAAAGAAGAGTTCCATGAGGAAGCCCCTTCCAATCCCTGGAAGGGCGCCCTCTCCGAGTTCCAGAAGGGCACCTATTGGGGTCCGGAAGGGTTCCCTAAAGGTCTCATGGGATGGTGCACATTGACCTTAAACACAAGTACTCCCGGCTATTTCGAAAGAGTCAAGACTTCCTTCCGAAGGGAAGATCCACCTCAATGTAGAAAATGAACAAATCTCCTACATAAAGAAGTTATGTTAAATCACTACGAGGAGCAATGACTTCGGGAAACACCAAAGTGGCGCCCTCCTCTGAGCTTTGGAAGGGCACCCCGAGGACCCCAAGAGGGTTCCCTCCTCCGAGTTCCAGAAGGGTTCCCCATGATGTTAAAATGCAACGTAATGTCTAATCTCCCGCAAGAAGCTATACACAAATATCACAAGTAAAACATGGCGACGAGAAGCTAATAGACATGAAGAAAATGGAGAAAGCATCCAGCCCGATAAGGCAATATCAAATATCTCAAGGTAAAGAAGAAGGGAACAATATCCAAACACATAGAAGAAACATCCGAAAATGCAAAGCAAGCCCTAAACAAGTGGGCCTGAAGAAAAAGCTATCACTGATCAGAAGGAGACGCGTCATCTCTGGTAACAACAGCAGTCTCCGTAGGCTCAACTCCATCACCACCGGCATTGTCAGAAAGATGCGCCAAAGCCTCAATCTCTCCTCCTCCTCATCTGAAACACCATAGTCCAGGATGTTGATCAACTCGCTGAAAGCCTTCCCACTCCACCGTAGAAGTTTCTAGCAGTGGCACACAACTCTGTCAAAGTAGACTAAAGACTCCTGCAATAGCTTGGAGCAATACTCTGAAGAAGCTCTGTAAGCCTCAATAAACCGGGACCTCTTCTAAGCTAGCATATGGGCGCCCACTGAAGTACAGAGAAAGACCTCACTCGTCTTCGACTCGTGGTCAAGCTGGGACTTCACCCACTCAAACTCCTTTGACAACTCAGATATCGTGCCACCATGTTGCATTGCATCATCTGTCAAGATCTTCACCTTCTCCCGAAGCTGGCGATTCTCCTCCATGGTCGCCTCACCTTAACGGGTTGAAGCCGCAGAAAGGTTCAGAGCCTACGATATAATTTGTACAAGTTTTAGCCAAGTAAAGAGACAGAGCATGAAGAATGAAAATATGAAGAACTATAGAAGCTTACCCGAGCAAGGTCCCCACTAAGGTGAGTCTCAATATCCTTGAAGGACAAAGACCCAAGGGTGGGACTGGTCATCAGACGATATAGCTCCTTGGGTATAGGCGTAGCCAAGGCCAGAAGCAGTGTAGTCCCAATGGGACTGGATCCCCTCGCGGTAGTTCACTCCACCGGAGAAGAGAGCTCGGGGACCAATTGTTAGATAAATGTTTTTATCAAGATTTTGATGATTATGTTTAAATAAGTTTTTATACCAAAACAATGTTAATAAATGTTGTCCAAATACTCCTAAATGGTTTAAAATATTTTTGCTAATTTTTGGAGTATTTCTTAGGATTTATTTTTCGATAAAAATGGACAACACTTTTGATGGTTTTGTTTAAATTGGTTTTTGCACCAAAACAATGTTTATAAATGTTGTCAAAATACTCCCAAGTGATTTAAAATATTTTTACTAATTTTTTGGAGTATTTCTTGAAGTTTATTTTTGATAAAAATCGGACAACATTTAAAATTGGAGGTCGACCGGTACCTGAAGATCGCACAGATTGAAACAGAACTTGTAGACTTGAAAAATTGGAGCAGGGGGACCGGTCAAGCAGGGGGCCGACCGGTCGCACCCTAGGGCGACCGGTCGCACCCCCCCTTGACCGGTCGCGCACCCCTGCAACCCCTACCTGGATCGCATTATTTTCATTCAAACGTTCGAAATCTTATACAGGGCAACCAGTCTCCCTATGTAATTTTTGACAACAAAAATTCCAACCGTTGCAATCCTTATCGGCAAAGATTTACTTTTCATTTTTGTACAATATTTCTACATCTTGTGATCCTCTTTTTGTAGACAAAAGTGAAGAAGAAGGAGCCTATGTTGGGTGCCTATGTTGGTGAAGACTCTCCTATAAATAGAGGATGAATTGAAGACACAAGATACAACACATACAAGTAAAATACACAACAAGAAATCAAAAATTCTCAAGCTTTCATTTTTATACTCTTGTTGTAATAGCCTAGTTCTTGCACTTGCACTATCTTGAGGTCTAGGCTTTTCCTTCTTGATTACACTTGCACTCAAAGTTTGTATACTTCTATTATTGAGTTGTAATCTTGAATTTTTCTATCATCCAAAACAAGATATCCTTATTAGTGTTCTTGTGGTAAAAACACACTTGGGTGATTTTAGGAGTTGAAGAGTGTGGTACTCTTCATAGGTGTTGAAGGAAGATTGTGGTAATCTCCTTGAAGGTGTTGTAAGAAGATTGTGGTAATCTTCAAAGGTGGTGTTGTATTAATTGTGGTAATTAATAAAATCTTTTTTTCTTTTTGAAATCCACTTCGGATATACCGGGGTGGTACTAGATTAGGCCCTAGGTGGGTTGAACTACTCTAAATCATTGAGTGTTGTTTAATTTCCGCATTTACATTCTTGTTCAATTACATGTTCATTCGAAAAAGAGGGAGATTTGCGAAAAATCGGCATAATCTATTCACCCCCTCTAGATTATCGTAGCCACTTGGACTAACACCAATACACTCGGAGGCAGCGACATTGGGCTCCATTCTTGGCCTCTTCTCTCCTGAAGGGCCTCAAGAAGGACGAGGAGCCGGAGCAACATCAGATCATGAGCCAGAACGCCTATCACCCTCCTGGCAAGAAGGGCACCCAACAGTCTCATGAGGAGAAGGGTTCCTAACACCATCCTGTGGGGAAGGACGCGACCTTTCCCTTCAGGGTGGGACACTCAAGCTCCCACCAGCAAACTTCCCCTTAGCATTCTCTTTCTTCTTAAAGGCCATCAATTATGCAATACTGTAACTCTCCTTACCTGAAAAGCAAGTAAAAGCGACATTAAAAAAAGGAAACAGTTAAAATAGACAACTAAAGGGGGGAGTGACATGAAGAAATAAGACAAGGCAGGATACCCAAGAACTCCTTAACATTCATAAGATTTTTAAACAAGCCCCAAGACCTATAAGCCTCTGCCATTTCCCTCCGAGAGGTGGGAGTACCTCGGGCAACCATAACCTCATAAACCCACTCGTGAGAAAGCTCCCAACCATTATATCTCACGTAGAAGAAATCCTCCTTCCACAGCCCAACAGGAAAAGGAAATCCATCCAGGAATTTGAAATGAGGACGTGGGAAGAAGTGGAAGAAGGTGTCACCCAAAAACCTACATGCATAGAACACGGAATGGAACCCGTCTATGGTCGGAATCAAGCCCAACTGCCGCATGACATGCTGATATCCTCGTATGCAAGCATAGGCTTGGGGAATCATCTGACTATCGCATACTCCCACCGACCTAAAGATCGAGATGAGGAAGGCATCTGGAGGAAGCACGAAGTCGACTAAGAAGCTTTAGAGATATGACATGGTGAAGCCCTCAAAGGGATGAGTTAGCCTGTCATCCAGACCCAGGGTTAACATCACAAAAGACGAAGGAAGCCCCAGCTGTTCACGCAACCTACGAAGACAAGCAGAAGTCACTCTACTAGCCAACTCTCCCAGGACAATTGCTCGGTTCTCGGGAGGAAGCCTATGCTGATACTTGGTGGGCGAACCCCTTCGGGACTATCACTTTCATGACTCCTCCTTAGAAGACCTATCACTTGAGC
This sequence comes from Rehmannia glutinosa, assembly GCA_016081115.2. Lineage (NCBI taxonomy): Eukaryota > Viridiplantae > Streptophyta > Magnoliopsida > Lamiales > Orobanchaceae > Rehmannia > Rehmannia glutinosa. Next base: position 96,293,993 of record CM071926.1, on the reverse strand, counting down.
TCAATTCAGCTCAAGCTCAACCTCCCCACCGTCAAAATATAAGTCTAGATCAAGGGGAGGAATATAAAACTCTGTGAAAAAGTGTAGACATGGAACAAAATGCCCAGTAATACCTTGACCTCCAAACGGAATCGAAAAGGTCTTGGAATCTGGGGCATTGCTCGAAACAAAGGAAAACTCGAGGGAAGATCAAGGAAAACAGGACGAAAAACGGACTCTGGTAAGGCTTCGATATCCTCCATCCTCATCCCCATTTATTATATACATCCCCATCTCCAATCACATCAGGTATTTAATTTTTATACCCATATGAGGATCGGGTATCCATATCGTACCCAATACCCTATAACCAATTATTATTGTATTTTTTTATATTCTAGGTATTTCAATGAAGCTATTAATATTTACTAAATTCTTAAGAAAATAATATGAAAAAAGAAAAAGATAAGAATTAACAACTAAATATTATAGAAAGATAAAAAAATATTAGAAAATGCAAAACATGTAGGTTACTGGATTTTGGTTGAGATTTGGGAAAAGAAACATTTTTCATTAATATAAATAAATAAATTTATATATTATATTATATTATTTAATTGGGTATCGGATCGGGTGGATGTTTCCAGACTCACCCCATACCGAACCCAAAAATCCCAATACCCACTTACCCATTTATTTAATCGGGTTCAAAAAAAACCTCCATACCCTCCTCCGTTCCAGTCAGGTATCGGATCCTCCGTTGGGTTTGGAGATAATTGTCATCCCTACCTCCAAATATAGGAAATGACTCTTGACTAGGTTTTATACTTTTAACAAAATAATTATAACTCTTAATTAATTGAAATAGTGAAATAACATCCTAATTGTTGGGAAATTTATTTTTTAGATTTTGATGCATGCCATGTAAAACTTAAACTAGAAAGTTGACACCCCATTTTCCTTGTAATTTGTATTGTAATAGATAGGGCTAAATAAGCTGAGTCAAGTCAGCTATGGCTGGGAATACAAGAAGTCAACTGAAAAAGTGAAGTGAAGACTCCGCTGAGGAACAACTGAGTATGGCCAAGAAAGAAGATCAATGACTCGATCAAGGAGTATCAATACTGTGAAAAAGCTGTATGAAGAGTTAGTCAAGTCAACTCAAGAAGCCATGCCACAAGTTGAAGTGATAGATGAGTCTCTCAATCATTAGAGCAGACTCAAGTCACATGGGAAAAGGCAGCTGCAAAGAGGAGTTAACTGAAAAGAATCCGTTGCACAAAAGTCAAGAACATTACTTAAATAAGTAATACTTCCATGCCTTTGCCATGCCTTAAAGTCCTCGATCCCGAGAGCGTGCAAAAGGAATAAACCAATGGGAAGCATCACGCACCTCGTGTCGAACACGAAAAGTCGGGACATTCATTTAATACGAGGAATGGCCTACATCTCAAGACTGAAGACCAAGAAAAGACAAGCCAACGAACAAAAGTGACTTTTGAAAATCCGCCTATCTCTTCAACGGGTAGATTTTTGAAAGATCACTATAAAAGGCTGAGGAATCACATTGAGAAAAAGTTACCAAAACCTTGCATACTTGAGATATCAAGCAATATTCAAACTGTAACCTGCAAAATATTCTCAAGTTATTCAAGCAAAATCCTCAAGCCTAAATCTCGAAGGAAATCGATCCAACACCAAGCTGTGAAGGAAAGACAACTTCAAACTGTTGAAGAGGAAACTTTTGAAGAATCAAAAGGGGTCTACTTTCCAAGGAGGATTGTAGGAAGGTTCAGGGTCGAACCAATCTCAAGTTATTGGAGGGCTTCGTGATCAAATCCAATAAGCTTGAGAAAGTAAGCTGAAGTAGCAAAGCGCAAATACCCTATGAAGAAAGGCGAGTCGGACGAGAAGCCAACTTGTGTGACCAAGACATCTCTAGATCGATCGAGTCCAAGGAATCAATCACCGCATGATCAAGACTTGTCTCTAGACTAATAACCACTTTGTACTCTGATCATTACTTAGTAGATTCCTCCAGGAGTTGGAGAAGAGAGGAGTAGAAGAATTACCCCATCTTCGAACCTCTATAAAATTTACTTGTGTCATTTACATTTCAAAGATATTTACATTCCTGCACACATATTTTATATCTGCTGATAATTTGCTATCCAACTGATAAAATAACAAAGTGCTAAAATCAAGTGTTAAAACAAAGTTAAATCAAATTCAAGGGTGTTAAGTCTTCCGCTGAAAAACTCATCACAACCAAGTTAAGGTTTAGACTAAACAACTGAGTTATTCTATCAACAGCTCTATTGAGTCTGTTGAGTGGCTAACTCTGCTGATTAACTAACTTAGCTGTCCCTCAAGGACTTAGTTGTGTGTTAACTCTGTAATATTTTAAAAGGACTAAAATCGAAAAGTTGGTAAGGTTTATTCAACCCCCCCTTCTAAACCTTACTTACACCCCTTGGGACCTACAAGTGGTATTAGAGCGGTTGGTTCATTGAGCCTTCCTGTGAAGCCCCGATTTTTCCGAGCTTATAATTGATCCTTATTGTCGTTTATACATTTGATCGACTATTTTACCGCGTCATTTTGACGGGTAATTATTAATAATATATACATTTTGTACTTTATTTCATTTTATTTAATTACTTGTGATCATGATCTTTATTAATTCTATTTTGCATTTATGATCACTTGGTTGATCATTATTACTATTTTTATATTTATTAGTCACCTTAGAATTTTAAGAGACTATTTATTTTAGAGACTTTTACCTTATAGAATTAAGATTTTGATTTAGATTAAGTGATCATGAGACACATAAGTGATCAAGGAAATCACTAATTATTTTGGAGATTGATATATTTCATCTATTATCATCAAATTTGGGACAAAAAAAATATATGGAATTACCAATATGCCCTTGTAGTGGACGACCAACATGGTGAATTTTGGAGTAAAAATATCATCCAACTCTTGTACACCTACACCTTATATTAGTCATCTTGTGTATAATTATACCATTAATTCAAACATTATACACATCATCTCTTACATTACTTCTTTAATATTATTTTTGCCAACATGTTGGAAGTCTTCCAACATTCCATTCAAACATTCTCATGCCCATACCTTTGACCTTCAAAATGTTCCCCATCTCTCATCAATGTGACATTCAAAATGTTCCCCATCTCTCATTCAAACATTCTCATGCCCATACCATGAGGCAAAATGCAAGACACAATTAAACAAAATTTCCTCCCCCTCTCTCATCAATGTGGACGGCCACATACAAGGAAAATGAACAAAATTTGTTCATTTTCACCAACACCTTCTAATCTTCTACACAAAATCCTCCTCCTTCTCTCTAAACTCCCTACTTCTCTCTACTCTTTCTTCTTACTTTCTTCTTCAACACTTAGAAATTTTTTCAAGAATTCTCTCCTTATTCTTCATCAAAGTCGAACACTCCTACTACAAGGTAAGGAATATTGTTCTCCAATTTATCTTGATATCATCTACCTACCTCTTTTTCACTTCTTGACTTAAGTTAATTTTGGTTTTGGAGGTACATTTAGAAGACCATTTGAAGATTAGAGCTTGACATCATCTTGAAGAAGGACTTCAAGAATTGAAGAACAACTAGTAGAGAATTTTGACTATAAGGTAAGATAATGGACTCTAGTGTATTTTCCTTCTTCTTTTTATTTTTTTTTCAAATTTTAACACCCCTTTTTCATTTTTGAGAAATAGGGGCTGACCTTAGGTGATTTTGGAGTTGAACAAAAATTTCCAATTTTTAAGCATCAACTAGTCTCCAATCACCTACTATACAAGGTAAAGTGTAGTCCTTCTCATTTTCTTATCTCCTTCTTTTTTTCTCCTTAATTTTTCTCTCATTTTTCTAACTTCAAAATTTTGATATTTCTTGACTTAGGGGCTGACCTAAGAAGCCTCATCCAAAAATTATGAAATTTATCCTTTTATTTCACAATTTCCAATTTTAAGGTGGGTGGAAAAATATTTTCCAACTATTAGGTGTTTTTATTAAAATGCATGTAGAAAAGTTGATCATGAGCCTTGAGATATATATAATCTATGTATTGCATGTTAATTTTATGTATCAAGTCATGAAAATTCTCAAGAGTTGCTCAAAATTACTATTTATTGAATTTTAGGTGCATGCATGTGCAATTTAATGTTTTATTTGATGAATTCTTGTATGTATTGGACATGCATGTGTATGATCTTTAAAATCTATGTTTTGGATGACTTATAACCTGGACAAGTCGAGCATAATTTATTAAATTTCAATTTTGGACTTAAAAATGTAAAAATGGAAAGTTGATGGACTAAATTGCAAGAAAATAAAAGTTAAAGGACCCCTCTGAAAATTTCGATTTTTGGGACTGTACTCAGGTTCAAAAATGACTTTTGGACATTTTAATAAAGTTTTAAGAGTTTTAAGATAAATAAAATCAACCTTTAAAAGCCCAAGGACTAGATTGTAAAATTTTGAAAGTTTAAGGGCTACTTTGCAATTTTTAAAACTGCACCAGACCTAAACTTTAAAATTTGAAATTTTTACTCTTAAGGTACTGCGAATTACATATTTTAAAAGTATTCCAAATATCCAAGTGGTTAGGGCTTGGAAAGCAATTTTACTAAAATTGAGGGACTAATGTGTAAAATACTAAACTTGAGGACCCAAATGACATTTCCGGGACTTATGCAGCCCATGCACCTGGAAATACTAACTTAACGATAACCAATTATATTTTGGACCCAAGGTTCAAATTTCATGACAATAGGACCCCTAAAAGCCTTAAAGGCAATTATTTCAAAATGGGACAAAAATGATATTTTCAAAAGATAAAGGACCTACACTTATTTCTTTTAAAAACTGCTTTTGTCCCAATATCCCACTAACCTTAGTGACAGTTTCCAACTGGAATCACATTAAAAGCCCTTCCGGTTTGTGAGTTCCGATTATTTTAAACTTAAGGTCCGAATTGGTAATTTTTACAAATTTGGGGCCAATGTGAGAATTTTATAAAAACTCTGTTTGATACATGTTTTTATCTTAATTTTGATGATTTTATTTTTACACCAAAACAATGTTTTTAATTGTTGTCCAAATACTCCTAAATGATTTAAAATGGTTTTAATATTTTCCGGAGTATTTCTTCAAGTTTTATTTAAGATAAAATTGGACAACACTTTTAAACGATTTTATGCTTATAAGTTTTTTTTTCAAAACAAGGTTCCTAAATGTTGTCTAAATACTCCCGATTGGTTTAAATTGTTTTTACTAAATTTTCGGAGTATTTCTTGAGTTTTATTTTCGACAATAATCGAGACAATATTTACTGTCTCAAGGTCAACCTACGCCTATAGGCAACCCGCACTGAAGAGTCTGAGTCGAGCATGGAGTGTAAAACAAAGAGGTCGACCCGTCGAGTCAACCGGTCGCCCTAGGTGCGACCGGTACCTGCAAGTGTTTGCTGAAACAGAAACTTTGATCTTCTATTTCTCTAGGCGTGGACCGGTTGAACATAGGGGTGACCGGTCGAACCCTACGTCGACCGGTCGCCCTATGTAAAAATCTTTGTGTCATTTTTGAACTTCTATTTACGTGCGACCGGTCGCCTCTATCTTTGACAAAGAAAAATCGACCGTTTGACAACGAGACATCTTTTCCTTAAAATGTGGGATTGATTTCTAACATCTATATTCTTGATTTTAATTGTATTTTTCTGTAGTTTTTCAATCCCCAAGAGGAGCCTATGCTTGATCAATCATCTCCTATAAATAGAGGAAGTTTTGGAGCAACCAAAAGAACAATTGAGATACAACACAACAAGATACACTTCAAGCAAATATTTGTTCTTCATAGTTATTATTCTTGTTGTAATTTTGCCTAGCTTATCACTTTCACATCCTTGAGGTCTAGGCTATTCTTGATTACACTTTGCACTCAAATTGTAATATTCATTATTGAGTTGTAATCTTGATTTTTGGTTATCATTCAACACAAGATATCCTTGTGAGTGTTCTTGTAATAAGAACACACTTGGATGATCTAGGTGATAGGTGCAAGAAGATTGTGGTGATCTTCTTATTGAGGTGTTGAAGAATTTGGTATTCTTCAAGGTTGAAGATTGCGGTAATCTTCACAAGGTGCCGTTAAAGGAAGATTGTGGTAATCTTCAAAGGGAGATTGTGGTAATTTCCAAAGGTGGTGTTAAAGAAGAGTGTGGTGCTCTTCAAGGTGTTGTAAGTTGAGTTTGTATTAATTTTGGTAATTAATAAAATTCTTTTTCTTTTTGAAATCCATCCCGGATATACTGGGGTGGTAGTAGATTAGGCCCTAGGTGGGTTGAACTACTATAAATCGATGCGTGTTGTTTACATTCCACACCTTTATTATTGTCTTTGAGCATTCGGTTCGAAAAAGATGGCGAAATCGAAAAGATGGAGATAATCTATTCACCCCCCCTCTAGATTATCGTAGCCGCTTGGACTTACAAACTCGACCTTAAAACTTTAAAAACCTGAATCTCTGAACAATTTAGAGAATTTAGGAACTGACCTCATAATATTTCAAGGTCGGGATATTTATTTATTCAATTTTTTTAACCCCAAAAGTGTTGGTTTTTACAAAATGGGGCTAAATTGTAAATTTTCTTTTATAAAGGACCTAACTCAAATTATTTTCTCTTTTACTAAAATAGCCCTGGACCTTCTGACTTGGAGATTTAATTAAAGTATTTTATTTTCCCAAAAACCCTTGACTTATCGGATCAATTTGACCGATTAATACCCGATCGTGGAACGACTTCCTCGCCTTGCGATTTGAATCTATAATGGGACTTATGTTCCACCTAATCTTTCAAGATATCGAAGGTTGCTTATCCTTCCGATAATCATCTTCATCCAAAAACTCCACCAACGCCAAAATTACCCTCGCGTTATTTCAAAAAAATTTTCTGAACTACTTCCTTGAATCAATAATACTCATTGCCTGGTTGATCTTTTTGTACTTGTATTTACTTTCTGCTGAGTCAACTTAGTGTGTCGAGCTCACAGTCGGAATGGATACGTCGGGGATGGAACCGGGCAGCTCGAATGCTATTCCACTCTTCCGGCCCCATCGTCCTAATCTCGCAACTGAGGGACGGAGTTTGTCCAAGGAAAGCGGGTCATAGTACTTGAGGTATAATCATGATTATGACAGATCCGAGCCTTGCAAGCTCCACTGTGGATTTTGTCTTTGCCTATGGAGCGATAAGGTGACCGGTCTTGGACCATCCCCGCCTGGGAGTTACAAGGAAGAACGAAGGAATCGCTGTGTGATCCACACGATTCCGGAGTTATCGGACCCGTTGGCGCTACAAATCCGTACGCAACCATTATCTGCCTTGCATGGGATTGGCGTTACATTTCCGTACGCAATCCTACCGTCTTGGATCAATCACATAGTGCTGTGTGACCATGAACTATTTTCTTGAATCGTATAAGTATATTACTTAAATATATTTATCACGACGCTTGTGGATGTGTGTGAATTCATGCATCATACTCACGCGCGTTTTCATTTTCATATAATGTTTTCTCACATTAACTACATATTGCCACACTTGCACACGATCACCCCATCCACTGAGATTTTTGTCTCATCCCCACCTATTTTCTAACCTTAGATGAGGACTTCATTGAAGATGCTGAACCGACCATGGATTGAGCCTTGTACTCCGCTTGTTGGATTTACTACTTCTTCTTGTTGTTGTTGGACTCTTTTCTTGTGATGTTGTTGGACTCTTGTATTTCTTTCCATTCCGATTTAAATCAAAGGCGTAGGACCCTTTGACTTTAAGTTGTTATATTTGGTTGATTTTTCGGGTATGTAATTTGGATTATGGATTGTGGACCGACTCGTAACAGTATTTGTACTTGTTATTTATTTCATCTGTTATTTAGACTCTGTTTCATTGGGTTCTCGTTGATTTTTGTCTAGACTGTTTGGTTATTGTATTTAAGTTGTGGATCGTCGTCGCGTTCCGTTTGGGGCATGACACTTCCGCACTGGTTACTGAACTAGATCTCCAATCTTTCAAAGGAACTTTTAACACTTGCTCTTTCAAAAGATATTTTTATTCAGCAAAGTTATTATCATGGAAGCAAATTTGACACACATTCCCATGTTCACTATTGAGGAATTTGATGACTGGAAAATTCGTATGCAGGCTCATCTATCTGCTTTACATGATGAAATGTGGATAGTGATAGAGGATGGGCCACTACAAATACTGAAAGTGAACACCACTGTACGGAGAGCAACCGTACGGGAAGGAGAAGAAGCTGCTGCTGAGGCAAGACCAGCCCTAGTTGAGAAACCAAGGACTGGGTGGACAAACGAGGACAAAAAAAGATACAATTTGAACAATGTAGCCAAGGACATACTTTACAAAACCTTGGACAAAGCAATGTTCAACAAAGTCAAATCTTGCCAAACTGCAAAACAAATCTGGGATAAATAACTTTAATTTTTGAAGGATCTGAGCAAATTAAAGAAAACAAATTGTCCATTGTTGTACAAAAATTTAAAAATTTTAAAATGCTTGCAGGTGAAACCTTGGATCAGCTGGATGCTAGATTTACTGAAATCACAAATGAGCTATCAGCACCTGGGAAAGAATATACACAGAAGGAAATGTGTATGAAGATTCTGAGAAGCCTCCCAGCTGAATGGGAAATGAAGGTCATGGCTCTGAGACATTCAATGAACCTCACAACAACATCCAATCATGAGCTATTCTCAGACCTCAAGGCCTATGAATTTGAGCTGAGAAGAAAAGATCAAGAGGAGACAATCTGTACCCAAAACAACTGCACTTATAGTCAAGGATGGAAAAAGACTGAAGTCAAGGAAGTCATAGACCAGGAGAAGATTGCCCTGATGATTAAAAGATTCAACAAGTTCTTTAACAAGAACTATAAAAGAAACAAGGGTCAATCTTCCAGGAGACATTCAGCTCCCTCCAAGACAAGGGAAGATAGGCCACCCAAGAGAGCTGAGCATCAAAAAGTTGAATATCAGAGAACTGATAACCCAAGAACGGAAAGAGCTGATCAAAGAGCTGAGAACCTGTGTTGGAATTGCAGACAACCAGGACACTTCGTTATTGACTGTCCATATCTAGTAGTCAATAAATACAGGAATGAAGAAGAAAGAAGAGTCTTCAGAGAAAGAAGACAAGAAAAGAAAAAAGGCTATGTTGGTCTGCCGAGATCGCTTTGAGACAATAAGTCGAAAAGAAGCGACTCAGAGTAGTGAAGTGACTACTCAAGTGATTACAAGAAGAAGCAATGATCGGTCTAATGGCTAAAGAACAAGATCAACCTGACCAAGAAGATGAGGTACACTCTAACTCATCTCATTCAGATTCTAGTGATAGTGATTGTAACACACACACTTCATCACCAACTGACCTTTATGATTCATTAGGCAAAATGATGAAAGACTTTGAGCACATTAAATCCTCACAGACACTATTAAACGAGGAAAACAACCAGCTCAAAAGCCAAAACTCACAGCTGACTAAGGAGCTGAGTACTCTGGGTCACATAGCTGATGAGAACAAAGAGCTGAAGGCTGAGAATGCTAAACTAATAGCAGAAATAACTGCTATAGAAAAGAGGGAAAATGATCTCAAAAATGTGATTGCATCATTTACAAAGGCATCTAAATCATAGGATGACCTTATTATGAGCCAAAAAGAATGTGGAGATAAGACAGGCATAGGATTCAATTCCTTTGTGCACATTCAAACTCCCAGAGTGATTTTGGAAAAAGGATCTTCAAGTAATGAAGCATCTCAAAAATCCAAGACACCAAATGTTGCACCCACATTCACTACAAAGCACAATCACAAACAAACTGGCCTTGGATATAAAGGAAAAGGAAAACAACCAGTTGAGTATGCTGAGAGGACAACTGATAAGAAATCCAGCTGAGTTCCTCAGCAAACTCCAAATAGGAAGTACTTTGTGAAGAATAAACAGAGCTACCAAAAACCCCAAAAGTTTTATCAAAGAAACAACATTAGGAATTTTATTGTTTAGATTTTGATGAATGCCATGTAAAACTTAGAATAGAAAGTTAGCTCCCCAATTCTTGCTTTGAAATGTATTGTAACAATTAGAGTCAACGCCAAGTGAGTTAAGTCGATACGCTCCAACTTGCAAGAAGACAACTCGAAGGCTTGAAGGAAAACTCTGTGAGACAATTTGACAAATGTACAACAAAGAAGAGCATAACAGAACTCGATCGAAGAAGCAAGATACACTGGTGAGTGGAACATCAAGCACAAGTCAACTCAAGAGAAGCCAAGTCTCAAGTCAAGTGAAAGAGTCATCCAATGATTGGAAGCTTATCAAAATCGACTCTAAGTCACCTGGGGAAAGCAAGGAAATGCAAATCAAGTCGAGATAATCAGAAAAGAACCGCAAATTGCGAAATCAAGAGATTTACTTAAACAAGTAATATCTCCATACTACCTTTCTTGGAGTGCTCGTGTCCCGAGTTGGAGCGTGCAAAAGAAATGAACCAATGGGAAGCACTACACCGTGTCGAACTAATCGAAAAGGTGATAAAACATTTCATACGAGGAAATGGCAATTCCAAGAACGCATACCAACGATCGCAAAGTGATTTTCAAAAATGAGCCTATCTCTTCAACGGGCAAATTTTTGAAAGTTCACTATAAAAGGCCGAGGAGTTTGTTTGAGAAGAAAAGGAATGACACACGTGAGATATACAAGCTTATCAAAAACTGAAACATTCTCAATCCTCAAGCCTACATCTCAAGTACATCAATCCAACACTTACCTTGTGAAGGAAAGACAACTTCAATCGGTTGAAGAGGAAAATATCGAAAACAAAGGGGTCTACATTCCAAGAAGGATTGTAGAAAGGTTCAAGGCAACCAAGTCTTAAGCTTTTGGAGGGCTTCGTGATCAAATCCAAGGTGCTTGAGCAAGTGAGTAGTAGCAAAAGCGCAATGCCTGTGAAGAAGAAAAGCCGAGTCGCATTTCAGGGATGATAGCCAACACCGAGTGATCAAGGCGTCTCGGTGAGTCCCAAAGGATCAAGTCGGCCCATTGTGATCAAGACTTGTATCCGGGATCTGTTACCACTTTGTAAACCGATCATTACTTAGTGGATTCCTCCAGGAGTTGGAGAAGAGAGGAGTAGAAGAATTACCCCATCTTCGAACCTCTATAAAAACTTTCTTTGTGTCATTTACATTTCAAAGATTTAAATTTACTCGCACTTTTAATTGCTTATATTTGCCGATAAATTTGCTATCCATTTGATAATCTATAAGTACTAAAACAAAACAAAAAAAAAACTTGCTTAATCAAACTTAAGGGTGTTAAGTCCAATAAAACAAAACCACAAAGTGATAGAGTCAAATTAAAGCCAACAAAATGAGTTACTCTATTAATGATGGGAATGAAAAATATCAAGAAAGTGAAATAATGTTGAGAGATTGACTCTCTTGAGTGACTAATTCGACACCATCAAGGACACAATTACGTGTAGAATCAGAGATTTAAAAGGCCTAAATCGAAAATTTGGTAAGGTTTATTCAACCCCCTTCTAAACCTTTACACTTACACCCCTTGGGACCTACAAGTGGTATCGGAGCGGTTGGTTCATTGAACCCTCCGCATCATATTTGGTTAAATGAAGCTTGAACTAGATCTCCAAACTTTTCAAAAGTCCGCTTTAGTACTTAAGCTTTCAAAACTCTTTTCTATCATTAAAAAGTCATCATCATGGAAGCAAATCTAACACGCATTCCTATGTTCACTATTGAAGAATTTGATGATTGGAAAATTCAAACTGATCTCATCTATCAAAGATTACATGATGAGATGTGGATAGTGATAGAAGATGGGCCTCTGCAAATATTAAAGGTGAACACATTTATTCACGAAGAGTTGCAAAAAAGTGAAGGGAAAGAAGATCAAAATAAGATCACATCACCAGGTCATGGTTGAAAAACCAAGAACCGAGTGGACAAATGATGACAAAGAAAAGAGATACAACCTGGACAATGTAGCCAAGGACATCCAACACAAAACCTTGGACAAAGCCATGTTCAATAAAGTCAAATCTTGCAAATCGGCTAAGGAAATGCGGGACAAGGCGACATTAATTTGTGAAGGCTCGTGAGCAAATCAAAGAAAACAAACTATCGAACTATGGTTGTACAAAAATTTGAGAACTTTAAAATGATCTCAGGAGAAAACCTGGATCAACTAGATGCTCGATTCAAATCACAAATGAGTCAGTCTACACTTGGAAAGGAATATACACGAATGAAATGTGTATGAAGATCCAAGCTCAAAAGTCTTCCAAATGAATGGGAGATGAAGGTCATGGCATTGAGACACTCCATGGACCTATCTAAGACATCCAATCATGAGCTATTCTCGGACCTCAAAGCCTACGAGTTTGAGCCGAGAAGGAAAGGAAGAGACCCGATGAAACATTTTGGAAGAGGCAGTTTGTTGCCCAAAACAAAAATTTCATTGTATATCAAATGCAAATGCTTTAACTGGCTTAGTTGTCAAAGATGGAAGAGAGAGTCGAGGTCAAAGAGGCAATTGACCCGGAAGAAATAGCCCTAATGGTTAAAAGATTTAACAAATTCTTTAACAAGAACTACAAGAGAGGAAAGGGTGAATCCTCCACCAACCTCAGGAAGACACTCACAATGACATGATGGCTCCTCCAAATCAAGGGATGATAGGCCAACCAAGAGAAGTCGATGATCATCAACAAGTTGAGTATCAAAGTGACAACTCAAGATTAGAAAGAGAGCTTTCAAAGGCTGAATATCTATGTTGGAATTGTAGACAACCAAATGTTATTGCCTCATCACTATGCCATTGAATCATTGCTCATATCCTGTAGTCAAAGAGAATGAAAGACAAATAAAACAAGAAGAAGAAAAAAGGTCTTGATGAAGAGAAAAGAAGATGCAAGAGAAAAGGCAATGATGGCCTTTGGTTACAAAGGAAAAGAGAAGAACAAACCCAAGTCGAGTCGGTGACTTGATGAAGCGACTACACAAGTGACTCAAGAAGAAGAAGCGCTCCGATAATGGCAAAGAACAAGATCAAGAAGATGAGGTACAATCTAACTCAACAAGCTCGGACACGAGTGATAGTGGCAAAGGCCGCTTATGACACACACTTCATCACCAACATAATGATGATGTGCACCATCTTTATGATTCATTAGGCAAAATGATGAAAGACTTTGAGCACATTAAAACCTCACACACACTATTGAATGAGGAAAACAACCTAAAAAGCTGGAAACTCAAAGTTAAGGAGGAACTCAACCTAGTGGTTGTTCTTTACCAGTACTCTAAGTCAAATAAAAGTCATGAGAATAAAAGTTTAAAAAAAGAAATGAAAATGCTAAATTAATAGCAGAAATTGCTTGACTGTCAAATCAAAAGCCATAGAAAAGAGGGAAAATGACCTCAAAAAAATGTTATTGCCTCATTCACTAAGGCATCTAAATCATTGGATGATCTTATTATGAGTCAAAGAGAATGTGGAGACAAGACAGCTTAGGATTCAGGAGGATTCCTTTGTGCCATGTCAAACCTCGGGAGTAATTTTGGAAAAAGGATCTTCATGAAGAGTCTAAAAATTCAAAACTCAAATGATGCACACACTTTCAATCAAAGCACAATACTAAGCAAACTTTGATTACAAAGGAAAAATAGAACCTCAAAGAAGCAAATAAAATGGCGAGATTGAGATGAAAGTCTTTTGAGTGACAAGAGATTTGGATGTAAATGCTTCAGTCCTCAAAAAGACTCCAATGCTAAAAAATACTCTGTAAAGAATAAGCAGAGCTACCAAAAATCCCGTAGAAAACTCATAAAAGAAATACATATGATGGGAATGGTAGAAAATATCCAAGCCAAGCTGATTGGAATAATGTGAACTATCAAAGTAGACTTATGGAATACAAGCCCAAATGGCAAAGCCTAGAACTCAACAAAGGCCATTCCAAAAGTATAAGAGCTTTCAAAGACAAAGACACAACATATGCACCTAGCCCAAAGCACTACACTCAAAGACACCACAATTACCCAAGAAAGGCAATTGCTAAAACATGGAACATACAAAGATACAAACGGGTATCGGACAAAAGAGACATTTTGTATGAACCTATAATCCCCCAAAGAAATTTGCCAGGATTGATTATGATTATGGCACTCAAATGATAGATGGCAACCTCTTAAATGGAAATCATTTGGCTATAGGTTGGTTGGATCATCTTATAATTCTAACCCCTCAGACCCGGAAAGAAAGAATGGTACCTAAAACTTGATTTCCTTGATTGCGGGTTCAAGAAATAATTTTGATGCATGGAACCTGGTACATGGATAGTGGTTGTTCCGGACATATGACAGGAAATAAGAGAAATCATCAAAATTCAAAAGTCAAAGGAGCAAAAGTCATATTTGGAGAAATGAAGCTCACAAATGAAATAAGAGGCAATCGATCCATCAAAAAAATGGTTTAGAAATCACAGATGTTGCATATGTTGAAGGACTAAACTTCAATTTACTAAGCATCATCAACTTGAGAGGGCATGAGTCAAGATAAGGGGCTACAATGTTGGATTCAACATGGGCATATGTCAAATCAAAAGCATTGAATCAAATGAAGTGATAATGTGAGACAAAGAACACATGAAGAATATGTATGTAGTGGATTGGCACTCAAGAACAAAACCATATAGATGTCGATGCAACACCCAAATATATCTCACTGTCTCCTCAGGACATCTTCTAGTAAAAGCAAATCTGAATCAAGTTTTGTGGCACAAAAAAATCCCCGAGTCACCTCGAACTTCAAAACAATTAACAAACTAGCAAGAAGTCATCTTGTGGAAGGAAGGTGAACAACTTCCGGACTCGGTATACAAGAAGGAGAGTATATGTGATGCATGTCGGGAAGGAAAATGGATGCTCAAAGAATCATCGTTCAAAGAAAAGACATGTCCATCCTCAACAAGAATATTGCATCAAAAGGGTCTCACTTCATATGGATCTATTTGGCCCGTGGAACCAAAATCCAAAGCATAAGTGGAAAGAAATACACCCTGGTGGTAGTAGATGACTACTCAAGATATACATGGACAATATTCATGTGCAAGAAGAAAGAAACTCTACAAAAGCTACCACAAAAAGATGAAGAGGATACAAAATGAGAAGAGTCAAACCATTATCAAAATAAGATCGAGATTGATAGAGGAACTGAGTTTGTCAATGGAATAATAACTCAATTGTATTGAGAATGGTATTGGTCATGAAATGCGATACATGATAAATCGTGATCTTTTTATTTGCAGGACTCCAAAAAGAGGGTCATTTGGAGGATGAGAATGGAATTGCATCCTCCCGTAAAACTTAGAAAGAAGAAATAGAACCCTCAAAGAAGTGACCATGTTAGGTGACACTGCTGGGGGGGTTAGACACAAAAGATTTTGGGGAAGCAATCAACAAACATGCTCCCCGCCCCCGCTACACCGCAATGATTGGAAATAGATGCATGATAAATAGAATGAGACTCCTATGAGATCCTTTCTTAAAAGAAAACCAAATGTTGCATATTTCAACAAGGATATTTGGATGTAAATGCTTCATCCACAATAATGGCAAGGACAACAAAGGCTTTTGATGCTAAAGGAAAGTGATGAGGAAAAGTATCTTCTTAGGATACTCAATGAAAGCAAAGCCTTTGAGAATACTCAACAAAAGGGAACTATGGTTCAAGAGAAGAATCCATTCATGTAGTTTTGATGAGCCAAACATAAATGGAGAAGACATTGAAGAGATCAAGTCACGATAAATGATATACCATCCTCATCGACCTCAAAAGAGTCCCTATCTTTGAAGAAGACTCGGGGATTATCAATTGTGAAGAAGATGAGATAAATTTGCTAAGAATCTCAAAACAAACACAAAAACGGTGGAAAATCTACAGTGATTACGAGCTGACCAAAAGAATGTAGGAGTCGAAAGAAACTCAAACACAAAGAACAATCCGATTAACAACTTCAACCTTGAGACTGCGTAAGATGGTAGAGAGACCATCCACCGAACTTGTCATTGGAGACATGAGAGAAGGTGTCAAGACAAGATCGAAACTCAACAAGCAGGAGAATGTTCACATGCTTCATCTCCCAAAATCGTCAAGAATAGAGCCCAAAAGATGTGTCACAAGCATTGGATGACACACATTGGATTCAAGCTAACAAATGATGCGATCTTTAATTTTGAAGAGGGAAATCTCATCACCTCCGAATCGGTTTGAGAAAAAAAAAGTATGGGAATTAGTGCAAAGACCCATACATCAAAATGTTATTGGAACAAAATGGGTATTCAAAATAAGATGAATGCGAGGAAGGTTATCGTGGTAAGAAACAAAGCAAGATTGGTAGCCAAAGGATATTGCCAAGAAATGGAGAGAACAAGGGAATAGATTTTGATGAAACATTTGCTCTGTGATGCAAGATTGGAAGCTATAAGGATGTTTCTTGCCTATGAACATATGCTATGGCTCACAAAAATTTCATTGTATATCAAATGGATGTAAAAGTGCATTATTAAATGGATTTATTGGAAGAAGAAAGTGTATGTTGAACAACCTCCGGCTTTTGATCGAGGAAAAGACTCTTGGAGATAAAGTGTACAAACTCCCAAAAGATCAACTATGGAGAGCTCTATATGGGATTTAAACAAGCACCTAGAGCATGATATGACACATTGTCTCAATTTCTAAAATGAAGCAATTCAAGAAAATGGATTCATCAAAGGCAAAGTAGACAAACACTCTTCTTAATTCAAGATGGAGAGAGAGTATCTTTGCTTGTTCAAATATATGTGGATGACATCATTTTGGATCCACAAACAAAGAGTCAAGTGATAAATTCTCAAACCTCATGCAAAGGCAAATTTGAAATGAGCATGATGGGAGAGGCCGACATTCTTCTTAGGGACTTCAAGTTAAAAGCTGAAGGATGGAACCTTCATAAGTCAAACAAAGTACACCAAATATTTAATGAAGAAATTTGGTATGGAAGAGAAGTCTTCTGTGAAAATAACAATGAATACATCAGTCAAAATGGACATGGATGCGGATGGTAAAGTCAGAGATCAAACAAGATCTTCTATGAGCACTTATTAGATCAACTTTGCTCTATCTAACAAAGAACAAATTTTCAAACGATATCACCTTTGGAGTAGGTGTATGTGCAAGATTTCAATCTGCACCAAAAGAAAGCCATACGAATGCAATGCTAAGAGAATCCCCGAGATATTTGAAGGGATGCCAAGAAGTTGGCTTATGGTATCCAAAGGAAGGTGGATTCAAACTTATTGGTTACTCGGACTCGACTATCTTTGGATGTAGAGTTGACAGGAAAGAGTACTTCGTACATGTCAAATACTTGGAAACAGATTGGTTTCTGGTTTAGCAAAAAAGCAAAACTCAATAGCCACATCCACAAACGAGAATACATAGGCTGGGCGAAGCATTGTTGTAGCCCAAGTCTTATGGATGAGACAATAGGCCGAGAGATTATGAAATTGAAGAAAAAGAGATTCCAATTATGTGTGATAACACAAGTGCTACTGCAATCACTCAGAATCCTGTGTTGCATTCAAGAACAAAGCACATTGATGTCAGATATCATTTTATAAGAGATCATGTTGAAAAGAAAGACATCACTTTGGAATACATCTCAGCTGATAAACAGTTAGCTGACATATTCACCAAACCCTTATGTGAATCATGATTTGAAGAGCTTAAGCATGAGCTAGGGTTAATTGAGTTGAGTTAATACTCAGAAGACTCAATCAAAAGAGATGGAAAATAAGAGATGAACAAGTTTTTCACATCAGCCAAGTGAAACAGCCATATCGAGAAAGTCAGCTGTATCGAGTTAGCTGACAGATGAGTTGCTTATGAAAAGAGAGAAGAAGAGTTGAGTCATTTGTGGAGCAAGCTGAGTCATTTATGAGCTTAATGACAAAAACACAGTCGTTTTTAATGAGCGAGAATGTTTTTAAGAATGACGTCAGCGTAATAATGACGGACACAGTCAAAAGCTGCACAGTAAGCATATGATTGGATATAAATGCTGCCGCATTAAATGCGAGCAATTAAATGCAGTGTGATGTGCTAAATCTGAGTCGTTGATCTCGATCAAAATTCAAAAACCGAAAACACGTCCTTTCATAACCCTTATATACTCATTCTTTCAGTTTTCTCTCTCACGCTTAAAAGTGTTCATCTTCAAACATTCGAAAGCAAGTCATATTTCTCTCGAAAACCCTACAAGTTCACAAGCAAGTTCATCAAGATTTAATCGGTAGAAATTTTCAAAAATGGTACCAAAGCTTGATTTCGTCAAGTTATTGAAGCAAATCCACTTTGGTTCGACTGTGTATTTTGAAGGAATGGTGAAGCAGGGTTCCGATGAAACCCTAGTGAAGAAGATAGCCAATATGCTGGAAAAGACCGGTCTAAAACCTTTTCTTACGTTGGAGTACTCGCACACCTACCTGGAAGAGGTGGCGCAGTTCTATGTGAACACCGAGGTGCAGGACGAATGCATCAAGTCTTCTGTCCACCGCAAGGACATCATGATTACTGCTAAGGACCTTGCGGAGCACTGCTTATTGCCGTCGGAGGGCACGCCAGAAATTTACGAAGCTGATGTCAACTTGGTCTTTGCATGGAAAGAAGTAGCCAAACCAGTGTGTCTTTGCGAAAGTCTACACAACCGAAAGAAGTTCTTTGAAGGACGACTATCAAAAGCTGATGGATGTCGTCTCAAAATGTGTGGACATGAAGTTTGACAGTTTCAATCAAGTGTCAAAGACTAAGCTGATCGTCATGGCTGCGATCATTCAAGGAAAGAAAGTTAACTGGGCTGAGTTCGTATATAGCAGACTCTGCCAGAACGTTGCGAATAAATCATTCAAGGAAGATGGATCATTTGGAGGATCACTCGGCTATGGCCTAGTCATTGGCCATCTGATGGAAGTGAAGGGCATTCCCCTTCAACAGGAAAAGCCCTTCCATGTAAACAAGAAGATGTTCAGGGCTAACCTTTCAGGAGCCCAGAAGAGGGCCCATGCGAAGAGGGCGATACAAGTGAGGGGAAATCAGCTGACCCCGAGGACATAGTTGTTTCCTCCCCTTCCAAGAAGAAAGCTACAAAGAAGAAGGCTGCCCCTGCAACAAAGTTAATGGACGCCCCTGCCCTTGTAGCCGAGTCATCTGCCCGAGCAGTCGTGTCTCCTGCCCATGCAGCCGAGGCGGAGAAGGAAGCCCAAATACCTTCTCCAGCCATCAGAAAGAAGAGGACTGCCAAGCCAAGAAAGGCAGCTCCTTCATCCAAGAACGATGCTCCGGCCCCTGCCGCCAAGGTACCTGAAAAGGAGGAATCCGAACCAGATATTCCTCTGGTAAGGACAAAGAAGAAGAAGAGAATCTCCAAGCTTTGAGCTTGAGAAGATAGCCGAGCCGCAACTCACCGTGAGAAAACTCCCGAGACTGGCGAAGAAGTGCGGTCTCAGTAAATCGTTGATGAAACGGACCAAGTCTGTGAAGGTGATCGCGAGGCAGCACATAGAAGACCCAATCAAGTTAGGACAATGAGGAAGAAGAAGAAGCGGTGAGACAATAGAATCTCTGCTAAAAGGATCGTGTCTCCACTCTGAATCTTTGCTAAAGAGCAGCAGAGTACTCTACCTTCCATTCCAGAAAAGGAAGGTCAGGAAGAAGAAAATGAGGATGGTGATCTCATCATGTACTCACCCGTATATCCAGATATTCCGCGCCGTCTGTGTGAATGGAGGGCATGGAAGCTAAGCAACTCAAGGTGCAGTTCGAATGCCCTGAATTTATAGAAGAGGAAGAGGAATTAATGCAATTCCTAGGGATTACCACTGCACGACAGGCTCTTGATGAAGAGAATTGCATGGACATCCTCCGTATCATAAAGGTGGATGAGAAAGACAAAGCTGAAGAGCAAGCCCGTGCACTGGAGAAGGCAAAAATATGTCCTTTCACTGGAACTCTAGAACACACTCACCCTCATTTTGATGTGTTCTCCGAAAGTGATGAAGATATGGATCCCGCTGTGTTAGGAAATTTATTGTTTAGATTTTGATGAATGCCATGTAAAACTTAGAATAGGAAGTTGGCACCCCATTCTTGTTGTAAAATGCATTGTAATAAATAGGGCTGGTCAAGCGGAGTTAAGTCAGATACGCCCAAACATGCAAGAGGACAACTAGAGACTAGAAGGAAGACTCCATTTGAGACAATTGAGTATGGCAAAGAAGAGTAGACGGAACTCTATCAAGAAGAAGCGGTGAGATGCGGTGAGTGGAGTATCGATCAAGTCAACTCAAGAAAAGCCAAGTCTCAAGTTGAAGTGACAAAGAGTCATCCAATGATTGGAAGATGACTCTAAGTCACCCGGGAAAGCAAAGAAATGCGATCAAAGTCGAGATAATCGAAAAAGATCCGTTGCACGAAAATCAAGAGAATTACTTAAACAAGTAATATCTCCATACCACCTTTCTCTGAGTGCTCGATCCCGAGGAAGCGTGCAAGAGGAATGAACCAATGGGAAGCACTACACCGTGTCGAACTCGTAAAGGTAAAAAAAACAATTCATACGAGAAAATGGCAATTCCAAGGATCGCAACAAGACAAGCCAACGATCGTGACTTTCAAAAATAAGCTATCTCTTCAACGGGCAAATTTTTGAAAGATCACTATAAAAGGCCGAGAAATGATTTTGAGAAGGGTTACGGACGAGAACCAAAAACGTTCAAGCAATTATTAGAACTCGAAACCTGAAATATTCTCAATCCTCAAGCCTACACTACGAAGAACATCAATCCAACACTCACACCGTGAAGGAAAGATAACTTCAATCGGTTGAAGAGGAAAATACTTGAAAAATCTAGGGGTCTACATTCCACGAAGGATTGTAGGAAGGTTCAAGGTCGAACCAAGTCTTAAGCTTTTGGAGGGCTTCGTGATCAAATCCAAAGAGCTTGAGCAAGTGGGATGTAGTAGCAAAGCGCAGCGCCCTGTGAAGAAGGCCGAGTCGTCGAGAAGCTTGGTGAGTGATCAAGGCGTCTCGTGACCGAGTCCCAAAGGATCAAGTCATTTGTGTGATCAAGACTTGTATCCGGACTGTTACCACTTTGTATATCTTGATCAATACCTAGTGGATTCCTCCGGGAGTTGGAGAAGAGAGGAGTAGAAGAATTACCCCATCTTGAACCTCTATAAAAATTTTATTGTGTCATTTACATTTCAAAGACTTTAATTCCTGCATCTTAATTGTTTAAATCTGATAAATTTGCTATCCACTTGATAATTTCTAAGTACTAAACCAATCACTAAATCCTTGTTTAACCAAACTTAAGGGTGTTAAGTCTTCAATAAAACAAACCACGATTGAGTTAATTTAGACCCAACAATGAGTTATTCCATCAATAGCTCAATGGAGTCCGTTGAGAGACTAACTCTCTGATTAACTAAATTGGTTGTCCACCTAGACACGGTATGTAGTATCAACTCGAATATTTAAAAGGACTAAATCGAAAATTTGGTAAGGTTTATTCAACCCCCTTCTAAACCTTACACTTACACCCCTTGGGACCTACAAGTGGTATCGGAGCGGTTGGTTCATTGAACCCTCCGCACCGGTTCTTGAACTAGATCTCCAAACTTTTCAAAGTCTGCTTTAGTACTTAAACTTTCAAAACTCTTTTTATCATTAAAAGTTATTATCATGGAAGCAAATTTGACATGCATCCCTATGTTCACTATTGAAGAATTTGATGATTGGAAAATTCGTATCTGCGAGCTCATCTATCGGATTACATGATGAGATGTGGATAGTGATAGAGGATGGTCCACTGCAAATCTTAAAGGTGAACACAACATTAAGAAGAGCCACAATGGTGAAGGAGAAGAGGATGTTGCTCCCGGACACTCGTCATGGTTGAAAACCCAAGAACTCGAATGGACAAATGATGACAAAAAAGATACAACCTGGACAATGTAGCCAAGGACATCCTTTACAAAACCTTGGACAAAGCCATGTTCAATAAAGTCAAATCATGCAAAACGGCTAAAGAAATGCGGGACAAGCTAACATTGATTTGTGAAGGCTCGGAAATCAAATCAAAGAAAACAAATTATCGGTGGTCGTCAGAAATTTGAGAACTTCAAAATGATCTCAGGAGAAAACCTGGATCAACTGGATGCTCGATTCACAGAAATCACCAACGAGTTATCTGCACTTGGAAAGGAATATACACAGAAGGAAATGTGTATGAAAATCCTAAAAAGTCTTCCAGCTGAATGGGAAATGAAGGTCATGGCACTAAGACATTCCATGGACCTATCAAAGACATCCAACCATGAACTATTCTCAGACCTCAAAGCCTACGAGTTTGAGCTGAGAAGAAAAGACCAGAAGAGACAATTGCCCAAAACAAATTGCTCTAATTGTTAAAGATGGGAAGAGAGCTTATGTCAAAGAAGTCATTGATCCAGAAGAAATAGCCCTGATGGTTAAAAGGTTCAACAAGTTCTTCAATAAGAACTACAAGAGAGGAAAGGGCGAATCTTCCAGAAGACACTCAGCTCCCTCCAAATCAAGGGAAGATAGACCAACCAAGAGAACAGATCATCAAAAAGCTGAATATCAAAGGGCTGACAATCCAAGAATGGAAAGAGCTGATCAAAAGGTCAATATCTATCTTTGGAACTCAGAGACAACCAGGTCACTATGCCATTGATCGCTCATATCCCGTAGTTAACAAATACAGAATGAAGAAGAAAGAAAGGTCTTGAGAGAAAGAAGACAAGAAAAGAAAAATGCAATGATGGTCATAGAGATCACTGAAAAAGCCAAGTCAAGAGAGACAAATGATTCGAGAGCAAGAAGCCGACTACTCAAGTGACTCAAGAAGAAGCCCCGATGCCGCTTAATGGCCAAGGAACAAGATCAACCCGACCAAGAAGATGAGGTACACTCCAACTCATCAAACTCGGACTCTATGATAGTGACTGTGACACACACACTTCATCACCCACTGATCTTTATGATTCATTAGGCAAAATGATGAAATATTTTGAACACATTAAATCCTCACACACACTACTAAATGAGGAAAACAAATTACTACTCAAAAGCCAAATCTCACAACCCACTAAGGAGTGGGTACTCTAAGTCAAATAGCCGATGAGAATGAAAGTTTAAAGGTTGAAAATGCTAAGTTAATAGCGAAAATAGTTGCCAAAGAAAAGAGGGAGAATGACCTCAAAAATGTTATTGCCTCATTCACTAAGGCATCTAAATCATTAGATGATCTTATTATGAGTCAAAGAGAATGTGGAGACAAGACAGACTTAGGATTTAACTCCTCTGTGATATGTCAAACTTCAAGAGTAATTTTGGAAAAAGGATCTTCAAGCAATGAAGAGTCTAAAAATCCAAAACTCTAAATGTTGCACACACATTAACTCAAAGCACAATTACAAGCAAACTGGCCTTGGTTATAAAGGAAAAGGAAAATGACCCGGTTGAGTGCGGCAAAGGACAACGAGAAGAGATTCAAATTGAGTTCCTCAAAGAAACTCCAAACAAAATACTCAGTAAAGAAGAAGCGAGCTACCAAAAACCCCGAAAATCCATAAAAGAAATACATATGATGGGAATGGTAGAAAATATCCAAGCCAAGTGATTGGAATAATGTAAACTATCGGCATAGACTTATGGAATATAAGCCCAAATGGCAAAGGCCTAGAACTCAAAAAGGCCATTCCAAAATTATAAGAGCTTTCATCAAAGACACATATGCACCTAGGAACTACACTCGGAGACACCACAATTACCCAAAGAAGGCGATTGCTAAAACTTATACACAGCATACGGACAAAAGAGACAAATTTGTATGAACCTAGAATCCCCAAACAATTTGCCAGGATTAATTATGATTATGGCACTGATAGATGACAACCCCTTAGAGTCAAATCATTTGGCTATAAGTTGGTTGGATCATCTTACAATTCTAACCCCTCGGACCCGCACAAGTATGGGTACCTAAAACTTAATTTCCTTGATTGCGGGTTCAAGGAACAACTGAGTGCCAAGGAACCTGGTATATGGATAGTGGTCATTCCCGGATATATGACATGAAATAAGAAAAATCTGTCAATATTCAAGGAAGTTAAAGGAGCAAAAGTCATATTTGGAGAAATAAAGCTCCGGTGAAATAAGAGGCATTGGATCCGTCAAGAGGAACGGATTAGAAATCACGGATGTTGCATATGTCGAAGGACTCAACTTCAACTTGCTAAGCATAAGTCAACTTGTGACAAGGGCTATAATGTTGGATTCAACATGGGTGTATGCCAAATCAAGGATCTTGAATCGAATGAAGTTGTGTTGCAAGGATGCGGATAAAAGAACATGTATGTAGTAGATTGGTCAACCGCTACACACAAAGACTGTCTATTAGCAAAGAGCACAAATGAATCAAGTTGGTCGTGGCACAAAAAGTGAGTCACCCGAATTTCAAAACGATTAACAAGCTTGCGGTAGTCTTGTCTTGAAGGACTTCCAGACTCGATTCAAGAAGGAGAGTATATGTTATGCATGTTAGAAGGAAAACAAATCAAATCTTCATTCAAAGAAAAGACATGTTCATCTTCAACAAGAATATTGCATCTCGCTACATATGGATCTATTTAGCCATGGAACCAACCAAAGATAAGTGGAAAGAAATACACCTTGGTGGTAGTAGATGACTACTCAAGATATACATGGACAATATTCATGTGTAAGAAGAAAAAACTCTCTGAAACTACCACAAATGATGAAGAGGATTCAAAACAAAAGAGCCAAACCATTATCAAAATAAGATCGGACAGAGGAACCGAGTTTGTCAATGGAATAATAACTCGATATTGTATTGAAAATGGTATTGGTCATGAACTATCAAGCAAGGACTCCACAAAGAATGGAGTTGCGAGAAAGAAGAATAACTCTCAAAGAAGCGGCAAGGACCATGTTAGTCAAGCGGGGTTACCAAAAAGATTTTGGGGTGAAACAATCAACACACTTGCTACACTCAAAACAGGATGTATGATAAACAGACAAATGACAAAGACTCCTATGAGATTTGGGTGGAAGAAAACCAAATGTTGCATATTTCAGAATATTTGGATGTAAATGCTTCATCCACAACAATGGCAAAGACAATCTAAAGGCTTTCGATGCTAAAGGCGATGAAGGTATCTTCTTGGGATACTCAAATGAAAGCAAAGCCTACAGAGTACTCAACAAAAGGACTATGGTTGCGAAAGAATCCATTCATGTGGTATTCGATGAGCCAAATGTAAATGGAGAAGACATTGAAGAGTCACCGATAAGTCAATCATCCAACCATCTGAAGAGTCCCTATCTTTGAAGCCAAGTCGGAATTATAAACTCGAAAGAAGATGAGATAGTGAATCTCAAAAACAATGGAAAATTTGCGGCTAAGTGATTACGAGAGAGCTGAACACAAAGAAACACAACCGCAAGACGATCGAATCCAGCTAACTTACTCCAACTCGATGTAAGATGGCCGAGAGACCATCCACGAGAACTTGTCATTGGAGATATAAGAGAAGGTGTCAAAACAAGATCCGAACTCAACAAGAAGCCATGTTCACATGCTTTATCTCGCAAATAGAGCCCAAAGATGTGTTACAAGCATTAGACGACACATATTGGATTCAAGCTATGCAAGAAGAGCTGAATCAGTTTGAAAGAAATAAAGTATGGGAATTAGTTCAAAGACCCACACATCAAAATGTTATTGGTACTAAATGGGTGTTCGAAACAAGATGAACGAGAAAGGTTACGTGGTAAGAAACAAGGCAAAACTAGTAGCCAAAGGATATTGCCAAGAAGAAGGAATAGATTTTGATGAAACATTTGCTCTGTAGCAAGATTGGAAGCTATAAGGATGTTTCTTGCCTATGCACTCACAAGAATTTCATTGTATATCAGATGGATGTAAAAAGTGCATTCCTAAATGGTATATTGGAAGAAGAAGTGTATGTTGAACAACCTCCAGGATTTGAGCAAGAAGACTCTTGGAGATAAGGTATACAAACTCAAGAAAGCCTTGTATGGATTGAAACAGGCACCCAGAGCATGGTATGATACTTTGTCACAATTCCTAACTAAAATGGATTCACAAAAGGAAAAGTAGATAGAACACTTTTCAAATTCAAGACAAAAAGAGTATCTTTGCTTGTTCAAATATATGTGGATGACATCATTTTTGGATCCACAAACAAAGAGCTATGTGAAAAATTTTCAAACCTCATGCAAAGTAAATTTGAAATGAGCATGATGGGAGAACTAACATTCTTCCTTGGACTCCAAGTGAAACAACTGAAGGATGGAACCTTCATAAGTCAAATAAAATACACCGTAAATTTAATGAAGAAATTTTGTATGGAGGAGAAGTCTTCTCGTGAAAATACCAATGAATACATCACTCAAAATGGACATGGATGCGGATGGCAAGCCTGTAGATCAAACAAGATATAGAGCACTTATTGGATCATTGCTCTATCTTAAAGCAAGCAGCCGGACATCACCTTTTGTTGTAGGTGTATGTGCAAGATTTCAATCTGCTCCAAAAAGAGAGCCATATGACAAAGAAGCTAAGAGAATATTGAGATACTTGAAAGGAAGCCAAGAAGTTGGCTTATGGTATGCAAATGAAGGTGGATTCAAGCTAATTGGCTATTCGGACTCGACTATGCTAGATGCGAGTTGAAAAAAAAGCACCTCGAGGCACATGTCAAATGCTAGGAAACAGGGTGATTTCTGGTTTAGCAAGAAGCAAAATTCAATAGCCACCTCTACAAATGAAGAAAGCGAGAATACATAGCAAGGCAAACATGTTGTGCCCAAGTCCTATGGATGAGACAAAGAACTAAGAGACTATGAAGTTGAGGAAAAAGAAATTCCAATCATGTGTGATAACACAAGTGCAATTGCAATCACTCAAAATCTGTGTTGCACTCAAGAACAAAGCATATCGATGTCATATATCACTTCATAAGAGATCATGTTGAAAAGAAGGACATCATCTTGGAATATATCTCAACGATAAACAATTGGGCCGACATCTTCACAAAACCATTATGTGAGTCAAGATTTGAAGAACTCAAACATGAGTTAGGGTTAATTGAGTGGTGACACGACACTCGGAAGAATCAAAGAAAAGAAATGGAACACTAAAAGGAAAAAGAGATGAACTCACAAATCATCTAAGTAAATCAACCGTATTGGAAAGACAAACTATACCAAGTCACCGTTAGGTTTGAGTCACTAAGAGAACTATGAGAAGAAGAGTTAAATCGGCTAAGGGATAAGCATAGTCACTTATGAGCAAAGTAACAAAAACGCAATCATTTTTACTAAGCGGGAATGTTTTTAAGAATGACGCGTCGAAGATAATGATGATGTGTACGGACATAAAGCTGCACACCAAGCTTATGATTGGATATAAATCTTTGCCGTATTAAATACGAGACATTAAATGCTAAATAGGCGTGCAAAATCTAAACCGTTGATTTCGATCACATTTCAAAACCACCCGCACGTCCTTTCATAAACCATACTTAAACCTTTTTCATCCGTTTCTCTCACACACTACCAAAACTGTTCATTTCTCTCTCTCGGAAGCAAAGGCAAAAATCTTCTCAAAACCCTATCTATCTTCAAATCAATCTCTAAGTTTTCTTGATAAAATCTGAAAAATGGCACCAACCTATGATTTTGTCAAGTTAGGAAAGCAAATCCACACCGGGTCTCTTTTGTGGATTTCGACGGCATGGTGAAACAGGGTCCGATGTCACCCTAGTGAAGAAAATCGTGAGAAATTGGAAACGCCTGGGTGAAATCGTTTACGATGCTAGAATATCCGATGACCTATGTGGAGGAGGTCGCACGATTCTGCGTGAATGCTTGAGATTCACGATGAAGGGATAAAGTCATCTTTCACGGAAAGCGGCTCACCATCTTTGTCAAGGATTTGGTGAACACCGCTCACTACCAACGGAAGGAGCATCGAAATTAGCGAAGGCGATGTAAACCTGGCCGCTTGGAAGGAAATAGCCAAGCCCGACTATCTTGATAAAATAATTTACACAAAGAAACAAGAGATCTGAAGGAGGATTATCACAAGTCATTGGACATAGTTGCCAATGCATTGACATCAAATTTGGCGACTTTGACCAATCAATCAAAAAGCAAAGTTGATCGTGATGGCGGCGATCATTGAAGAAAGGAAAATAAATCAACTGAGTTTGTCTACACAGCAGACTATGCTTTAGAATGTAGGGAACAAATCCTTCAAGGAAGATGGCACATTTGGAGGATCCCTAGGATATGGCCAGTGATTGGCGGATGATGGAGGTGAAAGGAGTCCCTCTTAGACATGGAAAGGCGTTCCATGTTAACAAGAGGATGTTGAGATCAAACCTCTCGGAGCATAGAAGAGAGCCTACGCCAAGAGAGCTTACACGAGTGAGGGGGAATCACCACTGTATAACTCCTCTCCACCAAAGAAGAAAGTCGCCCCTGCAAATGCTAAGAAGATCGGCCGCTCTCCCGCAGCAAAAGAAAGTCAAACTGCTCCCGCCCGCAGTAGTCACCCGCCCCTGCGCCGTGTCTCCCGCCTCAGCGAATCGTCGAGAAGGACTCTCAAATACCTTCTCCAATCGTCAAAAAGAGAAGAATCGATAAGCCAAGACGGCCACTCCTCGAAGAAAACACTAGCAGCACCCCCCGCCCAAGACTCGAAGAAATCGTCTCTGAACCGTAAATCCCTCTGGTACAAACTAGAAGACGAAGAAGAATCATCAAGCGCTCCGAGCTTGAAAAACCGGCCGAGTCGACCACTCACCTAGAACAAATACGAAACTATTTGAGAAGTCGAGTCCCCATGTAATTGATGAAACAACTAAGTCTCGCAAGAAGCGTCACAGAGCAACTGAAGAAATAGCCGTAATCCGCGCACCGAGACACAAGAAGAAGGCGATAGAGCGATAATGATGTGATGATCCTATCTCCACCTTACCCGGACATCCAAAATCGTGCTGCGTTAGTGGAGGAAATGGAAATTGAGTAAATCAAGGAACAGTTCCAATGGCCCGAGTTTATAGAAGAAGAAGAGGAATGTTAAACTTCCTTGGCCTAACCACCGTGATCCCAAAGATCGGATGAAGACAAGCGCACGAGATATCCTGCGGATCTTCAAGGACAAGGATAAGGAAAGACAAAGCGAGAGGAAGGCCGAGGCACGTGAGAAGGCCAAAGATCTGCCCTATCTCCCACCACAGAACACACACATCCTCTCCTTGATGTCTTATCGGACGATGATGAGGATCCGGACTCTGCTGGCGCCGCGAAAGAGTTGCAAATGCAAAGCATTGCATTGCACGAATCGAGAATCCTTCACGAGCAAAGATTGATGGAGGGACCATGAGAGTCCTCGAACACAAACGAAATTGATCCAATGGGAGTGGTTGACAAAATCGCCACCGTTGTTGTTCTTTGCCACCACTTCCCAGCTCACTCGGAAGAAGGCAATAAGGGAATTGGCGATGAAACGGGATAGTGGGGACCCCAATCGAGCCAACCCCTATTGAAGGTGTTTTACCACCGCCCCAATGGTGAACACTCAATAGAAATAGCCGGGAGTTTGGAGACGAGTGACCCCATTCCAAGTCACTCGGTGGTGCGCCACCGGTGGGGAAAACTCCTCCACCTGCGGCAAGGTCGGAGAATGCCGCAGATGACTCAACAACGAATCTAGGAGGCGAAGTGGAGGAAGTACAAACACTAAACAAACAACAAGTTGTCATCAACGAAGCTCGAGCGATTGAGATCTGTTTGGTGAGGTGCCAACTAAACTCGAAGGCTAATGACGCCGATGCGATCGAGGCACGAGGAAGGAACAACCACAGGAGTTAACACTGGGCGGTGAAAGTGCAATCCATGGGGTTGAGACTCCAATGGATGCCACCACGAAAGACCCTAAGACAGTGACACATCGTCGAAAGGGAGGTCCAGCCTCACTGCGATCGAGGCTGCGGGAGGTAATGAAGGCCCACGGGAGGTTGAGACTTCTCGGGGTAAAGAAGTCAAGTAGAGAACATCTCTCCCACTATCATCGACCCATCCGAAAAGGAGATAAGCGCGCTTCATGATTCCCAGGATAATCCCGATGTAACCTTTCTCGGGATCGGGAAAGCGACGAAGAAAAGTCGAGTCATTCCCCGTGATGACTCAAAAGACTCATTGCGCGGATGTTCCAAGCAAGAGCAAGTCGATCCCAAGACTACTCAAACCTTTAATTTTGATGATGAGCCACCAATGGAAATCTCATCATCATCCGATGACGCTTCGATAAGGCCGAGGACCGGTCCACTCAATTGGAGAAACCAAAGAGACCAATGAAGGCTGTTGAGACAACGAGGCTCGGCAAAGTCGGGTCCACTTCACAAAAGACCCCGGTGAGACGAGTCCATGCGCGCAGCTCCCCAAGGCTGCGCAGCGGAGTTCGACTCAAAAGGAACTTCACGCGCACCTCTCATCATTGAACAAATACCGGTTGGCCGTGATGATTCCTTTATAGAATCTTTTCCTTTCTCTCTGAGGTACCGGACCTCCCGAAGAGTCGAGAAACGAGCTCGCACGCTTTCCATGACCAGCTCTCCCGTTATTCCATCGGTACCATTGTTCCACCGGTGATTATGACTTTGACGCCGCATGGCCATCACCGTACACGGAAGAATCAAATTGAAGTCCGCAAAGTGTTCAAGGCATTATTTGCTGAGATTGAACGAATGGAGAGGCATCGAGCCTCTATGGACATGCGATCGGACAACAGAGATGCCAATCTTATTGCCGACTTAAGAGGCATAATAGTCGAGGATCGGGAATGGTGGCAAAAGCGAAAAACAATGCGTGTGGAACAAGTTAGATACTTGAGGACATTGTTCAACAAGCCGGTATGGAGAGTTGAGAATGCCGATGCAAAAACGAAGTTGAGAGAACACATTGAGCACATGCATGAAGCTCACACTTTGCCGAGATAAAGCTGCTGCGTGAGCAAAATAAGAGTGATCTACGAGCGTTTGGAAGAAAACATGAATAGAAAATTCAGCCTTCTCATGCATTGGCCGAGATGAAGCTAATTTCAGCAGAGTCCAACGCTACTCGATCCGACCGCCGTCTTTGCATACTCCGTAGTAGACTCGAAATAGAACTTCGACTATCGTGAGGCTCGACTTCCCGCGATTGCGATATGTTTCAAGCGTTCCTCTCTCCTTTGATGATGCCAAAAAGGGGAAGAGGAATACCTTAAAGCACGAAAGAGATCCGAAGCCGAAAAAGAGGATCTGCACAAGCGAAGGGAAAAGACAAATGAGGAAAGCGCTAAAACAAAAGAAAGGAAAATCTGTTGAGGGGAAAGATCGAAAGATGTGACCTTGATGATTGCACAAACCCCCAACAAGGTCTTGTCACAAAATGACATTATCGCCAGACAAACTCCCCGTGATTACGCCACTCCAACACTCGCTATATCTATGGTGAAAAGAGAAAGACAATTGAAGCGAGGGATGGAGGAAGTGGAAGGAAGAATGGATGCCCGGTTATGAACATCTTGAAACAACATGGAGGCATTCCAAAGAGAGAGACACTTATGCCATCTCGGATGTCGGGACGAGCCATGATCGATTGATGAATTTAAAACGCTCACATCCGAAGGATACTTTGCAAATATGTCTATGGCTCAAGCTTGGACTTGTCTTTGGGAAAAGGGTCTCACGTTATGTGAAGAAGGCGACGAAGCGAGACTACCGGCGATCGCTCTGCTGGTCACTCCGTGGTCACTCACCGGAAAGAAGAAGACCCCAAGACAATACACGCCCGAGGTAGAAGAAGAAGCGATGGTGGAGGAAGAGGTTTCGACCTGGGCCTCTGCCCAAAAAATATTGAATACGTAGATCCGGGCAAGAAAGGAGGGATCTCAGGGCTGGTCTTGACCAAATAGCAAATTTGCAAGTGGCTAAAAGTAATGCCGAGTATGCGAAAAGAATAAAAGAAGAAAACAAGAGACAAACTCAGCTATGGGAGGAAAGACAAGAGAGATTAAGAAGAGATGAAGGCTGCCCGAGAAGGCATATGAAAAGAAAGAAGAAGAAAGCGGTGACGATGAGAAAAAGAGAAGAAGAGCGAGAAGATCTTTGAACAAGATGAAAGAAAGAGACATCGAAGGAGATGAAGTGTTCTTTGTCCACCCCTTCATGTATTTTATGATGTAAATACATACTATGTAAGTTTTTACGTAATAAAGCTATAAATTCTTTATTTTACTCAGTGTAGACAAATGTTTGCTCGATACACCTTGTAAACATTGTGTAAAAGAACAAGAATGTTATGATCAATAAAAAGATTGATTCTACGCATACATTCTATGTGAATACACTATCTGTATGTATCTTTGCTATTTGCATTTTTGAATGGTTTAAGTTTTGGCATCATCAAAAAGGGGGAAATTGTTAGGAAATTTATTGTTTAGATTTTGATGAATGCCATGTAAAACTTAGAATAGGAAGTTGGCACCCCATTCTTGTTGTAAAATGCATTGTAATAAATAGGGCTGGTCAAGCCGAGTTAAGTCGGCCTACGCCCAAACATGCAAGAGGACAACCGGAGACTAGAAGAAAGACTCATTGCGAGACAGTGAGTATGGCAAAGAAGAGTAGACGGGAACTCTATCAAGAAGCGGTGAGATGCGGTGAGTGGAGTATCGGTCAAGTCAACTCAAGAAAAGCCAAGTCTCAAGTTGAAGTGACAAGAAGTCATCCATGATTGGAAGTCGACTCTAAGTCACCTGGGAAAGCAAAGAAATGCGATCAAGTCGAGATAATCTGAAAAGACCCGTTGCACAGAAATCAAGAGAATTACTTAAACAAGTAATATCTCCATACCACCTTTCTCTCGAGTGCTCGGTCCCGAGCGTGCAAGAGGAATGAACCAATGGGAAGCACTACACCGTGTCGAACTACGAAAAGGTAAAACAAAAACAATTCATACGAGGAAATGGCAATTCCAAGGACTGCAACAAGACAAGCCAACGACTGCAAGTGACTTTAAAAAATAAGCCTATCTATTCAACGGGCAAATTTTTGAAAGATCACTATAAAAGGCTGAGAAATGATTTTGAGAAGGGTTACGGACCCGGAACCAAAACGTTCAAGCAATTATTAGAACTGGAAACCTGAAATATTCTCAATCCTCAAGCCTACACTACGAAGAACATCAATCTAACACTCACCTGTGAAGGAAAGATAACTTCAATCAGTTGAAGAGGAAAATACTGAAAAATCTAGGGGTCTACATTCCACGAAGGATTGTAGGAAGGTTCAAGGTCGAACCAAGTCTTAAGCTTTTGGAGGGCTTCGTGATCAAATCCAAAGAGCTTGAGCAAGTGGGCTGTAGTAGCAAGGCGGTACCCTGTGAAGAAGAAGCCGAGTCGTACGAGAAGCCACCGAGTGATCAAGGCGTCTCAGATCGAGTCCCAAAGGATCAAGTCGGTTGTGTGATCAAGACTTGTATCTGGACTGTACCACTTTGTATACTGATCAATACCTAGTGGATTCCTGCAGGAGTTGGAGAAGAGAGGAGTAGAAGAATTACCCCATCTTCGAACCTCAATAAAAATTTCATTGTGTCATTAACATTTCAGCACTTTAATTCCTGCATCTTAATTGTTTAAATCTGCTGATAAATTTGCTATCCACTTGATAATTTCTAAGTACTAAACCAAGCACTAAATCCTTGTTTAACCAAACTTAAGGGTGTTAAGTCTTCCGCTGAAAACAAACCACAGTTGAGTTAATTTAGACCCAACAACTGAGTTATTCCATCAACAGCTCAGTTGAGTCTGTTGAGAGACTAACTCTACTGATTAACTAAATTGGTTGTCCACCTAGGACACAACTGTGTAGTATCAACTCTGAATATTTAAAAGGACTAAATCGAAAATTTGGTAAGGTTTATTCAACCCCCTTCTAAACCTTACACTTACACCCCGTGGGACCTACACGCTGCTGCACAAGAAAAGTCCGAAATGCAGCAAACTCTAAGAGAATCCAGGCTGATGAACGAGCAGTAGTTGATGGAAGGACCAGGAGAGTCCTCAAAATCTCTCATGGAGATAGACCCGTTGGGAGTGGTGCGGCCATTGCCCGCGATTTATCGCTGCGACCACGTCCCCAGTACACTCAGAAAATGGGTCCAAGGGACTCGGCAATGAGACTGGGAATTTGGGTACCCAAGTTAAGCCAACCGCTATTGAAGGTGTGTTACCACCTGCCCCCACGGCTGAGCACTCAATGGAAGCAGCCGGGAGTTTGGAGAAAAGTGACCCCCCGTCAGTCACTCAGCTGGTGTGCCAGCTAAGGGGAAAACTCACTCCACTGCAGCAGGGTCAGAGGATGCTGCAGACGACTCCACATTGCTGAAAGGAGGCGAAGTTGAAAAAGAAAGATAACCACATCAGACTGACACTGACAAAGCTCGGACAGTTAAGTCTGTCTCACCGTGCCAAGCGCTGCTGCAGTGAGACGCCTGGAACGATGCGATCGAGGAACAGGTTGGAAATGCCCCGGGAGTTAACACTCTGGGTACTGAAAGTGCAATCCAAGGGGTTGAGACTCCTTCGGATGCCATGGTCCAAGACCCTAAGACAGCTGCATCTATCGAATGGAATATAGAAGGCTTTTCTGCAGTTGAGACTGCTAAAGGTATTGAAGGCCCGAGAGAGGTTGAGATTTCCCTGTGTAAAGAGAAAGAAATGCAGAACATCCCTCCTGTTCACATTGA
The DNA here is from genome assembly GCA_016081115.2 of Rehmannia glutinosa. NCBI lineage: Eukaryota > Viridiplantae > Streptophyta > Magnoliopsida > Lamiales > Orobanchaceae > Rehmannia > Rehmannia glutinosa. The sequence continues at coordinate 96,258,883 of CM071926.1, read as the reverse complement.
AGATTCTGAGAAGGAGATTAGTGCACTTCATGATTCCCAAGACAACCCTGATATATCATTTCTGGGATCTGAAGATGAAGCTCAGTCCACCCCTGTTGCACATCACAAGGACCCAACTGAGGATGTTCTTTCGCAGACGAGTCAGTCATGTTTCAAAGATACTCGTCAAACATTCAAATTTGATGATGAACCAAGCCCCCAGGTTCCATCATTATCCGATGACGCTGATGATACAGCCGAGGACCAATCTACTCAAATGGAAAAACCTACTGAGGCCGAAGAAGCTGTTAAGACAGCTGAGGCTCGATCAATGGGAGCAAAAACAATCAATCGCCTACCGCAACAACTTCAATCTAAGCAGGCTATTAGAGCTGCAGCAGTGACCACCTCGTGCACAATATCCAAAGTGCGAGATGATGCATTTGAGGATGTATTTAACTTTTCTCTCGAGCTGCCTAGGCAAGAAGAAGAAACTGCAAGAGAACATAAGCACTACACTGTCCAAGAAGATCCCATAATTCCTACTGACTCCATTGTGCCAGCTAATTTCAACTTCGATGCAGAATGGCCGGCAACTGACTCAAGTCAAACAGCTGAGATGCGTGAAATATTCAAGAAGATCTGTGAAGAGATTGAGAAGATTGAACGGCACCAAGCCTCTCTCGACATGCGCCTGGACAACAAAGATGCAACTCTCACAGCAGACTTGAGAGGAGTGGTGGTCAGGATAAGGGAATGGTCTCAACAGCAGAGTGCCATGCGTCTCGAGCAAGTTCGCTACTTCAAGGCAATATACAACAGAATGTTGGCCCGAATGCTGACAATGCTGACATGAAGGAGAGGATGCAGACCTATAAGGAGAGATTGCATGCCTCCCATACAACTGAAATGGAGTTACTGCGTGAATCTCATCGAAAAGAAATTCTGCATGTTGAAGAGAACATGAATGCGAAGTTCAGTCTACTTATGGATGAAATGAAACTGGTGGCAGCTGAATCGAAGGCCACTCGCTTAGAATTTCGAATCGCACATGCCGCAATGCACTTGGCGAGAACTCATCTCTCTCGATGGATTTCATTTCATGCTGATGGGATGTTTCCAGGGGTTCCTCTCTCCTTCGATGATGCCGAAAGGGGGGAAGAGGAATACCTGAGGAAATTAAAGGAATATACACCAACAAGCAAAAGGATGAATCAGCTGAGAAGGGAAAAGCTGTTGAGGGGGAAAGGTCAAAGGATGTGACCTTAATGCTTGCTGAAACCCCTCAGCAAGGTCATGTCACAACATCGATAATCAGCAAACTTCCTGTGACTCTGCCGCTCCATCACTCTACTGTGCCCATGTCAGAGAAGAGAAAATTGTAGAAGCAGGGATGGAAGAGTTCGACAAGAGAACGGATGCCCGCGTTGAAGAAATGTTGAAACAGTTTGGTGGCATTCCGTCAGGGAAGGACACAGATTCCATTCCAGATGATGGAAACGAGCCAAGATCGGTTGAAGAATTTCAAACTCTCGAATCCAAAGGCTATTTCAAGAATATGCCGTTAGCCCAAGCCTGGGATTTGTACTGGAAGAAGGGTTTGAAGCTGTGTGAAGAAGTTGATAGGCGATGAGAGACTACCAAAGCCAGACCATTCACCGGTAAGAAGAAGACTCGATTACAATATACGCCCAGAGGAGGAGGAGGAAGAAGTGGTGGAGGAAGAGGTTTTCAACCTAGACCTCTACCCAAAAACATTTAATATGTAGATCCGGGTAAGAAGGAAGGATCTACTGGTCTGGTATGATGCAAAGAGCTAATCGGGAAGTGGCTAGGAAGAATGCTGAATATGTGAAGAGAATTGAAGAAGAAAACAAAAGACAAGATCAGTTGTGGCAAGAAAGGCAAGAAAGGAAAAGAAAAGATGAAGTTGCGAAAAGAGCTTATGAGAAGAAGAAAGCAGGTGAATAAGAAAAGAAAAGGAAGAGAGCTGATGATGACAGAGCTGAAGAGGAAAGAAGGAGACAGCGAAGGCGATGAAGTGTTGCTGTGAACCCTTCATGTATTTTACTTTTGTAAATACATTTTTGTAAGTCATCTGTACACTCTATAAAGTGTTTTTGAATCATTTCTCTTTGTATCTGTATCCTAGCATAGATGTGTGTAATTTGCTAGATATGAGTATGCTCTGATACACCTTGTAAACAGCTGTGTAAAAGATAAGAATGATGTGATCAATAAAATGATCTATTCAACACATACATTCTTTGTTTCTGCATTGTCTGTATATATCTGTGTTGTTTACATTTTATTTAATCTTGTTAAGTTTTGGCATCATCAAAAAGGGGGAAATTGTTGGGAAATTTATTGTTTAGATTTTGATGAATGCCATGTAAAACTTAAACTAGAAAGTTGGCACCCCATTTTCCTTGTAATTTGTATTGTAATAGATAGGGCTAAATAAGCTGAGTCAGGTCAGCTATGCCTGGGAATACAAGAAGTCAACTGAAGAAGTGAAGTGAAGACTCCGTTGAGGAACAGCTGAGTATGGCCACGAAAGAAGATCAAGGACTCGACTGAAGGAGTATCGACTGTGAAACAGCTGTATGAAGAGTCAGTCAAGTCAACTCAAGAAGCCATGCCACAAGTTGAAGTGACAGATGAGTCTCTCAATCATTGGAGTAGACTCAAGTCACCTGGGAAAAGGCAGCTGCAAAGAGGAGTTAACTGAAAAGAATCCGTTGCACAAAAGTCAAGAACATTACTTAAATAAGTAATACTTCCATGTTGTTATGTCTTAAAGTGCTCAGTCACAGAAGCGTGCAAAAGGAATAAACCAATGGGAAGCACTGCACCTCGTGTCAGAACCTGAAAAGCTGGACATTCATTTAATACAAGGAAATGTCTACATCTCAAGACTGAAGACCAAGAAAAGACAAGCCAACGAACAAAAGTGACTTTTGAAAATCAGCCTATCTCTTCAACGGGCAGATTTTTGAAAGATCACTATAAAAGGCTGAGGAATCACATTGAGAAAAAGTTACCAAAACCTTGCACACCTGAGATATCAAGCAATATTGAAACTGTAACCTACAAAATATTTTTAAGTTATTCAAGCAAAATCCTCAAGCCTAAATCTCGAAGAAAATCGATCCAACACCAAGCTGTGAATGAAAGACAACTTCAAACTGTTGAAGAGGAAACTTTTGAAGAATCAAAAGGGGTCTACAAGGAGGATTGTAGGAAGGTTCAGGGTCGAACCAATCTCAAGTTATTGGAGGGCTTCGTGATCAAATCCAGGAAGCTTGAGAAAGTAAGCTGAAGTAGCAAGGCAGCTGCCCTGTGAAGAAGCTGAGTCGGACGAGAAGCCAACTGTGTGACCAAGGCATCTCTAGACTGAGTCCAAGGAGCAAGTCAGCTGCATGATCAAGACTTGTCTCTAGACTAATAACCACTTTGTACTCTGATAATTACTTAATAGATTCCTACAGGAGTTGGAGAAGAGAGGAGTAGAAGAATTAACCCATCTTCTTGTGTCATTTACATTTCAGCATATTTACATTCCTGCACACATATTTTATATCTGCTGATAATTTGCTAACCAACTGATCAAATAACAAAGTGCTAAAATCAAGTGTTAAAACAAAGTTAAATCAAATTCAAGGGTGTTAAGTCTTTCGCTGAAAAACTCATCACAACCAAGTTATGGTTTAGACTAAACAACTGAATTATTCTATCAACAGCTCTATTGAGTCTGTTGAGTGGCTAACTCTGCTGATTAACTAACTTAGTTGTCCCTCAAGGACTTAGCTGTGTGTTAACTCTGTAATATTTTCAAAGGATTAGAATCGAAAAGTTGGTAAGGTTTATTCAACCCCCCTTTCTGAACCTTACTTACACCCCTTGGGACCTACACTAATATCTATTAGAAATTAATGCTTCTTGAAAAGAAACTAAGTTGCCTAGTGAAATGCATAAAAATCTAAATACTAATAGTTTCTCAGGTAGCCTGACAGTCTTCAATCAAATGGTCATAACTCTCTGCACAAATAACATTTTCTTGAAATTCCTTCTTTTTTAGAATTTATAAACTAGACTCACACGGATGTCCAACTATATATGGCACAACGCCTAGTCCTTTCCCAATTTAAGCATTTTTTTTTATCAAAGTCAAACCATGTGTGAAGGAGCATTTTTATAATTTGCATCATTATCCTATTCTTGAAAAGAACTCGCTCTCGAATGTGAGATTAGACCATTTTATAATGAGAAATTTTCAGTTTGTTTCCAAATTTTCAGTTGTCATCTTCAAAACCTGGCTTTTCATTCCAATGAACAAGATACTGATTTTTTTATAGGGAAAATCGATAAAGCCAAAACCAATGCCTTATCGGAAATGGATCCTCTCCATTTAGGATGTGTAAATTTCTTGTGCATTTGGAGAGAGAAAGACACATGCACATCTATACATACACTTATATATATGTATATGTATGTATAGGTGTATGTATAGATGCACATGTGTCCTTAAATCAACTTTCCAGTCCTTATCAACTTTAGTTGAAAAGTTGAAAGCTCTCCTCTTGCTTGAAATCTTTGTAGGGTTTCAATGTAACTTGATTACTTGAAAGAACACCACTTGATGTACTTTTTAATGGAAATAAAATATACTTGAGTCCATCCTTTGAAATGGAATAAATAATTGTCTTTCCTTGCCTTCATGACGAACACCACAATTGAATTACCACGGTCTTTTCAGAAAAAGATGCCAAGCCTCCATAGGAAGAATATAAATGTAAATTCTCCCCCTTTCTTGAACCATGACACTTTGTATATATGGTTTCAAGTTTTGTTCAACCTTGAGTTTCAGTTTATCAATCAAGGTTTGGGATGTCATATTTTCACAACTTCCAAAAAAACCATTAAGATGCAATTTTTACCACTAGAAATGCAATATGTTAAAAAAATATTATGACGAAGCCACTATTCTTCCTTTTGCATAGCCAGCATTTGCTGAATGACGAGACTTTCAAAATCACAATCAGATTGACAATATTCTTCTTTGAGCGTCTGATCTAATTCTTCATCAAAATGAGGGACATCGTCTTCTTCATCTTGTTCCCCTTCAACCTAAAACCTGTTTTTGATGAAGAATGAATGGTCACTTTCCTTATTTCATTTTCCAATGTCTTGAGTTGAAGGCTTGGTTGTTTGTGCAATATTTTCATTAGCTTGAGAGTTGTCCTTTAGATTAGAAATTTTGGAACTCTCACCTTATTTGAATGAGCTCCGCTTAATTGTTCTTCGGCTTTGAGAGCCATTTGATACACGTTTTCAAGAGAATGAAGGGAACGTGTATAAAGTTCTCCACGAATTGAGGTTTTCAAACCCATCACATAACGAGCAACAAGTTGGTCATTATAGTTTCATGTAACTCGATCCGACCCATTAGTGTGTAGAATTCTTCGGTGTAACTTGTGTTCGACCGCTAAACACCTAAAAGAAATCTAGCAACGCTCGTAAGAGCACGAGATCAATCATAGGGCAGAAAGATAACCAAAGTCGTCCCTCGCAGAAGACTTAGCCTGCAAATAATTATTATGCGTCACAATTAACAGAAAATAAAATCCTAAAACACTTTGATTCAATTTTTAAGTTTGTAAATAACTAAATTAATTATTAAAATGAATATTCAAAACTAACACACGAGATCTGGATAAAAAATATGAATGATAAAAATGTCTAGGGATTCAAATTTGTTTCATCAAATTACTAAGCATAAGGTCAAGCAATTGATAATGCAATTAAACAATTAAGAAAACATATATAACTAGGCCTAAATCAATAACTTTCGTATTCACATACTAAACCTGGATAGATCTAATTTACCAAATTATTTAACCAAGTTAGATAATACATTACTGATTTATATCTGACCCCCTAATTGAATTTAGTCCGGAAATAATATCTTATCTCGATCTCAATTATTCCCTCAAAATAATTAAAAGTTGGTCAAACAATCAATTATAATAAAAAGCAATTCAATTAGGAAAAGCATAATCAATTACTCAATACGCATACTTGTTTATTTGATTCAACTCATCCTAACCCTAGAACAAAGAAATTAGGTAATGGATAGATTCATCAATTCAATTAAACAAGAGATAATAATCACAAACATCATCATGAAGTAATTAATATCAAAAGAAAATCAAATAGACAAATAAATATGGAGAATAATTACACTTTTTCAAGTTGTAGAGAGTTCACCAAAAGAAACCCTAAGTTAACGTTAAGAGAGGGAGAATGAGAAGAGAGAAAAATTCAAATCTTGTATCTAGCTTGAATGAATGAAAATCTAATAAAGCCTAGACTCCCTTTTATAGCCCAAAGACCCTAACAACTTGGAAGAGTCCAAATCCTAAGAGAAATCTGATAAAACTCGATCGTTTTACGTGAAATACATCCTAACCTACTTTTCTTGAACGGTCATTGAACGACTGGGGATTTACTTTATTCTCCAAACTCCTTTTTACCTGCTTGTTGGTTGTCTCGACTTGTCCGGAAGTTTGAGGATGATAAGGTGTAGCGATCTTATGTGTGATACCATTCTTCTTCATCAGTTTCTCGAAGAACTTGTTGCATAAATGTTTTCCCCCATTGCTAATGATAGCTCTAGGGAACCAAACCTACTTAAAATATGTTCCTGCAAAAACTTGATGACAATGTTAGCATCGCAAGTCCTTGTGGGGATTGCCTCAAATCACCGACTCACGTAACCAACAACAACAAGTATATATTCATATCCAAAAGACTTAGGAAATGGGCCCATAAAATCAATATCTCATACATCGAATATTTCAACTACCAAGTTGTTATTCAGAGGCATCTCATTCCTCCTACCAATATTTCCAGACCTTTGACATCTATCGCATGTAAGCCCATAATTATGAGTGTTTTACGGCCTCCAAAGTGCCCACCACAGTGCATTTTATGACAAAAGACCAAGACATCATTATGTTCGTCTTCAGGAATGCATCTCCGGATAATTTCATCTTTGCAGATTCTAAACAAGTATGGGTCATCCCAAAAGTAGAACCTACAAGTAGATAAAATCTTTTCTTCTCCTGAAATAAAAGGTTAGTTCTTACATTTTCACATGCAAGATAATTCACAATGTCGGCATATAAAAGAATTGAAGTAACCTGAAACAACTGCCCGTGGAGGAAAGAATCAATTATGTGCTTATGTTTGTGAGATGCAAGAGTGTCATCTATGAGATTAAGACAAGACAAGTGGTCTGCGACTATATTCTCGCACCATTTTCTATATTTTATTTCAACATTAAATTCTTGGAACATCAAAATCTACCGAATCAGCCTAAGTTTAGCTTGTGGCTTACTCAACAAATATCGTAGGGATGTGTGACCACTATGGATAATTACCTTAGACCCAACAATGTAATATCTAAATTTATCCAAGTAAAACACAACAGCCAACAACTCTTTTTAGTGGTAGTGTAATTTACTTGTGCATCATTAAGAGTCAAACTAGCATAGTAAATCACATGGAGCATTTTATCAATTTTTGGCCTAAAACGGCCCCTACAACATGATTAGACACATTAAACATAATTTCAAAAGGCAAGGACCAATCAGGAGCAACAACAACAGGAGCAGTAAACAATTTCTCCTTCAATATGTTAAAAGTATGTAAATATTTTTCATCAAATTCAAAATGGGTATCTTATGCAAGTAATTTACAAAGGGGTTGACTTATTTTGGGAAAATCCTTAATAAACCTTCTATAAAAACCAACATTCCCAAGAAAACTCCTAATGCCTTTAACATCAATAGGGGAGGCAATTTTTCAATAATATCAATTTTAGCCGTGTCAATTTCAATTCCTTTTATCGAAACCACATGGCCTAAAACAATTTCGTTTGTCACCATAAAACGATATTTTTCCCCAACCTAAGGTTAAGTAGCATTCAATACATCGTTCTAGAACCTTAGCCAATTTATTGAGACAATCAGAATAAGACGACCTAAACACAGAAATGTAGTCCTCCACCATGTCAGAGAAAATTGAAAACATATACATATGAAAAGTTTTTCGGTGCGTTGCAAAGCCCAAACGACATCCGTTGGAATGTGAAAGTCCCAACCGGGCAAGTGAAAATAGTTTTGGGTTGATCCTCTGATGCGATGGCCACTTGATAATAACCTGACAAACCATCCAAAAAGCAATAGAAACTATGTCCTGCAAGTTTGTCAAGCATTTGATCAATAAAGGGGACTGGGAAGTGATCTTTCTTAGTAGCAGCATTCAATTTTCTGTAATCTATGCACATCCTCCACCTAGTCGTGGTCCTAGTGGGAGTAATTTCACCTTTTTCATTTTCTATAACTGTTATCCCACTCTTTTTTGGTACAACGTGCACCAGACTCACCCATTCACTATCAATAATCGGGTATATCACCCCCTTGGCGAGGAGTTTCAATACCTCTCTTTTCACCACTTCCATCATAATGAGGTTCAATCTACTTTGACCTTCTCTACTAGGCTTACCCCCCTTCTAAAATGAATCTATGCATGCACATATAAGTAATCCCTTTGATATCACACAACCCCCAACCAATCGCATTCTTAAATTTTCTAAGTACCGCTAACAATTCTCCCTCTTCCTCTTTAGAAAGCACGACATAGATAATCATGGGCTTCTGCTCACCTTCTTCTAAAAATACGTATTACGAATGTTTAGGGAGTTCTTTCAACTCAAGTTTTTGGTTGGGGTTTACTATCTACGTCCTCTAGCACAAAATCTCCATCACACCCCCTCATTTAAGGCTTGACCATATGTCTTCCATGACGTCAAAAATATCATCTTGCTTAAGAAATAAAGTATCAAGAATATAATAATGCAAAAACGTATTCTCGACCGCTTCATCAATGATATGAATGAAAGAACATTTTTCAAGGGACGCATGCGAGGGAATGAGATTAGTGTTAGAAATAGAAAAAGATACAGTTTTACCAAGCACAGTAATAGTCATGCGTCTATTTTTAACATCAATAAGTGTGTGTGTGGTGGCCATAAATGGGTGGCCCAACACAAGTATTTGCTCATTACCATGGTTTTGCACTTCCACTACTTCTAATATAACAAAATCAACAGGAACAATGAGACCACCCATTTTTACCAATATATCTTCCAGAATACCTGTAGGATACCTAATAGGCATATCATCAAGTTGAAGACACATTCTAGGGGATTCAAGTCCCCTAAATCAAGTTGTTTAAAAATAGAGTAAAACATCAGATTAATACGGTCCCCAAATCGAGCATCCTAGATGTTTCTTTACCATTTCCCGTTGCAATTTTAATAACAAAACTACCTGGATCTCGTTGTTTAGTTGACAATTGGTGTTGAAGAATCACACTCGCCACTTCCGAAACTATTACATTTTCTTTGTCACCAAACTTCCTCTTGTTGGATGCGAGTTCTTTAAAAAATTTGACATATGCTGGCATATTTCTAATAACATCTATCAGAGGTAAATTAACATTAACCTTAGATAACATATTATAGAAATCCAAGAACTATTTATCCTGTTTTTCATTCCGAAGTAACTCGGGAAAGGAATAAGAGGTATGTAAGGATTGTCAGTTTTGTGCAAGACAGATCCTTTACTCCCCTCTTCCTCTTTTTGCTTGTCTTTCGAACCTGGAGCCTTTGTTATCTCTTCATCACCTACATGGTTAGTCAAAGTAGTATGAAATGGAATTTCAACTTTATTATCAATAACCTTACCACTTTGTAACACGGTGACGGCTTGGGCTCGTTCTGGTTGGTTGGGTAGCTTCCCTTTGTTAACCACATATTGAGAGATTTCACCGACTTTAGTGGCCAATTGACCAACTTGAGTCTCAATACGGTTAAACGAGGCTTCTATAGATTCAAACCATTGATTATTGGCCTCTTGAGTTTTTTTGCTAACTTGGATTAAAGAACTCAAGCTTTCTTCAATAGATGGAGTAGGGATGGCAAAATCACCGTGGGGAACCATCCCCGTTGGCACCCGAATAAATTGGGATGGGAAATCCCGATTAATTCGGGGATGGAGATTCCCCGCTTTTCTGAAGCTAGGGATGGGATGGGGATGAAATTTATATCCCCCGTCCCATCCCCATCCCCGATTAGATGAAATAGGGATTCCCCATCCCATCCCGTTTACCGAAATATACATATATATATATATTATTAATAATAATTATGTTTAATTTTTTTATTAAATCTTCAAATTAAACCCTAAAAATGGTGTATTTTATATTGTAATATTTTTCATTTTTAAGATTACAAGACTTTGTATTTCGAAAATTATTGTATTTAACTCATTTTTTAAAGTATTTTATATTGTGGAGTTATTATAAGATTTGTGATTCATGATATTTTTATCTATTTTAATTATTGACTATTTTAAGTAAAAAAAATATTTTTATAATTTGTTTTATTAATAACTACAAAAAGGGGACTCCATTCCTCGAATGGGGATTCCCTATCCCCATACTAGATGCCCAAAACGGGGATGGTGCGGGGATGGTATTTGAAATGAGATTTGGGGACGGGGATGGTATGTCCCATGCCAGACTCGTCCCCGCCCATTGTCATCCCTAAGATGGAGGTCGTGATTGGTTTGATGACTGACCTAGGGGTTGCAGTGGCCTCAGATAAAATTTGAGATGGATTTTGTGAATTATCCTAACTAAAGTTCGGATGATTCCGCCAACCTGTATTGTAAGTCTGAGATAAAGGATCATTACGAGGCTTTTGCTGATATCCCTGGATAACGTTAACGTCCTCAGCTTGTTGTTCAAGTATGACATTACATGTTAGTCCAAGTGGCTACGATAATCTAGAGGTGAATAGATTATGTCGGTTTTTCAAAATTCTCCCTCTTTTTCGAGTGATCAAGCAAAGATAGAAACTATAAATGCGGAAAATAAACAACACACTTTGATTTAAAGAGCTTCACCCCACCTAGGGACTACGTGCTCTACCACCCCAGTATATCCGGGATGGGTTTCGAAAAAAAGAAGAGATTTTATTAATTACCACAATTAATACAACAAACCTTTGAGGATTACCACAATCCTCTTACAACACCTTCAAGGAGATTACCACAATCTTTCTTCAACACCTATGAAGAGTACTACACTCTTCAACACCTAAGATCACCCAAGTGTGCTCTTACCACAAGAACATCAACAAGGATATCTTGTTTTGGATGATTAACAAAATTCAAGATTTCAACTCAATAATGATAATACAAATATTGAGTGCAAGTGTAATCAAGAATGAAAAGCCTAGACCTCAAGAGTGTGCAAGTGAAAGTACTTAGGCTAATACAACAAGAGTTTTTGACAATGTGTTTGCTTGTATGCTTTTGCCTGTATGTTGTGTTATATTTTGTTGCTTGAATGGTTCCTCTATTTATAAGAGAGGTCTTGGTTTAATTTCTAGACATTGGCTCCTTCTTGGAGAGTGATTTCTGCAAAAAATAATATAATTAAACTCAAGAAATAATTGTTAGAAATCAACCCCTTAAATTGGGGAAAAGTTGTCTGAAAACCCAACGGATAGTTTTGCTGTCGAAACTGTATAGCGACCGGTTGCGCAGAGATAGAAATTTGAAAGTGTTTTCACGAAAATACACAGGGGGACCGGTCAACGGGGGGTCCGACTGATCGACCCCTGTGTGGACTGGTTGGGCTCCTCCAAAATACAATACATGGAGTTTTGTAGTCTTAAGAACGTTCCCAGGCACTGGTCACCCTTAGGTCGACCGGTCGCCCACACTGGTCGACCTCAGGGTCGAGCGGTCGCCCTCCCCTGTTTTTCTTCCGTCCCGTTTTCTGTTTCAAAACACAACTCAGGTACGGGTTGCCCTATAGGGCAACCGGTCCAACACGAGACAGAAGTGTTGTCCAATTTTTATCGAAAATAAACTTCAAGAAATACTCCAAAAAATTAGTAAAAACATTTTATATCGATCGGGAGTATTTGGACAACATTTAGAAACAATTTTTTGGTGTAAAAACTCATTTAAACAAAATCATCAAAATCATGATAAAAACATTTATCCAACAATCTTCCCCTTTTTGATGATTATAAACCAAAACAATTTTAAGAGGACGATTTTGAAAACAAAACGATTTTTCGGTCAAAGAGTAAACTATCAGTATAGAGCAACATCAAACTATGCATAAAGACCAAGTAGAAGGGAGTTAAAATATTCAAAGGCATTTTACAAAAGCTCCCCCTATCAACAAGCACATCAAGAAGAATCATTGCAAAAGCTAGAAGCTTTAGCTTTTACAATGTAAACATGAAAATCATGAGCTTAGAATCTCCCCCTGTAAAAAACAATCATTAACCATGAATATAAGTCCATAATACATCCAATGGACTAAGTATACTTCACAGCTTTTGGCTTTAAGGAGCCATAGCTTATAGCTTCTTTCGCGAGCTTTTATTAGCTTCTTTGAGCTAACGAGCCAATTTCCTGTTTCTCCCCCTTTGGAATCATCAAAAAGAAAGTTAGCACAATAAAAACATAAGTCATATGTATCAAAGTGCGCTAAGTAGTCGATTTATCGAGCTTTTGGAATTTTAAGCGTTAAACCATTGAACAATGGAGAAGTTGATCATTTGAAATGCACAAGCTCGTTTAAGTGGAAAAACATGATCTCTATAAGTGTAAGGAACTTTTAAAATCGAGAATTATGTAATTGGTAAAATTTTCTTTGCGACAATTCATCGAACACTTGGCGGGCGTTAAAATTGGAAGAAGTTGTATATAGCCCTTGTAAATGTAATCAAGCCAAAATTTTTATCACCAATTCAATTCATACAACATTCAAACAACAACAATTAATGAGATCATAGCCATAATAAGATGGGGGTCCGCGAATCAAGAGCCAACATGTACTCTGTGACAAACAAAATATTCGCCATCTTGAGATTATCCTCTGGTCGCGCTCTAAAATGGCCCTCGGTGAAAAGCTGCAATACTTTCACCGATATCACGGACTCCCCATTGAAATACTTATGAAATTGAGCTAAGGGAGTAGAATTCTTACCATTCAATCAGTAAAGATGAGCAATAATGATGATAAACGAGCATAATGAAGTCCAAGATATATAATTAATGCAATAAAACACATTTGAAGTGAATTTTGTGTGCAAATGACAAAGGGGACGAAAAATGAGTTGAAAGAGCCAAAATGGCTAAGTTTGGGAACAGAGACGGTTTTATCCAAAAATTGGCTTAGGGCGACGGTCGGGGCTGAGGGCGACCGGTCGAGGGCTAGGCCGACCGGTCGACCTCAGCCCAGTCAGCCCACTAGTTTAGTCTGTTTTACAAAAATCCGAAGTTTGATTTAAAAAATTGATTTTTCGCCCCTAAGTTTTAAAAGCATGCAAAACGCAAATATAGACCTCATTCAATATGCATTATGCCTAACCGAGCTCGTATTGACGCAAAAGTCTCGGAATATAGCGGTTTTGTAAAAATGTCCGCCAATTGATCTTGAGATGGTACGAAAGATATCTCAATTTTTCGTTTTGAAACACAATCCATTAGAAAATGATGTCGAAATTCAATATGCTTAGTACGATTATGATGAACCGGGTTTTGAGCAATATTTATAGCGGATATGTTATCACAAAAGATAGGAACATTTTCAAAAGAACATTTGTAATCTGCTAAAGTTTGTTTCATGAAAAGAAGTTGAGTACAACAAAAAGCCGCGGAAATATATTCGGCTTCGGCCGTTGAGAGTGAAACACAATTTTATTTCTTTGAAAACCAAGAAACTAGGCAATCGCCCAAAAATTGACATGATCCGGAAGTACTTTTACGATCATAAATATTACCCGCATAGTCCGAATCACTATAACCTTTAAGAGAAAAATTTTTATTCTTTGGAAAAAATAAACCATATTGAATAGAGCATTTCAAATATCGGAAAATCCTTTTAACGGCACTCATATGAGATTCTTTGGGATTGCTTTGAAAACGAGCACATAGGCATATGGCATGAAGAATGTCCGGTCTACTTGCGGTTAAATAAAGTAAACTACCAATCATACCTCGATACTTTGATTCATCCATGGACTTGTCTTTTTCATCTTTGTCAATTTTGACATTTGTTGCCATAGGGGTAGAGACGGTTCTTCCTTCATCAATGCCGAACTTTTTTAAAAGTTCTTTTGTATATTTTGATTGCGAAATATAAATACCTTCTTGGCATTGCTTAATTTGAAGTCCAAGGAAGAAATTAAGCTCCCCCATCATGCTCATCTCAAATTCACCTTGCATCAACTTAGAAAATTTCTTGCTCAAGGATTCATTAGTAGCACAAAAAATAATTTCATCAACATAAATTTTCACAAGTAAACAATCTTGCCCTTTTTCAAACACAAAGAGAGTAGTATCAACTTTACCTCTTGTAAAACCATTTTGCAAAAGAAAAGAGCTAAGTCTATCATACCATGCACGGGGTGCTTGTTTTAAACCATACAAGGCCTTTTTAAGTTTATAAACATCATTAGGCCTAGAAAAATTTTCAAACCCCGGAGGTTGTTTTACATAGATTTCTTCTTGAATAAAACCATTTAAAAATGCGAATTTAACATCCATTTGGTAAAGCTTGAAATTTTTAAAACAAGAATATGCAAGTAAAACGCGAATAGCTTCTAAACGTGCTACGGGTGCAAATGTTTCATCATAATCAATGACAATACCCTTGAGCTACTAATCTTGCCTTGTTTCGGACAATGTTACCTTGATCATCGAGTTTGTTCCGGAATACCCATTTTGTACCAATAATTGTTTGAGATGGAGGACAAGGTACCAATTCCCATACATCATTTCTTTCAAATTGATACAACTCCTCTTGCATTTCTAAGAACCAATCCTCATCTTCAATAGCCTCATTAGCATTTTTAGGCTCTTTTTGAGATATAAGAGCTTTCTCGGTAAATTTTCTTTGGGTCATCACTTTATCAATGGGATCACCAATAATAAGATCTTTTGGGTGATCTCCTTTAAATTTCAATGCCATGGGAAGATCCGAAGTATCACCTTTGTCTTCTTGAGGAACATTTGAAGTGGATGGTTGATCATTTGAGGTAGAACGTTGATCATTTTGAGCATCATTTTGAACAATGGTTTCAATAGTATCCTCTTCATCACTTTCATCATCATCCTCTCAACACCCGGGTATCCTTTTACATGAATAGATTCTTCAACAACCATGCTAGTCTTATTGTAAACCTGATATGCTTTGTTCTTGGTTGAATACCCCATAAATATTCCTTCATCGGCCTTAGGATCAAGTTTGTCTAATTGATCATTTGTATTCAAAATAAAACATTTACATCCAAATATTTTGAAGTAACTTATATTTGGAGTTATTCCTTTCCAAAGCTCATATGGAGTTTTATTCATTTTAGGACGAATATAAACTCGATTAATGACATAGCAAGCGGTACTTACGGCTTCGGCCCAAAAATATTTTGGAAGTGAAAATTCATTGAGCATGGACCGACTCATCTCTTGAAGTGTCCTATTCTTCCTTTCGGCTACTCCATTTTGTTGAGGTGTCCTTGGAGCCGAAAAATTGTGTGCATATCCCTTGGTTTCACAAAAGACTCTAAATTCACCATCAAATTCTCCACCTCGATCACTTCGAATAGACTTAATAGTATCATCCTTTTCATTCTCAATAAGTCTACACAACTTAACAAACTCATTAACGGCATTGCTTTATTTGCAAGAAAAAGAGCCCAAGTATATCTAGAAAAATCATCGACAATAACGAAACTGTAATGTTTTCCACTTAGACTAGCTGTACCAATATCCCCATACAAATCTAAATGAAGAAGTTGTAGAGGCTTGGTTATGGAAATTTCATTTCTGGGCTTAAAACTACTCTTAACTAATTTGTTCTTTTGACAAGTGTCACATAAGCCAAGATTTTCAAAGTTCAATTTGGGTAGTCCTTTTACATGTTGGTTTTTGTAAATATTTTTCAAATTTTTGTATCCAACATGTCCAAGTTGCCTATGCCATAAACTCGTTAAATCATTATTGGCGACAAGACAAGAAACATTTTGACTAACCAAATCACTTGTACAAATTTTGTAAAGATTGCCTTTCCTATTTGCTTCACAAATAATTTCATCATTTTTAAGAATAAGACATTTTTCTTTATTGAAAATAACATTATAATTTGAATCACAAAGTTGGCTTACACTTATCAAATTAAACTTAAGCCCTTCAACATAAAAAACATTACTAAGAGAGAAGGAAGAGTTACCAATTTCTCCATTTCCAAGAATTCTTCATTTGCCATTCCCGAACATGACCATACACTCTTCTTGGAGATTGATATTGGTAAAAAGTTCTCTCCTTCTGGTCATATGGCGTGGACACCCACTGTCCATGAGCCATTTTGAATCCTCCATGGTTGTTATAGCCTTTATTACCTACAAATGAACCATTTTTAGGTACCCTATAATTTTGGGGTCCATGGGGGTTAGTCTTGAGACCTTTGGGTCTCCAAACATAGCTAAAATTGTTCTTCAATTTACAATGAGCAACATAATGACCAACTTTACCACAATAAAAACAAATAAGATTGTGGGCACTACTAGCACGAACAAAAGTCGGACCTTGGTCATTTTTCTTTGAAATAGGTTAAAACGGTTTATAGCCAAGTCCTAATTTGGAATGCTCACCTCTTTGTGCATCTTAAATTTTTGTAACTTTGTCCGTACTTATGTTAAAACAATGCACATCCTTTTTTAAACATTCGAGATCATTGGTGAGCGATTGTTTTTCGGTTTCAAGAGTATGAACGTTAGTAAGAGTAATAGCATGAGCTTTGTCAAGAGATTCATAAGAAGTAAACAATTTTTCCTTTTCAATTTTAAGCTCTTTATGCTCCTTTTTCAAAGTCTTGTATTTAACAATCAAATTTTGAAATTCAATTTGCAATTCATCAAAATCACATTGCAATTCATCAACTAAGGAGAAAGTTGAGGAGTTGGAGCGTACCTCGTTATTTTCATCGTCTATGGCCATAAGACCATGTTCGGTTTCACCTTCCTCGTCGGATGTGGCGAGAAGTTCATCCCAAGTTTTGACATCCGCATTTAGAGCCTTCTTTTTCGGAAAAGGCTTTTTCTTCTTTTGTTCCTCCTCCTCGAGTTTTGGGCAATCGGCTATGAAGTGCCCGGATTTTTCGCATTTAAAATACGAGTTGTCTCTCGGCTTTCTTGCCTTATTTTTATTCACAAATTTTGCAAATTTTCGAACAAGTGCGGCCGTCTCTTCATCATCCTCATCATTATCATAATATGAATAATTTGAAGAAGATGCTAGACCTTTAGGAATATTTTGCATACCCGATTGAGTGATGGATGGTTTGGAATTTTTCCTCTCCTTGAGATAGACTTCATAAATGAGGAGGTTCCCAATGAGCTCATCGAACTTGAGTGTTTCGTGATTTTGTGCTTCCGTAATAGCCGTCACCTTTTCGGACCATGAGACAGGGAGTGTATTCAATACCTTGGTCACTTTATCTTCTTCAAGATGACTTTACCGAGGGCCACAAGAGGATTGACAATGTTGTCAAGCCTTTCCACCATTTTTGAAATGATTTCACCATCATGCATATTGAAGTTTTCAAAGTCTTTAACAAGCATGGTTTTTCTTGCTTGTTTGACCTTCTTGGTTCCTTCATATATAGTCTCTAATTTTTTCCAAACTTCATGTGCCGACCTTATGCCTCTTATGCGATTATACTCGGTGGTGGTAAGAGATCAATGTAAAATATTTAAGGCCTTACCATTTAGAGAGAAAGCCTTCTTGTCATTTTCATCGAACTCCTTGAAAGGTTTGGGAGTCGAGGTGCCGTCCTCCAATTTCTTGGTTGGTTGAGCATCTCCTTCAATAACCACATTACAAATGTCAAACCCGCACCCTTGTAGAAAGCACTCCATACGGTCTTTCCAAAATGCGTAGTTGTTGGCGTCGAATAGCGGTGGCTAGTTGGTGGGGGCATCGGTGGTGACATAAGCTTCATTCATAGCCATGGATCTTTTCTCTTTACTCGGAACGAGCTAGCCAAAGAGTTTGGCTTTGATACCATTTGTTAGTCCAAGTGGCTACGATAATCTAGAGGGGGGGTGAATAGATTATGCCGGTTTTTCAAATTCCGCCCTCTTTTTCGAGTGATCAAGCAAAGATAGAAAATGTAAAAGCGGAAAATAAACAACACATTTTGATTTAAAGAGCTTCACCCCACCTAGGGACTACGTGCTTTACCACCCCAGTATATCCGGGATGGGTTTCGAAAAAAAGAAGAGATTTTATTAATTACCACAATTAATACAACACCACCTTTGAGGATTACCACAATCCTCTTACAACACCTTCAAGGAGATTACCACAATCTTTCTTCAACACCTATGAAGAGTACTACACTCTTCAACACCTAAGATCACCCAAGTGTGCTCTTACCACAAGAACATCAACAAGGATATCTTGTTTTGGATGATTAACAAAATTCAAGATTTCAACTCGATAATGATAATACAAATATTGAGTGCAAGTGTAATCAAGAATGAAAAGCCTAGACCTCAAGAGTGTGCAAGTGAAAGTACTTAGGCTAATACAACAAGAGTTTTTGACAATGTGTTTGCTTGTATGCTTTTGCTTGTATGTTGTGTTATATTTTGTTGCTTGAATGGTTCCTCTATTTATACGAGAGGTCTTAGTTTGATTTTCAGACATTGACTCCTTCTTGGAGAGTGATTTCTGCAAAAAATAATGTAATTAAACTCAAGAAATAGTTGTTATAAATCAACCCCTTAAATTGAGGAAAAGCTATCTGAAAACCCAACGGATAGTTTGCTGTCAAAACTGTATAGCGATCGTTCGCGCAGAGATAGAAATTTGAAAGTGTTTTCATGAAAATACACAGGGGGACCGGTCGACGGGGCGTCCGACTGGTCGACCCCTTTGTGGACCGGTTGGGCTCCTCCAAAATACAATACATGGAGTTCTGTAATCTTAAGCACGTTCCTAGGCACCGGTCACCCTTAGTTCGACCGATCGCCCTCCCTTGTTTTCCTTCCGTCCCATTTTCTCTTTCAAAACACAACTCAGGTACGGGTTGCCCTATAGGGCGATCGGTCCAACACGAGACAGAAGTGTTGTCCAATTTTTATCGAAAATAAACTTCAAGAAATACTCCGAAAAATTAGTAAAAATATTTTATATCGATCGGGAGTATTTGGACAATATTTGGAAACATTGTTTTGGTGTAAAAACTCATTTAAACAAAATCATCAAAATCATGATAAAAATATTTATCTAACATTACAAACATTGGCCCATGACCAAATTCGCCACAAATCCCACATGACTCGGCAGAGGGAGGGGCGGCTGGTGGGTGCCCCTTGTAGCCAACAATTGCACTTGCTTAGTCAATTCAGTCAATTGTTTTGTCACATCATAGCTCGGGCTACTTAAGTTTTACAACAACCCATTTGCCTCTGGCAGTGTTTTATTGTGAATTAGTGTTGATCATCTCCAGAAGATCATAAATTTCTTGGGTCGTGTGTTCACCCATGTCACCCCCAGCTGCATTATAAACCATATATTGATAATTATGTGATAATTGATCATAGAAAAATTGATTCAACAACTCCATTGGATCGTGATGATGTGGTCATTTAGACTGTAAGTCCTTAAAGTGATCTCAGGCATCATGAAAAGGCTCTCATCCATTTGACTAAAAGTAGCTATTTTAGCTCGTAAATATGAGGTTTTCTGATGTGAATAGTACCTACCCATGAGCTTATGTTACACTGCCTCCCAATCAATTAGAGAGTTGGGAGGTAGAGACATAAGCCAAATTTTCGTTCGGTCCTTCACAATGTATAGAAAACAGCGCATCCGAAGCTGATCCTCATCCAAATCTTGTAGAAGAGAAGTTTGAATAATGGAATTGAATTCTCGAATGAAGTTGAGAGGAACTTCATTGGGCATCCCATAGAACGACAATAACTGATTGAAATGTATGGTTTTAAGCTCATAATTCCGTGTTGCTTGTCCCAAAGTGATGCAAGAGGTCGTAGTCCTAATGACAAGGCATGCGAACTCACACATCGAAGGCTGACGTGTCTTCATGTTGTTTCAGTTTTGGTTGTCACCCATCTCTGGTTCGTAGTCTATTTGTTCTTCTTTTGGAGCGTGATTGTGAGAAACCTTGCTACTATCCGTAAATCTAATTTACCAAATTATTTAACCAAGTTAGATAATACATTACTGATTCATATCTGACCCCTAATTGAATTTAGTCGGAAATAATATCTTCTCTCGATCTCAATTATTCCCTCAAAATAATCAAAAGTTGGCCAAACAATCAATTATAATAAAAAAAAGGAATTCAATTAGAAAAAGCATAAGCAATTACTCAATACTCATGCTTGTTTATTTGATTCAACTCATTCTAACCCTAGAACAAAGAAATTAGTTTTTTTTAGTTAAAAAAAAACACTCCTATCATTTTTGTACTTAATTTTTTCTTTTGTAACTACCTTTTTCTTTTTTTATGCTTCTGCATATTTTTTGAGTATTTTTACTTTTTTTTTTGTTTTTTTTGTTCCTGTGTTGCTTTATATATTATATATGTTGTTTTGATGTTGTTTAAATTTGTTTCTTTGTTGTTTCTATGTTGTTTTTTTTTTATTTTTCGATGTTTCAAAACAACTTTTACCTATTTTTTATGTTGTTTTTGTTCATGTATTATTTTGTACATTATTTCTATTGTTTCGGTATTGTTTTATAATATTTTTAATGTTGTTCTAATAATTTTTTTTTGTTTCCATGTAGTGTTCAATGTGTAAATACAATTAATGTTTACCTATTTTTAAGTTCTTTTTATTCATGTGGTGTTTTAAAATATTTTTTATGTTGTTTTTGGTTTATTTCCATACCCTTTTTAATGTTGTTTCAGCGTTTCTTTGTTGTTTCCATGTAGGTTTCGTTGTTTAAATATAATTTTTACCTATTTTTAACTCTTTTTGCTCATATGGTGTTTTCTATATTATTTCCATGTTTTTTGTGTTTTCATGCATTGGATCAAAAATTGAATTGTATTTTTTATTCATGTTATTTGTATAATATTTTTAATTCGTTTGGTTTTAATATGTGTTGTTTTATGTGTATATTTCTTGATTTTTTATAAGACTTCGAGTATAAAATGGATTATTCAACAGTGGCAAAATTTATTTTTTCAATAAAATTTTATTGAAAGAAACATGTTTGAAACAAAGCGTAAAAAATGTCAGAAATTTTTGGTGGGAGCATAAATTTGTGTAAAAAAATTGGCGAGAGCGTAAATTTGGGCAAAATAGTACCGGAAAATGTAAAAGGCAGACATTATCTCCAAAGGGTGGGGCATTTATGTCAATTGCCCAATGCAATTTTTTATACAAAGTTCGGTTGTAATCCAAGGGAGGAATTTTCAATCCAACTTCATCCTCATTTGGAGCCAAGAATAACTCGAGACAACCCTCTTCATTCTCTGTCATGTATATTAGGCCACCAGATAAGTGCATGGCCCTTTAGTTTTGTTGCGCCAAATTGGACATTCCTTTCATAGGTGAGATGGAAAACCTCAAGAGAAGTCTTCCAATCACAATATTCACATGCATTAAGTTTTTCATCAAAATTTGGAACCCAATTACCCATAGGTCTTTCATCCTGATTCCTGAACCCAATTACCCATCTAATCTTAAAACTTGACCCTGACCTGAAGGTAACCAATGATTTAAAATAAATGATGCTATACATATTTAGTAAATCACGTGATGTGGATTGATGTAGGTCGGTTCTACTCGGACTTGGGATCTAATCAACATTTATTGATACTGTTGGAATCCAATGAAAGTGGGACGAGTTTGAGGTAGTTTCGAGTTTGACTTCAATCCATTATCATTATTTCCTGCTCATAAAAGACGAGTAAGATTTCTACATTACAAAGAGTAAATTTTGCAATTTAAACCGAGAAGGGTATCATGTCCATCCGCAACATAAAGGCAAACCCAGTGCACAAAGCTCCCACTATGCGCAGAGTCGAGGGTTGGGCACTATTGGGCCTATTGTATGCAGCTTTTCTCTCTGCATTTCTGCAAGAGATTGTTTTCAAGACTTGAACACGTAACCTCCAGGTCACATGGAAGCAAGTTCGGAGTTGCGAAATGCCACATGGCAGCAAATTCGCCCTTTCTGCAGTTCATCTGCAAGATAATGTAGAAAAATGAAGAGTACCATTAAGCAATGGATTTAACAATTGAAACCACTAACAAAGCATATGATGTGAACTTATGATCAGCATGAAAACCAACTATAAAAACTTGATGGATCACTTTACATCAAACATAGAACTTCCAAATCAATATATAATTTTAAAACCTCATATTTTGGCATGACCATAATCCAATATATATTGAAAAGTAATTACTGTACCTACAGATAAAACTAACACCATTATCTAGACTTAAATTTTAATTTCACTTACATAATCATGTTAGCCCTCTAGGAGTTGGAACTACAGAATGCAAAGATCCTTTTAACAAGCATTAATACAATTGACTTGGATATAAGTTATAATGCCCTATAATTGCTATAATTAACGGACAACCGTTAAAATAAAGAGTATAGAAACTCACATTTAGTGAATTAAAGCAGCCTCTGATACTATCTTCACCATTAATGTACTACAAAACAAATCAGCTATATATACTCCAAGAACTTGTATAGCCATCAAGAATAAACAACAACAACAAAAAGAACCCCCATATTGTGTCAATGCCTTTCTTTTAGCTTGGTTCTTTATGGGATGTTAGTTTGTTAGTTGTTAGCAAATACAAATTATATCCCCTCTGCATAAATATGTTGTTCTGGTCTGCATAAATACAATTCCCCATTTGTCAGGCTGCATGTAATGCTGCAAGAGACAGAATTGTCTATTTTCTTAAGTAATTAACAGTCCTCAACTCTTGGATGTGTTGACGTGCGTTTTGGTCAACAAGCAAAAATATGTAAAAGATTTAACACGTGGAAATGTAAACGTGCGTAACGTGTGTTTATTTCTGGCTAATTCTGCCTTTTTTGCATAATGCCGAGCCGAATTATTGGCGTCGGTCTTTGTTACAATTTTACTTCTTTTCTTTTTCTCTCTTTTTTCTCTGTCTATCCCACTTTTTATACCCCTTGAGTCAGTGGGTTTACAATAGTCATATTTGCACTAACTAGTCATTAATTAGTAAAATAATTAAAGAAAGACACATGTCCCTCTCTAACTGTGCATGTCAGTCGAAACTTGCCACTTGTCGACTTCTCTTTATAACTTTCTGACATGTGGCAGTTTCTGATACCAATAAAGCGTTAAGCATGGGCGTGTGATTATTTTTATGAGTGTCGCGCATGCGTTTCCCGTCGAAATTTGGGCTCGGGGCTCGGGGCTCGGCAGCCGTGTTGCGGTTGGGCTCGGTAGTGGGCGAGCCTAATTCGTGACGTGTCGCCGCGCACCGTTGCTGACATCACCCGTAGGTCTCCTACACGGACGCGTGCTGGATTGATGACGTGGATTAATTTCTTCCAGCTCGGCTCGGGCGTCATCAAAGGCCCCCAAGTTTAATTCCGAGAGAAGAATTTCTGAAGTCGGAGTTAAACTTTAATGCTAATGATAAACATTTAATGGGGAAACGGATTTCTCAAAGGTTTTGTTCATTCCTGACATCTGTCGCGTAGTGATTAATGCCTGAAACGGCGCATTAATTGGGTTGCCATAATGACAGATATGTGGCATCTTGTGGTTGGACCAGCCTTGCGCAGGAATCGAAAAGGTACGTCAGTTCCATCAGCAGGCGTGGGGACGCGACGTTCTCTGACATGTTTGACGGCTTTTGAGTTAAAAAAGGCGTCTTTTTCGAATAAATGTTTCGTTTATCGAGGGAACTCCATCTATAAATACCTCTGTTTCCCTCCATTATCCACTTTCGCAACCATTAACCTTTGAGTCAAGTGACTAAAACCGAGCAAAAATTTTGGGTCGGCTTCCAAAGTTCGAGACTTGAACTTATGTATTTTTTCGAAATACTCTCCTTTACCTATAAAATGTCTTCTTTTGAGGATAGTAGGAGTCGTAGTTATAGTGTAGAGGTTGAAATCGAAGATCCTCCCTCTCGAACCTTCTCGTTTATTTCTCACCAAAGACGGCGATCTCCGTCTCACGGCCCGAGCATTATTCGGATATCTTCTCCAGTTCTTCTCGAGGTGGAGCGTCTATGGAGCGGACGATACTATCTTTGATCCGACGCATACTATCTTTGATCCGACGCCCCGATGACCATTTTTAGAGAGGGAACATGTATCGGCCGGATCGGGCACAAGAGAGTTCCAGAAGAATCACCAAGTGTTGATTTTAGGCGATGCAAAGCAAGAAGAAGAAAATATGGACCCATCGGAGCCGGAGCGTGATAACGTGGAGCGGGTAGATGAACCCTCCGGTGATTCGAGGCCCGAGAGGCCACTAGGGCCCATAGGTCACCGTAATGGCGACGGCCGGCAAGGAGGAGGCCCTCGTCTTCGTGTCGAGCCTTGGTGGACGCCGAGTGATATAAACGATATCCCGAGTATCTTTGATGATTCGGGAGGTGGAAGAGTTCCTAGAGGTACCGTATTCCAAGTGGCATCGATTTTTGGGTGCCTGGACGACACGAAGTTCCCGGTCAAGACCCACCAGCGGGTTTGCTACAACTTTAAGGTTGCAAACCCAAGTGCGGAGTTTTCTCAAGTAATAAATTTCTCGAGTCCGAGGTCGATCCAGAGGAAGTTGATGGAAGTTTACAGGATATTTCTTATTTAAAGGATGAGTAAATGGGTTTTTTTACTAGTAAGAATATTTTTTTTTTAGTTACAAGAAATTTAATTAATAGAAATGTTGAGGATTAGGGATCCACTCTTGATTTCGGATAAAGGATGATTATATTTTCTTACCTCTTAGATTGCCACTATTGGAATCCATACACAAAGAAGGTTCCAATGGGAAGATATTATACATATAAATCATGCAATGAGGTAATCATGTTATATCATCAATTAGAATTTATCTTATAACATCAACACTTGTTTATGGGATCAAGTATTTATGTATTCTTTTGTCTACAACAAATCAAGGTATCCACATTAGTAGTCGGTTGAAATAAAACCAGACATTTAACTAAATGGAACCAAGTATTTGTTGTGCCAATAGATATACATAAATCAAGAAACACCACCAAACAAAAATGTATAAGCTAAAAACAAATTGATGATACAAACAATGAAATTTAATATGAATCTACAATCATTCCTTATCCTTCATCAAGAGTTTCACCCCATTTCCTCAACAAAATAAACTTAGAATAACATGAAAAAAATAGAGAAAACAAAAGATTGAAGAAAAACTAAAGCAAACATTTTATAAAATACTAGAAATCTTACTATAATTTAAGAAAAGCAAGAAAGAAAAATTCTTTTGAATTTTGTAACTCTAACTTTCTCTACATAAAACTTGCTCTTGGCTAATGCTAATGACCTCTATTTATAGCCAACTAAAAATCAATTTACAATTATTTTTTTCTTTATTTTTATTACAAGTAAGAAAATAAGGAAATCAACACCAACTTTGCCACCTTCTTTGACTGGTCATTTTGTCCATGATATCAGCCATCTTTGCTCAATTTTCTTCCACAAATCAATTATCACATGAGTTGGCTTGAATTTCCAACTGATTTCATTGAATTTGAACAACCATGGGCCAAGATATGGTTGAATAATTGAGATGTGGTTGGCATACGGGATTGACTAGTGCAGCAGCCTCTTGGATTTTTATAAATTCATCCAATACAAATCTGACTTTGGGGTCTTCTTCAATGTTGTAGCTCTATGATTTGTACATACTCAGTAAAAATATCAGATACAAATACCTTGTATTTTTCGAGTTATGTCTAAAATACCAAACTTGGTCAAGTCTGGAAATTAAATGAGCACCCTTCAACCTTCATTTTATGATGAATTTTTTATCCAAGAAAATATCATTCCAAACTTTGATTTTTGGTTTCAATCTCTCTGAAAACTAGTAAATGAATGGATTGTGAATCCACATCTTCAAGAATCATCCCAAAATCATGTCGGAAATGAAAGCTATGCTCGTTGATCCAAACCTGCACTAAAAATTGCTTCCAAATACAATTCTATGTTGATTTCCTATTTTATTCCTAACATAATAATAATACTATAAATTCATTTTATTAATAATATTAATAAGGTAAAATAATAATATAAGCCTAAAATAATTATACATTTTTAACGTTCATCACACTGAACCACTTATTACTAGTCCCTAGTAATTAAAGCATAAAATAATACAAAAGAAATTTGATGAATATGGCACGTTGATCATTTTTTTTTAAAAAAAAAACTTTATGAAATAGTCTAACAATCAAAAAGTTTATGGTCAGTCATCATAGATGCTATCAAGAATAAATATTATAATTTTTTTATATTATTTTTTAGAGAAGAAATATTGTGTATATATGCACAAAACCACCGTTTCATTTCACAAACCAAAATACATTAACTTCAAACTTGATCATGAAAAAGCCTCAACTCCATATCCTCACAGGTTAGTGTTTGTTGTGTAAATTGGCGAGTGTTCACTCTTGGAGTTGGAAAACAAAAAACTCTCAAGGAAATGGCCAATATGATTTAGGACAAGCATTCAAACTAAAATTGAGCATAAGATAGGTAGTTATAAAATTTGAAACACCTAATTTTTTTCATACCAAATTATGTCTCGAAATTTCATTGTTTAGAACTCGCAAACAAAATGATAATATTTTTTATATATTTTTTTCTTTTTTTTTTTTTTTTTTTTTTTTTTTTTCTTGTTTTCTTTTTTTTTCTTTTTTTTTTTTTTTTTTTTTTTTTACAACATGACTAGCTATGAACAATACTCATCACAAATTATGTAATGGAGTATTTTTACAACATGACTAACAATGATAACATAACAATGAAGAATACTCATCACAAATTATGTAATAGAGTATTTTTAACGAAAATTGACAATGTGGGTGTTAACCAAATCATTTCTCCACATGTAAGGTAGAATATTTAAGTATTTCAAATCACAACATAACCATTTCAAACGACCAATTAAAGTTCGAATGCTTGTTTTCTCAAACTCACCACTCATTCACAAAAGATGTGTGAATATTAAAAATAAAATACTTTATCATGATCAAACTTTCGATTATATGTATCACAACCAATCTTTCCACAAAACTTAGAATGTGCACAAAACACTTTCTTTTCTTCTTTTTTTTTTTTTTTTTTTTTTTCGTATTTTTTTTTTCAATTTAATCAAGATAGCATCGTTGAATTCAACAATAAGACTATTTTCATGTTTTGACAATTCACAATTTTTGTTTAAAAAAATTTACAACATGCCATATTTTGCAAAGGGAATTACTAGAAAGATAATAAAAATAGGGATGCGTCTCAAGAATATCAAACTCGACATTCTTTACTCGCCATCGTTGTTGTTTTTTATTTTAATTTTCAATTTTCAAAATCACACATTGTAAATTAGGAAAAAATAATATCAATTATCCCTTCCCCCAACTTACCTAAAACATTGTCCTCAATGTCAAAAATAAATAGGAAAGTAAGGTTTAAAAGATATTACCTGATGTATGGCTTTTTGAAATGAAAGTAGAAGAACACAAGAGTAGTTATACCCGTGAAAGATAAATCTCACAACGCCGAGACAAATCCAATTTGCGTTTTTTACTTCTATCCTCCGACCAAACAACATGAGCCACTTTTGGATCGGGTTCAAGAACAAAAATGCTTGAGTTGATCGATTAGTTCACTTGGTGTTGTTGCACAAATTATGATTAAATGCGATGGTGAAATAAAACCTTTCTCGACGGCAAAATCTATAAAAGACAATAAACCATCAAAGAAACTATTAACATTAAGAATACCTATAAAGCTTCCGTGAATGTTGAGTTGTGCCCGGAGATCACTTGGAATAACTCCTCCAGTGTACCAAAACCACCAGGTAAGGTGATAAAGGCATCCGCATTATGCATCATATTCACCATTCTGTCTTGCATGTTTGATACTCTTAACTCATCTCCAATGGTTTGCCCTGTGATTTGTCGGACAACTAAAGGTTTCGGATAACTCCTAAGACTCGACTCCTCCCAAATAAAGGAACCAAAGAACACGCCCCATTAACCCAAAACTACCTCCTCCGTATACTAAGTTAATGTGCTTTTCTCAGAAATTTACCGAGATTATCACCGCCTCAAGAAAACAACTGTCTTTCCCAGATTTGCACCACGTATCACAAAGAACACTGTTAATTCTACGGGAAGAAGAACTCTCCATTTTTTTTTTCTTTATTTTTTTTTGTTTCTGATATAGTCTGAATGGTGTAAATGAGAGGGTGAATGCAACGCTATTTATTGAGGTATGAACAGGGAATGCAACAGTAAATGTAATTATTGGAACTTTTATTTTGTCAAAAAGTTTGAAAATAAAGACAATAAAGTCAAAAAAAAATGCTAACATGTGAAGGAACAGAAAAGTAGTTGTGATTGTGGCTCACATCTTCCTCTGGTTTTACGTCCAGAAACGGCTTAAACGCCCTCTATGGGTCGGGGATATGCTTCCCATCCAATTTTCTTATAAATTGGCAAACAGGGTCTTTTAATGTCAGATTCCCAAGACAAAGATCACGTTCTTCTCGAAATTGGAGCCATAATCGGAGAATTTCACGATGCACAAATCCACAAGGATGCGTATCAAAAGTCCATAGAATGTTATCTAAAGACTCCTTACTCACCATCCTTTATGAATTGAATTTTGTCCTCTCGATTTAAAACCATACCTAAAGAACGACATCTTGTGTCACAAGTCCATCGAGCACATTTGTGACACACTTGTAGTCTTTTGGCCCTTCGTTTTTTTGAATATGAACTTTTTCCAAGACCAGGCAAGCATTTAGTAGGAGAAAATGAAAATTCTCCTGCTAATCTTACCTTTGCTTCAATTATCCAACGTACATCTTCTGGAATGCCTTTATTCATAAACATTCTTAACCTTTCTAGCCTGGCTTTGTATATTTTCAAAATTTCATTTGTAGAAAGAAAATCAAATCGCTTTTTGAGAGTGGGGGAATTCTTTTATCCATTTTTTTAAAAATCTAAATCAAAGAGAATAAGAAAACAAAATTATGTACAAATATCAGTGTTTGTGGGAAACTGATGAGTCCGACTTAATCGTCACGGAGTACCGTTATCCGCCATTTAACCGGGAAAATAAATAATTAAACACTACAAAACACACACATTTATAAGAAACAAATATATTCACTAATTATAACAAGGATTATAAAGAAAAGAACTTCCTCTGGAAGGAATTGATTTTCTAGAAACAAAGTTTAAGTCTTTGTCCATTAACTTTGAATACATTACCATTTCTAGGATTTTCAATGTCAACACTCCATACGGATATATATTTTTCACAATAAAAGGACCACTCCACCTTGACCTTAATTTTCCAGAAATAAATGCAATCTTGAATTATAAAGCAAAACCTTTTGACCAATCTCAAATGTTTTTCTTGTAATTTTATTATCATGAAATTCTTTGATTCTTGCTTTATGAATTTTTGAATTCTCGTATGCATCATTTCTTAATTCTTCAAGCTCATTGATTTGCAATTTTCTCAATTTCAAAGCATCGTCAAGATTGAAGTTAAACATTTTAATTGCCCAATAAGCTTTATGTTCAAGTTCCACCGGTAAATGGCAAGGTTTTCCATAAACTATTCTATAAGGAGACATTCCCAATGATGTTTTAAAAGCGATTCAGATGCCCAAAGTGCGTCGATAAGTCTAAAAGACCAATCTTTACGATTCGGGTTAACGCTTTTTCTAATATTTGTTTTATCTCCCTATTTGCAAGTTCAACCTGTCCATTTGTCTCGTGGTGATAAGGGGTTGCAACTTTATGTGTGATTCCATATTTTTTCATTAAAGATGCAAAAACTTTGTTGCAAAAATGTGTTCCCCATCACTAATAATGACTCGAGGAATTCCAAATCGACTCAAAATATTTTCTTTTAGAAATTTTATCACGCTTTATGATCATTGTTTCGACAAGGAATTGCCTCGATCCATTTTGAAACATAATCTATTGCGACTAAAATGTAAATAAAACCAAATGATACTTTGAAATGGCCCCATAAAATCAATACCCCAACAAAAATATTTCAATCACCAAAATAGGATTCAAAGGCATCATGTTTCGTTTTGAAATTGATCCTAACTTTTGACAATTTTCACAACTTTTGCAAAAAGCGTAAGTATCTTTGAAAAGGTTTGGCCAATAAAATCCACATTGTAAGATCTTTGCCTTTGGTTTTCTTTCTTTGAAAAGTGACCACCACATGCTTCGAATGACAAAATTGAATAATGCTACCTACCTCATTGTCGGGTACACATCTACGAAAGATTTGATCGGACAATATTTGAAAAGGTAGGGATCGTCCCAAAGAAAATTTTTTACCTCGAAAAAACTTCTTTTTATCTTGTGAATTCCAATTTGATGGCATCATTCCCATCACAAGAAAATTAACAATATCTCAATCCAAGGTACTACGGAACATTGAATAGTTGTTCATCGGAAAAGTATCATTGATAGGTGGAGTTTGAAATGAATCATCACAAATAAGTCTTGATAAATGATCGGCTACCACGTTTTCTACACCTTTCTTATCACGAATGGTAATATTAAACTCTTGGAGTAAGAGAATCCACCTAATCAATCTTGGTTTGGAATCTTTTTTGATAAAAGATATTTCAAAGTCGCATGATCACCAAAACAACAATTGGTGAACCAACAAGATAGGATCGAAATTTTTCCAATGCAAATACTACAAAGAAAGTAATTCTTTTTCAGGTGGTTGAATAATTAATTTGAGCACCATTCAAAGTTTTACTTGCATAGTATATCACATATGGTTTCTTTTCTTTTCTTTGCCTAAAAAACGGCTCCAACGGCATAGTCACTAGCATCACACATTATTTCAAAAGGTAAAGTCCAATCGGGAGGTTGGATTATTGGGGCGGATGTAAGCATGCTTTTAAGTTTGACAAAAGCATTTTCACAATTTTCGGTCCATTCAAAACCAATATCTTTTGTTAGAAGATTACACAAAGGTTTAGATATTATACTAAAATCTTTGATAAATCTTCTATAAAAGCCAAAGATGCCCTAAAAATGATCTTACCTCCTTCACAGATTTTGAGTACAGGTAGATTGGCAATTAATTCCACTTTGGATTTATCTACCTCAATACCTCTTCTTGAAATAATGTGTCCAAGAACAATACCGATTGTTACCATAAAATGACATTTTTCCCAATTAAGCACAAGGTTCTTTTCTTCACACCGATCAAAACTTTTTCTAAGTTCAACAAACAATCTTCAAATGATTCACCAAAAACTGAAAAATCATCCATAAAGACTTCAAGAAAACGTTCAACCATGTCACTAAAAATGCTAAGCATGCATCGTTGGAATGTAGGCCGTGCATTACATAATCCAAAAGGCATCCTTCTATATGCAAATGTACCAAAAGGACATGTAAAAGTTGTTTTCTCTTGATCTTCAAGTGCAATTTCAATTTGGTTATACCTGAATATCCATCTAAGAAACAATAGAATTTATGACCGCAACTCTTTCTAAGATTTGATCCATAAAAGGTAATGGAAAATGATCCTTTCGGGTAATCGAGTTAAGTTTCTGTAGTCAATGCACACACGCCAACCAACGAATGATTCTAGTTGGAATTAACTCATTATTTTCATTTTTGACTACAAGAATAACACCAAACTTCTTCTGACAACATGAATAGGACTTACCCATTTCTTTGTCGAAATAGGATAAATTATTTCATTATCTAAGAGTTTAATAATTTCATTCCTCACTATTTCTTTCATATTAGGATTTAGTCTTCGCTGCATTTCTCTAGATGGTTTTGCATTTTCCTCTAAATAAATATTATGTGTGCAAATTAGAGGACTAATACCTTTAATATCAAAGAATGGTCCACCCTAAGGCATTTTTATGCATTTTCAAAATCTCAATCAACTTACTTTCCCGAGATGCATCAAGTTTGGAAGAAATTATTACAGCAAAGTTTCACTCTCACCAAGAAAAGAGTATTTCAAATCGATGGTAAAGGTTTCAAATCAATTTTGGAGCTTTTATTCTTGAAGAAATAGGTTGCACTTCTGATGATGACAACTCTTCAATTTTTGGTTTCCAAAAATGGTTTTCTAGTGTTTGTAAAAATCCATTGGAGACATCAAAACATTTCATATCACAAACTCTCTCATTTTCAAAACATGTTTCAGTAAATTCAAAAGAATTATTGACAGTGAAATTTTCGTGAACAATTTCTTCAATTAAATCAACTTCATGTAGTTCGGTATCATCAGCAGGTTGTTTGCAAACATTGAACACATTTAATTCCAAAGTCATATTTCCAAAAGATAATTTCAAAATACCATTTCTACAGTTAATCAATGCATTTGAAGTTGCAAGAAATGGACGACCTAAAATGACAGGAATTTGTGTTTTTGCATCTATAACCGGCTGAGTATCCAAAACAATGAAATCAACGGGAAAATAAAACTTGTCAATTTGTACCAACACATCTTCTACTATTCCTTTTGGAATTTTAATTGATCGATCGAATAGTTGGAGTACAATTGGAGTTTCTTTAAGTTCACCCAAACCTAGTTGTTCATACACTGAAAAAGGTAGAAGATTTACGCTAGCACCTAGATCAAGTAAAGCACGTTCAATTCTAGTGTCTCCTATAATGCATGAAATTGTTGGACAGCCTGGATCTTTGTACTTAGGTGGAGCAAATTGTTGTATAATTGAACTCACACTTTCAGTTAAAAATGCTTTTTTCTTCACATGATGTTTTCTTTTAATTGTGCACAAATCTTTCAAAAATTTTGCATAAGGTGGGACTTGTTTGATTGCATCCAACAAAGGAATGTTAATTTTGACTTGTTTAAAAAGCTCAAAAATTTCAGAATTTGAGTTCAATTTTTGAGTTGGTTGCAATCTTTGAGGAAAAGGGGCAGGAGGTGAATATGTTTCATCATTTTCAAACTTACCTTTTTCATCATCACAATTTTCATTATTCATTTCAAGATGAATTTAGAACTTTCTTAGGATGAATTGTTTTATCAACAATTTTTCCACTTCAAGTGTGTTGTGACCGAATTGGCCTCATTTATGGATTTTCACCGAAGTAGAAGCACAACACCGCATAGAAGGATTAGGTTGAGGTTGAGCAGAAACTTACCCTTTTCTTGAATTCGCAAAGAAGTTGTGAGTGTTGAAAGTGAGTTCTTGATCTCATTGATAGCCGAGAAGTTTTATTATTGATGTTAGTTTGTTCATTCATAAATGCTTGCAAAGTCTCCTCAATTGATTTTACATGTGGGGATGGATATGAAGGAAAATTTGGTGGCTTTTGTGAATTTATTGGTTGAGCTTGATTATTATCACGCCAACTGAAATTAGGATGATTTCTCCATTGTGGATTGTAAGTTTCTAAATCCATTCATGACATTTGCTTCAACAGGAATGTGAGGACAATCATTAGTTGAGTGTTCTTTAAGTCCACAAATTTCACAAACTTTTTTATCTTGCACAGATTTAACTTCTTTTACTTTTTTAACTTCCATGTCATCGATTCTTTTAGCCAAAAGTGCAAGTCTAGCACTTAAACTATCTTCTTGAGTAAGATTGAGTTTTCCTTTATTTTCATCAACACTATGCCAAGATTGAGAATTTTCTGCCAAATAGTCAAGATATTCTAGCGCTTCATCGGGTTCTTTATCAAGAAATTGACCGTTACACATTGATTCAATAAATTGCTTAGTTTCAGGATTTAAACCTTCATAAAAGAAGGCGATTGTACGCCAATTTTCAAAACCATGATGTGGGCGTGAATTCAACAACTCTTTAAACTTTTCCCAACATTCAAAGAAAACATCTTTAGGATTTTGAGAAAAATTCTGAATTTGTCTTTTCAAAGAATTTGTTTTATGAGTTGGAAAGAATTTTTTCGTAAATTCAGTTTGCATTTCTTGCCAAGTACCAATTGATCTAGGTTTTAATGAGCTAAGCCAAGTTTTTGCTTTATCTTTTAAAGAAAAAGAAACAATTTGAGCTTAACAATTTCATCGTGCAATTTTGATCATCAAATGTGGCACATACTTCTTCAAATTCCTTTAAATGTAAATATGGGCTTTAATCCATACCATGAAAATTAGGAAGTAAAGGTATCATCCCTGGCTTAAATCGAAAGTTGTTTGCATTTAGTGGAAAAATGAAACAAGAAGGAGTAGAATTTCGAGGAGGTTGCAAATAATAACGCATATTATGCACTTCTTGATTTTCCACTCTTTCCATCTCATTTTGAACAATTACTTCTTCACCATAATTGGTGTGTGTGGAGGTGAGTCAAAATTTTTTATCAAATTTTCTGAATTATATCTAATTAAACGGCGAGAATTTGGACTACGACACCATGTAAGCATATAAACACACAATATTTACAGTGATATATATACAAACCTGGAAACCTACCTTGCCTTCCCAAAACGGCGCCAAAACTTGCTACAACTTTAAGGTTGCAAACCCAAGTGCAGGTTTTCTCAAGTAATAAATTTCTCGGGAGTCCGAGGTCGATCCATGAGGAAGTTGATGGAAGTTTACAGGATATTTCTTATTTAAAGGATGAGTAAATGGGTTTTTTTACTAGTAAGAATATTTTTTTTTAGTTACAAGAAATTTAATTAATAGAAATGTTGAGGATTAGGGATCCACTCTTGATTTCGGATAAAGGAATGATTATATTTTCTTACCTCTTAGATTGCCACTATTGGAATCCATACACAAAGAAGGTTCCAATGGGAAGATATTATACATATAAATCATGCAATGAGGTAATCATGTTATATCATCAATTAGAATTTATCTTATAACATCAACACTTGTTTATGGGATCAAGTATTTATGTATTCTTTTGTCTACAACAAATCAAGGTATCCACATTAGTAGTCGGTTGAAATAAAACCAGACATTTAACTAAATGGAACCAAGTATTTGTTGTGCCAATAGATATACATAAATCAAGAAACACCACCAAACAAAAATGTATAAGCTAAAAACAAATTGATGATACAAACAATGAAATTTAATATGAATCTACAATCATTCCTTATCCTTCATCAAGAGTTTCACCCCATTTCCTCAACAAAATAAACTTAGAATAACATGAAAAAAATAGAGAAAACAAAAGATTGAAGAAAAACTAAAGCAAACATTTTATAAAATACTAGAAATCTTACTATAATTTAAGAAAAGCAAGAAAGAAAAATTCTTTTGAATTTTGTAACTCTAACTTTCTCTACATAAAACTTGCTCTTGGCTAATCCTAATGACCTCTATTTATAGCCAACTAAAAATCAATTTACAATTATTTTTTTCTTTATTTTTATTACAAGTAAGAAAATAAGGAAATCAACACCAACTTTGCCACCTTCTTTGACTGGTCATTTTGTCCATGATATCAGCCATCTTTGCTCAATTTTCTTCCACAAATCAATTATCACATGAGTTGGCTTGAATTTCCAACTGATTTCATTGAATTTGAACAACCATGGGCCAAGATATGGTTGAATAATTGAGATGTGGTTGGCATACGGGATTGACTAGTGCAGCAGCCTCTTGGATTTTTTATAAATTCATCCAATACAAATATGACTTTGGGGTCTTCTTAAATGTTGTAGCTCTATGATTTGTACATACTCAGTAAAAATTTCAGATACAAATACCTTGTATTTTTCGAGTTATGTCCAAAATACCAAACTTGGTCAAGTCTGGAAATTAAATGAGCACCCTTCAACCTTCATTTTATGATGAATTTTTTTATCCAAGAAAATATCATTCCAAACTTTGATTTTTGGTTTCAATCTCTCTGAAAACTAGTAAATGAATGGATTGTGAATCCACATCTTCAAGAATCATCCCAAAATCATGTCGGAAATGAAAGCTATGCTCGTTGATCCAAACTCGCACTAAAAATTGCTTCCAAATACAATTCTATGTTGATTTCTATTTTATTCCTAACATAATAATAATACTATAAATTCATTTTATTAATAATATTAATAAGGTAAAATAATAATATAAGCCTAAAATAATTATACATTTTTAACGTTCATTAGGGTTGCTTGGCCGTATTTGCCGCCACCTTCTATACGGGTTGAGATTTCCACTTACGCGGTGGTTTTGCAAGTGGGGCATGCATCCGACCCAGGTGCACCCTATTTCTTAGGGCAGGATCATCGGCCTCCTGGTGATGTTTCACCTGGAAAAATATCCTCGCCCCAAATTTAAGGAGATGAACGAGCTCTTTATATGGCGAGCGACTCCTTCATCTCGGGGCCACCGTCCGGTGGTATTATGTACTGACCCGAACCGTATATCCTGGACGGTTTGGTGGAATGTCTCCCTTCATCTTTGAAGGAGTGGAAGGATAAGTGGCTCTGGGTGAGCGGCGAGTGGCAAGCTCGCGCGGGAGATGGAGAAAGGGAAACCATTCTTCATCCCCCATCAAACTTTGTTTTTGGTTACAGTAAGTCTTATCTTTTTTCCTTTCTTTGCTTTTTTTTTTTCTCGTTTCCTTTTGTAATTGACTTTTGTCTTTTTACCTTTATAGAGAACCGGGCATCAAAGGGGCCCCTATCGGCCACCTTTATTCGAAGGCTGGAAAACATCCAGGCTCGGGGCATCATGGATAGGCGGATTGAGAGGTTGGCTACCGAGGCCAACTTGGCCGCAGCTGGCTTGAGGCCTGCTCTGCCCGCCGACCCCGAGGCCGAGGGGGCAGCTCGAGACGAGCCGCGGGAGGTGGAGGTTGAGAGAGAGCCTCAGCAGAACCCTCCCGGTGATGAAGAAGTACGGCCCGTCTCTCCAGGGGAGCAATGCGAGCCGCTGCCGTCTCCTGCAATGGCCGATCTGTGGGAAGATCGTCGTGCCCCGTTGGGCAAACGCACTCGAGCCAGCCACCGAGTGCGGCTGCCGTTCGAGGTAAACATAGTATTTCTTATACTTTCTTTTGAAATGTTTTTCATTTTCTTTTGACCTTTTAACGGTGGTTGCTTTTTGTAGGGCGTGACTTGGATTTGCGTGCACGCCTTTGCAGCGTGAGGAACACGGCCGCGCGAACTCGGCGATCCGACCCAACCGCAGATGCGGAGGTGGCTCGGAGAGTAGATATCCGGCCGCAAAAGCGTCCCCACGATGGAGTGCCGGGAGCGGTGGAACCTCCCCTTCAAAGGAGAAGAGGAGGGATTGTGATGGAAGAGCCTGGGCAGACTGAAGGGGTTGGTCCGACGGCGCCGGAGCATCCCGAACAGGCCCCAGAAGGGGGTCCGCGAACTTTCTCAGATGACTTCGACAGGGAAGGTCACTTCATTCCTCCAAGTCAAGTGAGAGATGAATATTGCAATGGAATGATTGGACTACGCCCTCGATGGTTTGTGGAATTTGTTCGATGTGCCACGCCGACGGAGGAGTAATCGAGAGTTTTACCGGAGGCGGGTCGGGCCGCGATGAGTGTCCCAGCTCGTGCCTGGACAAAGGCATCGAGCAATTCTGCGCTCGGATCAAGCCAAGAACAAATTCGATGACGCCATGGCAATGTCTGGGCGGATGATTGGGCTCTTATGGCATGCGATTGGGGGAACCCGTGAGCTAGAGAAAAAATATGCCGATCTGGAAAGGCGGCACGGGGACCTGCAGGAGGCCTATGCTACCCTTCAAGGGGTACAAGAATCGTTAAAGACCCAAGCGGATGAGGCTACGGCTCGGGCCAACTCTGAGAGAGAAACTGCAGCGAGGGCCGAGGCAGAGCGAGATCAGGCCCGCAAGGTTGAAGAGGAGCTTAGGGCTAAGGTTGCCGAGTTGGAACGTGCCGCCGCTGCCCGGGCCGAGGAAATGGAGAGGCGTCTAGCCGATGTGCGCAGAGAGGCCGAAGAGACTACCCATCGGCAAATTGAGGAAGCTCGCACACAGGCCGTTGAAGCTTACAAGGACTCTGAGGAGTATGCATTTATGTTAACTGCGCCCACGCGACCACCTCGAGAGAAATTCTCGATTTGTTAAGGGCGGGCGTCTTGTTGCTCGGCTTGAGGAAGATCTGGCCCTCCCGGAGGCTAATCTCGATGCTCTTCAGCCGAACTTTGCCGATGCTCCTAATGCTCAGGGCTCTCCTCCTCCGGACGTGGAAGAAGTCGCCTCCAGCGGTGCCGTTGAAATTCCGCCCCCTCCTCAGTCTTGATGTTTGCCTCTTTTTATTTACATGCTTTCATATGTACTCGTAGGTAGGTAACTTGGCTTCGTGCCTTAAGATGTAATGGGCTCTGCCTTCCTTATGTAAATACTTCTGAAGTAGAAATGAACTGTTATTTTCCTTACTGTATGTGTTTCAAGCTTTTTGCATATGCTTGGCTCTTCTCCTTTTTGTAAGATTGTTGCCTGTCTTCTTTTTCCTTTTATATTCCCAAGTATGGGGCTCGGTTCCCGATCTTCCGAATAAGGGCTTTACTTGCTTTAATTGATTCTCGTACTCGGTATATGAACCTGATCTTTATTTTGTTTTTGGTACTTGGTGTATAAACCAAGTCTTCATTTTGCGCCCGGTGTGTATATCGAGTCTTTGATTTGCGCTTGGTGCGTAACCAAGTCTTTGATTTTTGCTCGGTGCGTAACCAAGTCTTTGATTTGTGCTCGGTACGTAACAAAGTCTTTATTTTGTGCTCGGTGCGTAACCAAGTCTTTGATTTTGTGCTCGGTGCGTAACCAAGTCTTGGTATTGTGCTCGGTGCATAACCGAGTCTTTATTTTGTGCTCGGTGCGTAACCAAGTCTTGATTTTGTGCTCGATGCGTAACCAAGTCTTTATTTTGTGCTCGGTGCGTAACCAAGTCTTTATTTTGTGCTCGGTGCGTAACCAAGTCTTTGATTTTGTGCTCGGTGCGTAACCAAGTCTTTGATTTTGTGCTCGGTGCGTAACCAAGTCTTGGTATTGTGCTCGGTGCGTAACCGAGTCTTTATTTTGTAAGGATAGATCCGCCTTGTGGGCGTGTTGCCCTTTTTTCATCGTGCAAAGGACGTACCTGAGATGACTTTTCGGCCGTCAGCTTAAGCCGAGGTGATTTTTACTGTCCTCGGCACATAGCCGAAGTGAGTAAAAACTTCGTTTCCCTTTAGAGAGCTCATGAAATATCAGATGAAAGGATAATTCCTTGGAATCCTATCTGGATCATAAACCGAGATCTTTATTGATAATACCGTTTCAGATATGCTACATTCCATGGATGCATAAATTTTTCTCCACTCAAATATTCTAGCTGGTACGCCCCACCAGATAAGACATGGTCGACCAAATGGGCCCTCCCGTGTTGGCTTCAATGGGCGGGGTTGAACGCCTTATCTTTTTCAACACAAGATCGCCGACCTGAAATCTCCTTTCCTTTACTTTCGAATTGTAGTACCTTTCACTCCTCTGTTTATACACTCTGCGTTTTCATCTCTCACAGACCTTTTTTTCTTCGAGCAGTCTAGCTCGGCTCGGAGCGTGGCCTCATTGCGTCTTGAGAAAAATTTGCAACTCGAAGGTAGGGGCTCCAATCTCAACAGAATCACCGCCTCGACTCCATAAGCCAAAGAAAAAGGTGTTTCTCCAGTGGCCGCCCGATGCGTCGTTCAGTATGACCATAGTACACCGGGTAGTTCCTCCCGCCAATTACCTTTAGACTCCTCCAATCTCGCCTTCGGGGTATACTTGAGTATTTTATTAACGGCCTCAACTTGTCCGTTCGATTGTGGATGGTATGGAGTTGAGAAATAGTTTTTGATGCGAAACCTTCACAAAAACTTGAAACCTTCTATTGCTCGAATTGTTTCCCATTATCAGTAACAATCGAATGTGGTATCCCGAATCTATAGATAATGGATTTCCATACAAAGCTCACAACCTTTTCCTCATCTATTTTTGCCAGAGGCTCTGCCTCGGCCCATTTTGTGAAATAATCCACCGCTACAATGGCATACTTGACGCCCCCTTTGCCAGTGGGGAGTGGTCCGATGAGGTCCATTCCCCATTTGGCAAACGGCCATGGGCTAAATACGGAGGTAAGTTGCTCGGGATGATATCCGACTGCGGTGCAAATCTTTGCACCTCTCGTATCTTTTGACGAGGTCGGTTGCATCCTTTCTTAGGGATGGCGGTAGTATCCTTGCCGTATTAATTTATAGGCCAACGTCTGGCCCCCAGCGTGGTTCCCACATATTCCCTCATGAACCTCTCGCAGTGCATAATCTGCATCTGTCTCGGAAAGGCACCGTAGGAGCGGGACGGAGTATCCTCGTTTGTATAGGATGCCATCTACTAGTGTAAACCGTGCTGCTTGGGTTCGTAGTGTTCTGGCTTCAACTTTGTTTTCAGGTTGAACTCCTTTCTCTAAATACTGAATGATTGGGGTCATCCAGTGCCGCTCGGGCGGTTTCAGTTGTATATATTTTCTTCGCGCCTAGTAGTGACGGGGGCATATTGTGTGATGTGAGTGACATCCGTGATGGCATCCGTCCTGGTGGCCGAACCGAGCCGAGCTAAGGCATCCGCCGCATGTTCTCGGCTCGGGGCACATGTAAGACTTTTGTCTTAAAGTGTGATAATCTCTTCTTGACTAAGTCCAAATATTGTGCAATTTTTTGCTCTTTCGCCGACTCGCCGTTGATTTGATGAACGACCAACCGAGAATCACGGTGTACCAATAGTTGTTTTAGGCCCATAGAAGCCGCCATCTCTAAGCTCGCCAGAAGTGCCTCGTATTCGGCCGTTGTTCGTTGCGGGAAGGGAACCGAAATCGTGCACGGCCGAGCAAAGAGCACTTTTCATTTGGATCGATTATCACGATTCCGCCGCCGCTCGGCTGCGGTGGAAGAGCCGTCAACGAACAATTGCCATTCTTGGTCTTCCATAACTTCCAATCGTATGGAAGGTGTGAATTCGGCCACAAAGTCGGCTAAAGCCTGTCCTTTTATTGCGGTACGTGGTTCGTATATAATATCAAACTGACTGAGTTCAACGGCCCATTTGATCATCCAACCAGAAGTATCGGGTCGGTGTAGTACTTGCTTCAGTGGGTAGTTCGTCAAGACTATAACCTTGTGCTCTAGAAAATATGGACGGAGTTTCCGCGCCGCAGTGACTAACGAATAAGCCAATTTTTCCATTGGTGGATAGCAAAGCTCGGCATCATGTAACGCTTGGCTGGTGTAATAGACCGGATGCTGAATAGAACCATCTAGCCTGATTAACACCGAGCTGATGGCGTATTCGGATACCGCCAAGTACAAATACAAGTCCTCCCCTTGGGTAGGTTTTTGCAATATAGGAATTAAGGAAAGGTGCTGTTTGAGGGATTCAAAGGCAGTTTGTGCTTGCTTAGTCCACTCAAAATTTTTACTCTTTTTTATAATTTCAAAGAAAGGTTTGCACTTGTCCGTGGATCGTGAAACAAATCGGTTAAGGGCGGCCAATCGGCCTGTTAGGCTTTGTACCCTTTTTACAGAGTTCGGGGGTTCTAGATCAATGATGGCTTTTATTTTGTCTGGGTTGGCTTCGATTCCCCTTTGGATGACCATATACCCCAGGAATTTACCCGAGCCGACCCCAAACGTACACTTTCTCGGGTTTAACATCATCTTGTACTCTCTCAAAACAACAAACATTTTATTAAGATCATTTAGATGATCGAATATGTATAGTGATTTTACCAACATAGACTTCCATAGTGTGACCTATCATTTTTTCAAACATCTTATTTACTAACCTTTGGTAGGTCGCACCAAATTTCTTCAACCCGGGCATCATCATCTTATAACAAAATTCCACGAGCAGAGAAGAATAATGTATTTTCTTCGTCTTCCGGTGCATTCGTATTTGGTTGTAACCCGAGTATGCATCCATGAAGCTCATCGATTCGGTCTCGTCCACTGTGGCATCCACCATATAATCAATATTTGGCAATGGATAATCGTCCTTAGGGCATGCCTTATTCAGTCGGTAAAATCCACGCACGGGCGCCATCGCCATTGCTCTTCTTTACTGATCAGATTGGCAACCCATCGGGGATAGATGGCTTCCGGATGAATTGATTGTCTATCAACTTGTTAACCTCGGCCTCGAGTCTTTGCTTGTCTGTCGGGGCCGAGCTTACGCCTTTTCTGGATAACTGGGCGGAACGTTAGATCAATATTGAGGCGGTGACATGCATACTTAGGGTCAATTCCAGGCATGTCTGCATGAGTCAATGCGAAGACGTCAAGATTATTTCCCAAAAACTCAATCATCTAAGTTCGATATGGTTCTGGGAGATCATGACCAATACGCAATTGGCGCCCCTCGCTTGGCCTTCCAACGTTGATTGTATCAACCTGTTCTACTGGTTCCGCCCGTTTTCTTTTCTTGCTCTGCCCCTCTTTGATCTGCAGGGGCAATTCATCTTCCGTGGCCGGCTCGTTCTCGACTGCCGGCTCGCCTTCTTCCATCATCGGCTCCTTCCCAGGTCGACGACCTGGATTATCCTCCTGAACGGTCACCACTTTCCGCTCGGGATCGCCTTGTGTGGTTCCACTGGTTTGTCCTCGTTCCACCACGTTAATCTCTACCGGTCGGAGTTTGAGAGAGCATTCTCGTGACTCCCTTTGATTCCCTTTATGTGTAGCCTCGCCATCAGATGTTGGGAATTTTATACAAAAATGATATATTGAAACGGCTGCTTTTATATGATAAAGCAATGGCCTCCCGATGATAGCATTATACTCCGAATCGACGTTGATTATTTTGAATGTTGTTATGACGGTCCGTTTATGCAACCCTTGTCCCATTTGGATGGGCAAATCAACTTCCCTGAGCGGGACTATCCTTCCTCCTCCAAACCCCAGAATGCTATCGTTGCATGGACGGATATAGCTGTCGTCCACGTTCAATCTTCGAAAAGCTCGGACATAAATGACTGACGAATAGCTTCCAGAGTCGATCAGAATTCTGTGGACCGGAATACCCAAAATCGGTGCAGTAATGACCAGGGGGTCAGAATGAGGATGGACCACCTGGTCGGCATCCGCATCCGAGAACACAAAATGGCCGGTGGGTTGACCTTTCTTGATTTCCGCCACCCGAACTTGTTTTTCGGCGTTGGCTGCTTGTCTAACATCAGCTTTCCTTTTTCTGTTGGAGCGGCTATCCTCGGCTGTGTTAGTATTGATTCGATTTACACTCGACATCATGAGGATCTCCCTACCCTGGTTCTCGGCAGGTGGTGGCGGCAGGAGAGCTGGATTAGTTACGCGCTCCGGATTGATACCTTGAGCCAGTGCCCGTGGGGGCGGTAGTTCACGAACGTATCTTTTAAGACCGCCTTGCCGAACAATCCGCATAATTTCTCTGATTAGATCTCGGCACTCATCGATATCGTGACCTATTGATTTATGATAGGCACAATATCGACGTGAATCTAATTTTGCCAGCTCGATCTTCAAAGGCCGAGCCGGAGGTAACAAATTTAGACCCTGTACTTCATTCCATATGGCTGATGGAGTGTGGGTCAAAGTACTCCTCAGTGCGGCAACTTCGGCTCGCGCTTCCTGGCGAGCCCTAAATCCGGTGGTCGGATTTTCCGAGAACGGTCTAAACCCCGACCCCGGCCCAACAGCTGGTTCTTTCCTTTCGTCCTTTCTCACGCCCCCTGGTCGGTGCTCGGGGCGGGTTACTTGCCATGGCTTCTTCCGCGCAAATATGGCGTTCCGCGCGGACCAGAAACTCTTGGTACGAGGTAGCCCCCGATTCATGGATGGAGTAGTTAAACCAAGTCTCGGGGGCAAGCCCAGCCATGGCTGCGATTAAAATGGCGTCATCCGACACCGGTTCCATCTCTCGAACTTGCTTGTTGAACCGAGAAATATAGCTTTTCAGGGGCTCGTCCTTCCCTTGTTTGATGTTCACGAGGAGTCCTTAGGTGCGGCTTGGACTTTGGACGTTAAGAAATGCGTCGTAAAGCGGAGGCCGATCTCCCCATGCCCGAATGGACCCCGTGGTAGGGTCCTAAACCAACGTGGGCTCGGTCGCCCAGTCGAGTGCGCAAGGCCCTGCGAGAGGATGGCATCACTAGGACCGTACAGTTCCATCCATGCTAAGTACT
Source organism: Rehmannia glutinosa (assembly GCA_016081115.2). Taxonomy (NCBI): domain Eukaryota; kingdom Viridiplantae; phylum Streptophyta; class Magnoliopsida; order Lamiales; family Orobanchaceae; genus Rehmannia; species Rehmannia glutinosa. Next base: position 96,214,332 of record CM071926.1, on the reverse strand, counting down.
TGTGGATGTGAGTGGTCGGGTCGGTTTCTCCATTGTAGAGACCGACCTGGTGGATCTTCAATTTCGGCGGTAATGGGGTCGCCAGGATTCCAGGGGAAAATGGCGACATAACACCGTTGGTTCATTGCTTGGGGCGGTCTTGAGACGCTTCGCCTTCCGGACCGCCTTCCAATTCATTCAAACGACGACGCAGCGGTGTATTTCTACATCCCGTTCTCGCCATAGGCTAGGGCCTTGAATCTGTTGACCACTGAGCCGCTCCCGCTCATCCGGAAACTGAGCCGAACTTATCGATCGAGTCAGGGCGAAAAGGATCAACTCCCGGTCGTCCGTCGCGAACACCGAGTGGGCATGGCGATGTCGTGTTGGCTCCGTAGTGACTCGCTACCACGACTTTGTCCTTCCTCATCTTCTCGCGGCCGCCTTCTCACGACGGACACGTTGTTCATTACCCGAACTAGCTTCTTGGCTTCATGAGGAAGCTCGGGAACTTGAGGATTGATATTAACATTTAGTTGTGGATTGAGTGGGTTAGTATTTACAAGGAGTGGAGGAGGTGCTTGAGAGTTTGTGGTAGCGAGTTTGTGATATGAGTTGGTTCATTTGTTTGTACAAAAGTTGGGTTGGCAATTAGGCGAGCGAAAGGAAATAAAGTAGTGCTCCCTGCTTCTGTTTGGAGCATATTTTGGCCATTAGTAGTCTGGCCAGTTTGGTTGTTCAAATGTTGTTCTTCAGTCAAACGGGCATTTCTTAACTGTTGACTCATTTTGTCTATTATGAAAAGGTTAAGCGTTAAACTTTACCTGGTTTTCACTTAACTTGCTTTTGCTTGGAACTCTGACTGGACCAATACGGCCCTCCTTCTAGCGCCAATTTGTTGACGTGCATTTTGGTCAACAAGCAAAAATATGTAAAAGATTTAACACGTGGAAATGTAAACGTGCGTAACGTGTGTTTATTTCTGGCTAATTCTGCCTTTTTTGCATAATGCCGAGCCGAATTATTGGGGTCGGTCTTTTATACAATCTTACTTCTTTTCTTTTTCTCTCTTTTTTCTCTGTCTATCCCACTTTTTATACCCTTTGAGTCAGTGGGTTTACAATAATCATCTTTGCACTAACTAGTCATTAATTAGTAAAATAATTAAAGAAAGACACATGTCCCTCTCTAACTGTGCATGTCAGTCGAAACTTGCCACTTGTCGACTTCTCTTTATAACTTTCTGACATGTGGCAGTTTCTGATACCAATAAAGCGTTAAGCATGGGCGTGTGATTATTTTTATGAGTCTGTCGCGCATGCGTTTCCGTCGAAATTTGGGCTCGGGGCTCGGGGCTCGGCAACCGTGTTGCGGTTGGGCTCGGTAGTGGGCGAGCCTAATTCGTGACGTGTCGCCGCGCACCGTTGCTGACGTCACCCGCAGGTCTCCTACTCGGACGCGTGCTGGATTGATGACGTGGATTAATTTCTTCCAGCTCGGCTCGGGCGTCATCAGGATGCAATGTGCTTGAACAATGATACCAGTTTTAACTCAAAAGATTAGGATTTTCTTATTCCATGTCTAGAAAAAATTTGAAGAAGCTGCACAGATTATTTGCATTATTCCTATATATATAATATCTGAAAAATAAACTTTCTGCTTTTGTTTTTTTTGCTGCAGTTGGTTTGTGACAGATTGTTGTAACCTGGAAGCACAACACTGTATAAAAGATGAATAAAGAAACTCAACATGCACAACAAGAAAACATGAGTCATCAGACCTCAATTTATAGATATAGAACAGACGAATCAAGACATGTGAAGCAATTCCATTTGAATTTGCTGATAACGACTAGCATCATACCTGCCTTTGTTAAAGTAATGACAAAAATAAAATAAAATAAAAGAACTAATTGACCTTAAAAAACCAGACAATCCAGATAAAAGGAATACACAAAACACAGAAAATCCAGACAAATTAAAGAAAAACACAACCTGTACGTAGTGTTTTTCAAAATCAAAGTCATTCAAGAAAACCAGTTCCAACACATATGAAAATTGTTAAACCCTGTAGCTCCATTTATTTATATACTTGATAAAAAAAATAGTACTCATCTTCCAAAAAAAAAGCTACATAATCAACAGTTCACACACAAATTATGTCAATCTCATGATCCAACTATGAATGCATATTAAAAACACTACTCGGATCGATCATCATATTTTATTTTGATCTAAACAACAAGATCCGATCCCAATAATGAGAAGCCCCATGATCAGCAAAGAAATTAGAGATAGCAACTTCACTACTACTACGCCGAAGGATAGAGAATTTACCAAACCTCTTTTTGGCAACCTTTCCCTCCCAAATAACCTTGACAAAATTAGATTTCTCATATTCTCTCCCAACCATAAGCTTCAAAAACCTCTTAATACAACTGATTTCACCCTCAACAACCAAAACCCCTTTCTTAATCACCGCACATCCACTCAATTTCAGCCTGCCATTCTCGACAAGTACTCTATTCCAACTACAACGACGGGAGAGATTAGAGATCTTAAACACTGAGACTGCAGTAGTAGTTCCTGAGGCGGAACGGCGCGGCCTTCTCCGATGATCGAGATTCTTCGTTGGGCGTTTGTTGTTTTCAATAATCTGCTGGGTGGGCGGCGCAGTTAGGGCCAAAACAATCATTCTGGGCTCGACGAGATTAATGTTGCTCTCGTATTGAGATGGTGTCGTTGGCTGAGAAGAAGTAATCACTCTTTCTCGGATTTTTTCATCAAACAAAATGTCGGAAATTTGATTGGGGCGGAGACGTTTGCATGGTGGTGAACAAATATGATCTTCCATATTATCCTAGGTTTGAACTCAAAAGTGAAAATAATGTGATAAAGGAAAAAAGAGAGTGATGACTATATATATATATATATATATATATATATATATATATATATATATATGTGCAAATCTCAAACTTCCTCCCCAAGTTAGGTTAAATGATTACAGGATAGCACTTCTTTTTTTCCTTTTAACTATTTTAATTAATGATATTTTAGATTAAGAAAGTAAAACGCGGTAAAAAGGTTTTCAGCCTTAAATTGTGTAACGGCAAAATGTTAAGGCAAAATTTCCATGATACTTAATCTTTTTGTTTTTTTCTTTTCTGGTGAATTTTCGTTTTACATTGTCAAAAATTTCTAGACTAATTTTTATTTTTTTAAAAAAAAAAATCAGCCATGTCACTTAATAATTTCTAGACTAAATTAAATTGCGTTGCTTCCAAGACTAATAAAGTAGTGATTTGGAACTGAAAAATAGGCTTTGTATAATTTTCATGTGCTTGGTAATGGATTTATTTAAGTGGATGGTAAACATGCGTAAGTAGATGCTACCCAAGTGGGTACAACTTAATTCCCTTGTAATTGTGACATGTCTCCCATTTTGATTCTTTTATTTTTGGAAAATTTCACATTCATATGTCATAATGAGACACTTGGCAAAATCACAAGAGATGCTAATGTTAATTATATAATCAATTTATATTATATGGTTCTAATAATTAATTTATATTTTCTATAAATAATAATATTAACAAACAATTATAATTTAAACTAAAGAGATGCTAATATTAATTATAATATTTATTTTTGTAATATAATTAATTAATTTATTATTGATTAAATATATGTTTTCAGTTAATTAACCTAATAGTAATGAACTATAAGTAAATGAAATAATTGTATAAATACATAAATTTGCTTACTATAAAATGAAAAGGAAAGAATAAAATATTCATTTGGTGTAATAGGTTGGAGATGATTTTGACAAAATTACACCAAAGCACCAAATTTGGTGTATGTTTACGCTAAATTTGGTGTTATGGGTTGGAGATGGCCTAATAATTTGAAAATTGATAGTGGTTGAATATTTTAATTAAATATATAATATTATATTTATAAGATTGTAGGTGGTGGGTCCCATTAGATATATATATATATATATATAAATAATAAAATTTTAAGTAAATAAAGTTGATAATGGAGGGTCCCACGTATATAATTGGGTAAAAAAATGAGAATAGTGATTGATGAGTGATGTATGATAGTATATAGGGTTGAGAATTGAAATTATAGGTTTGAGATGTTTTATGTGAAAAATGGAAAGTGAAAATGATGATTTCCATTGGAAAATTTATAAACAAACATGATTCAATTTCTATGAATAAAAATATGAGGAGGAATTTGTAACGTTTTTTGCTATGAAGTGGGTAAATGTTAGACAAAATCAAACCTAAGGGGTAACTTTTGTGATTTTGAAAGTTAGTTGGGCTTTTTAGTAATTAGATCAGACCTCAAGGGTACTTTTTATAATTAACCCTTATTTTTGAAATATGCATATGTATATTTATATATGCGATCTATTATCAAAAATATTTATATATATAATATAAAATAAATGTTGCGCAAATATATTTTTACAAAAAATCTAAACAATCAATAAATAATTCTTTGAGCAAGTCTTGCAAATACGGTTTATTAAAATTTAAATATTGCACTTAATTTTATTTATTATGTATGTATTATATGTAATACATCCATTACATATATAAAAAATATAAATATGATATTCTTATAACAATAATATAAAATTAATAAATGGGTTATGCTTATGTACATGTAAATAATAAATATGCTTGAAGATTTTAATTTATAAATAGTTAAAATATAGATAATTATTTTTTTTATTAAAAACATTATGTTTTGAAAATGTTGTTGAGTTGTGTTTGGAATTTTATCTAATATTTTAGTTATTTTTAGTTATCAATATTACACCAATCATGTGAATATGAATGAGTTTGGGAATGTCATTCATTTGCACTTCATTCCCGCATATCAATCATGTCACTAGAGATTTGTATTTACTTAGTGAATACCTCATTTTGAGGGGGGTTTTGTAAAAGAGAAACAAATGTCAATGTGGTACTTGTAATTTTGAAAGAAAACTAATCTCAAAAAAAAAAAATTTTGAAAGAAAACTGTATTTATTTTTGGTAATTAAGTTAAACCTCAAGGTAGTTTGTAATTACCTCTTTAAGAGATTTAGTAACATTAGGAAAAGTAACGTATCTTCTGGGTCTCCATTGCTTCAAGAGCATCCTTCTTCAGCTCCTGTAGTTGCGCTTTTGCAATTTTAAGTTCCAACTGTTCCTTGTATTTGGGGAGATCTTCTCTACGAATACCAAGCCTAAATAATGGGGCAAGTTAATAAGTAAAATCAAGTAGGAAGTGCCAGAGTTAATTGAACCATGCACCATTATCATTCTCACCAGACAACGAAGAAGTCGTAATTGTTAGACATTTTCGATTAGTTTATTTTATATAAATCGAATAAATTCTTTAATACCCAAAAATCTTTACAAATCATGATTTTACAATTGTAAATATACTTACCTTGATCCATTCTTGAAATTGCTTGGAGGTATGAAACTTTGTACTTTAAACCAAACAACTAAAGCTCTCTCTATAATGGTAGATTATTCCCTCTAGCCTTTCCTTTTCTTATTTCTTGATGGATAGAAATTATTCTTTTCTATTGTGCTTATATAGAGGACTTTTCATTAGACAACTCTTAACGTATATCACCTTTTGTGAGGTAGAGGAAAGGGTGTCAAAACCCTTGGTTTTAATATGCCTTAATGCCAACTTATCCATCAAAGTTGGCCTATTTAATTAAAACCATAAATGTTCCTTTAATATGAACTTGTAACATTCATTTATTGTACATGATCCACATTACTAAATGTTATGTTACATGAACCATCCATTAAATATTGAAAATATTCCAACATTCTCCCACTTGGTTCATGTGACAAATTGGAGATATAAGCATGCACTTTTATCAATCCCACTTTAATCATTTAACCATAATTGAACCAAAACCGATTGGATCATGGCGGTCACACATTAATTTATCAACATGATCCTTTCCATGTATCAAAAATCAATTTTAACTCAATATTATCTTTAAATTGAGAGAACAAAATGTTATCCCAACTAACAATACATGTACATAACCATTATGTATAACAATATAAATAATACAAAAACAAAATGTTAATTGAATTCAGAGTATCACAACTTCATGAGTAACAATTATCCAATGTATGCATACATAATATCTATGTCATGCTAACAAGGACTTTTCTATTATGCCTATCCTTTCAACATGTCCGAAAAATATTTTGGGCGGTAAACCCTTAGTCAGCGGATCCGCTACCATAAGATCTGTACTAATATGCTCAATTGATACTCGTTGTTTCTGCACTTCTTCCTTAACAGACAAGTATTTTAGCTCCATGTGTTTTGCACTTTTAGAGTACTTATCATTCTTCGAGAAGAAGACAACTGCAGAATTATCACAATAAATTCTCAGCGGCTTAGCTATATGGTCGACAATCCTAAGTCCTGAGATAAAGTTCCGCAACAACAATCCTTGAATCGTGGTCTCAAAACATGCTATGAATTCAGCCTCCATAGTAGAAGTAGCAATTACAGATTGCTTCCCACTCTTCCACGATACTACTCCTTCAGCTAATAGGAACAAGTAACCGAATGTGGATTTTCTGGTATCCACACATCCGGCATAATCCGAATCTGAGTAACCAACCACTTCGAGATGATCGGATCTTCTATATATTAGCATGCGATCCTTGGTGCCTTGTAAATACCTGAGGACTTTCTTTGCAGCTTTCCAGTGATCCATACCTGGATTACTCTGATATCGGCCTAGCATACCAACTGCAAAACTGATATCTGGTCGTGTACATGTCTGAACATACATCAGACTCCCAACCACTGATGCATAGGGAATTGATTCCATTGCCTTACGTTCTAAATCACTCTTTGGACATTGCATTTGACTAAATTTGTCCCCTTTCTGAATTGGAACAATCCCTGCAGAGCAATTTTCCATTCTAAATCTTTCTAGGACTTTGTTAATGTATCCTTTTTGAGACAATTTTAACAGTCCTTGTGATCTATTACGGAATATTTCTATTCCAATCACAAAAGATGCTTCACCCATGTCTTTCATTTCAAAGTTTTTAGAAAGAAACTTCTTAACATCATGTAACATGCTAATGTCATTTGCAGCAAGTAAAATATCATCTACATATAAGACTAAAATAACAAAGTGACTCCCAATGACTTTCATATAGATACATCGATCAATGACGTTCTCTATAAAATCATAAGATGTGATAGTATCATTAAACTTAAGATACCATTGACGAGAAGCTTGTTTTAGTCTGTATATAGATTTTCTCAGCTTACACACCATATTCTCTTTTCCTGTGGCCAAGAAACCTTCTGGCTGATCCATATATACTTCCTCTTCTAGGTCTCCATTCAAAAAAGCAGTTTTTACATCCATCTGGTGAAGCTCTAAGTCATAATGAGCCACCAAAGCCATAACAATCCTTAAAGAGTCCTTCTTAGAGACTGGAGAAAATGTCTCCTTGTAGTCACTGCCATCCTTCTGAGTATATCCTTTCGCAACAAGTCTGGCTTTATACCTTTCAACGTTGCCTTTAGAGTCTCGTTTGGTCTTTAAGACCCACTTACATCCGACTCGCTTGCAGCCTTCTGGCAACTCTACTAATTCCCAGACATTGTTGTCATTCATTGATTTTAATTCTTCTTTTATGGCATCAAACCATTTTTCAGAATCGTTACATTCCATGGCTTGACGGAATGAGACTGGGTCCTTATCAATGCTCACTACAAGAAAAACGCTCATAGACATCGGTTTGTAGCCGATGTCTATGAGAAAATCGACCGATGTCGTAATCGATGATGTTAAATGTATGCCTATTCAACATCGATTTTAAGCATATAAAACACCGATGTTGTTATACCAAAAAGACATCGTTTTTTGACCGATGTTGTTAACTTGTGATTTGCTAGCTTTTTTCTAAGCATCATCAGTTTTAGACCGATGTTGTTGACTATCTTTAAGATCAGTTTAAAACCGATGTTGAATATTCTAAACAAAGTCAGTTTTTAGTTTAAAAAATATCGTTTGCTATTTTATAAAATGGTTTTACATCAACAATCATCTTCCTCACAAAACTAGAAACAACCATCGCACCATCAAAGTAACAACCATCCACCATCAAAAATCAAAGCGAGAAACAACATACCATTAATGTTAATTCATCCAATCTACATCAAAATAATTTCAAATAGGATAACACTAGTATCAAGTATCAACAAGTTCAAACAGTGCATATTAAACTACACAACGATGTGAACGGTCAATATACAAACATCAAGTCCGAATAAGCACATAATCAATATATACAATACGCACATAAATATACACAATTTCAAAAGGGTCTAATAATATCCAATTTCCCAATATTTTCAAGAAGGCATCAAAAGACTCAATTTGTTAACTTCTCCGCATGCTTGCAAAATCGAATGAGTCAATCATCATGCATACAACTAACAACTATACTTTCGATCACCGCATAATACAATTAAAAAATTATAACTCAAAAGTAGGAAATAATTCAAATTTTAAAGACATACATAATAAAAAACTCGAAATAAATCCATCGAACAATTTTAAGTATTCAAACTATAACTAAACTCATGTGCAAAAATACAGCAACAAAAAATTCCAACACAATCAACAATCAACTAAATTTACGCATCTAAACCAACAAGAGCATAAAAGATAACTTGAGTTGCTACTTCAATATCCACTAAGTGACAACTATGTATGTAACCAATGGTTCATATTAAAAACTAAAGTTGGAGCATGACCATCAAACTTGTAAACATTTTCTATTCTAGAACTTCAATAGGACATAGGTGTCCAAACACACCCTCTTATTCACCAACTAATAGCATATTTTAATCACCAAGTGACCTCAAAACTTTACCAAATACATTATCTGGATGCAGCCTCAACCATATATAACCACTTTTTCTATTTTTTTTTTACATCATATAACCTCATTGTCCCCTTCCCAGAATTACTTTTCCAGCTCGAAAGAGCTGGAATCAGAAAATCAAAGGCCCAAATCGTCAACAAAATTTTAGACTCGTGAACCCAAAACAAAACCTAAAAGGAACAAAAGAGAACTTCTTCACAAAATAACACAAAGCAAAGAGTTCTCCATAAATCCACAGCATACATGAATGACAAACTTATTAAATAACCAATTGCATAATCAGGTTAACCATTTTTTTTTTTATTTTTTTGTTTTGCCTACACAGCAACAGAGCAACCACAGCAGAACGATACAAAACATTACCACATGTGCAATCAATAATCCCAAAATCTAAAATAAATAGCCAAATTCGAAAATATAAACAGAATTAAAACCGACACTTCTAAATAATTAGCACCATTCACAGTTATACTTTCTTCTAGCCTTTTAATGTTAATTATGGTGCATCAAATGAAATACCAGGCTGCTCATGATGTGCAGCAAAATGAAAAGATGAACCTTACAAAATACTTAAAAGTAGCAATTCCAATTTTCTAGATCAATAGTGGCACACGATGGCTGAGCTACTTAAGAAGCATCACCAGAAGATCTGCAAAGCAAACTTGCTCCATAATTTGTTGATGAATGGCTTCAAAGTGCCTAACATTTAGGCAACATCAAATGTAAGCAACTATCAGCATTTTACCATAATTTTATCACACAGAGAAGGATATACAAAAATGAAACTAGTTAATAAAATTAGTCATACTTCAACAAGGTCTTGTGCGAGTTTAGATAACTCTGGCTCTGAATGTAAGAATATAACTTTATAAGCTCGTACAGCTTCAGCAAATTCACGAATAGAAGCCTGAAAGTAAGTAAGCCAGTAATTTAAATAGTAATATTTGAAGCATAACATGAAATAACGATTCTCGTAATCATTCACGAATAGAAGCCTGAAAGTAAGTAATGCCAGTAATTTAAATAGTAATATTTCAATTATTCAATTAACGATTCTCGTAATCATTAAATTTATCCTCTAACATCATAGATGATCAATCTTGTTGCATGACGAGAAAATCAACCCGACATTATAAATCACTCAATTGTATTCCTTTTTGGGAAAAATCAGAATAACCTTTATCTTATCAGACTATAGCAGGCACTTGGTCTTAGGAAGAAGGTATAATGAAGGAATCAGTATCATACTTCAGAGAAAAGCATTGTTTTGAGAAATATGGAAAGAGAAACAGGGAGTTACTTGTAGTGAATTATAGTTGTTTTCTGCTCAACGTTGAGAAATATGGAAAGAGAATTTCCTTATGCTTTAGACAGTGATATATCATCATGGCCATGGCATCAAATTTGATTAAAGAATGTCATCAGCACATGTACATTACCTTTGGGAGTAGAAATCAACAATTCAATATCTAGTTATCCATAGTGCTCTAGTCCAAATCCAATTGCCACCAAAACCTGACCAAAGTGAGATTAAAATAAAATTAAAAATTGAAACAACTTTGAATCTTCTACTAAAATATTCTATGATATACAACAAATACCTAATATAAATTACTTATAAAACTCGCATTTTCGAAGTGCCTTACTTGATTAGTGCCATCGACAAGGTGTGCGGCTTTTTCGAAGAACGTGTGTACCCCCGTCACAATAACAATAGCTTGAATCTCCCTGTTTGCAAGCCGAACCAAACACTAATATGGCAACAAACAATATCACCCAAAAAAGGCGTTAAAAACCGCCTGCAGAGCAATATCTTCAAACATTTTACATTCGCCACAATCAAAACTAATATAGAAGACCAATAACAAAATCGAAGTGAACTTCCAAAAGAAAGCATCAATAGATCGAGTAGTGAAAGAAACGAGTTTCTTATCTGGCCACGATTTAACCCGATCTTTCGGAGGATTTTGTTCCGATGGCTAAGGCAGCATCGGGAGTGAATCGAGCAGAAAATTAGCAGTTGGACAGTGTCGTTTGACCGCAACTCGCAAGTGTTCGACCCTTACTCGAAAGATGTACACATAACCACATTATAGAAACTCCCAATTGCAATATTAAGATTCTAGGGTTTTCATATTTGGGGAAGTGAAATAAAAAACAGAAAAGAGACATTACCGGACAACAGAGGCGGTCGGTGGCGGCGGATTGATGATGAACAGACGGATTGCCTGAGGGAATTGGCCGGAGCTGCAGACGGCGGACTTGGTTTGGTCCCTTGGGAGGCGGGCAGACGGAAGAAGGAGATAACTCAGTCTCAAGTTTCAGCCTTGCGTCGGAGTAGGGGCGGGGGCGGAGGACATTGGCGATGGAGAGGGATGGGTTTGGTACTTAGGTGTTAGAAATAGAGAAAATGGGTTTGAAGGGTTTGGAGGGTTGGGTTTGGTACTTTTTAGGTGTTAGATAGATAGATTAGAAACTGCAGGGAAGAAGACGGGTTAATTAATTGGAGCCTCAAATTGGGTTGGGTTTTTCATTTTTAAAATGGGTTTTTTTGGTTTTTAAAATAAGAAATAGTTACTAGTACTATGTATGTGTTATTCCTTAAGCAAATATTTGTGTTTTAATAGATAATTATTGTTTGGTAATTAGTACTAATAACTATTTCTTTTAAAATATGAATTTAGGAAATTCCTCATAAATAATTTGGAAATTTAGAATTCTTCATAAATAATTTGGAAATTTAGAATTCCTCATAAATAATTTGGAAAAATTAATTTATTTTTATTTTAAAGTTATTTTTTGAAATTTTTAATTTTAAAGTGATAAATATTGAGTAATAACATCTACTTTAAACAAATGATGTTAATAGTGATGTTATAAACCAATAAAGGGTGGATAAAGACATCTCTTGGAATAACCGATTTTAAAATTGATGTTATAAAGCAAGAAAGAGGTGGTCAAAGACATTAGCTCTTAAAAACGATGTGTAATAGCGAAACAATCCGCTCATAGACATCGCTTCACTTAAAACATGATGTTGTATACTATAAGACATCATCAAATTCGTAAAAGCGATGTCTTGTAGGCGATGTCTATGACCGTTTTTCTTGTAGTGGCTTATATCACATTCATGCTCAAGATAATAAATTACATAATCATCAGAGATAGTCGGTCTTCTTTGCCTTTCAGACCGGCGTAACATTAACCCTTGATGTGGTTCATTTTTCTCTGGCATATTTTGGATTTGTTCATTATTTTCGATATGTGGGTTTGGAACTTCAATTTCTTGCTCCGATATGTTGCGTGAATGTGATGCAACAATAGGAACAGGAACAATGTTATTACAATTAATCGGTGAAACCCGGATTTCTTGGATATGCACCATTCATGGTTTCCCACTCCCACTGATCTGGCCATTCTCAATGAACCGAGCATTGCCTGTCTCAACTTTTCTCGTACTGTGGTCAACAAAATCTATACCCCTTAGATTTTTCAGGATAACAAATGAAATATCCAGTGATTGTCATAACATCGAGCTTCTTTTCATGTGGATTATATAGTCTTACTTCTGCTGGGCAACCCCAAATACGAAGATGTCTCAAACTTGGTTTCCTACATGTCCACAGTTCATAAGGTGTCTTAGGAACTGCCTTACTGGGAACCAGTTGAGAAGGTATGCAACAGTCTTTAACGCATACATCCACAATGATTGGGGTAAAGAGCAATTATTTAACATGCTCCTAACCATATCCATTAAAGTACGATTACGCTTTAAAGCTACACCATTTTGCTGAGGTGTGCCAGGCATTGTATACTGTGCACAAATACCCCTACTTTCAAGAAACTTTGCGAATGGACCTGGATGTTGTCCATTCTCATCAAACCTTCCGTAATACTCGCCACCTCTATCAGACCTCACAACTTTCACTTTTCTATCTAGTTGTCTTTCTACCTCATTAATGAACACCTCAAGGATGTCCACTGATTGAGACTTATCATGCATCAGATATAAGTAACCATAACGCGAGTAATCATCAATAAAAGTCATAAAATATTTTTCACCACCCCAAGAAGAGATGTCAAATGGGCCACAAATGTCGGTGTGAATTACTTCTAATAGTTGAGTGCTTCTTGTGGCTATTTTCTTTATAGTATGTTTGGTCTGTTTGCCTTTTATACATTCTATACACACATCCATGTCAGTGAAATCCAAATGAGGTAGTATTTCATTTTTACCTAACCTCATCATCCTTTCTTTGGAAATATGACCTAGTCTCTGATGCCACAAAGAAGCTGAAAATTCATTATGTGCACTACGTTTAATACCAATAGTGTGTTCAATATTAAACAGAAATCACAAAAGTTTTTATCAAGATTAAAACGATACAATTCATCAATTAAAATACCAGAACCATAATGGTAGTTATTCCTTAATAATGTAAATGTACCATCCGCAATCTTAAAGCAAAAACCATTCTTATCCAGCTTGGAAACAGAAACTAAGTTCCTAGCACATTCAGGTACGTATAGACAATTTTCTAGATCTATATGACATCCAGTCTCCAAGATCAATCTATATGTCCCGATGCCCTCTATTCGCGCCTTCATTTTGTTTCCCGTAAAGAAGTAATGATCAGTTTTGCTTATGGTCTGGATTGTATGGAATCCTTGTACAATATGAGACACGTGAGTAGTAGCACCCAGAATCCAACCACCAAGTATTAAAAGGAACTTCAATAAGGTTTGATTCGAAACAAACAGAAACATAATGTATACCTTTCTTTTCAAACCAAGCCTTTCTTTTTGGACAATCTTTCTTTACATGTCCAACTTTCTTGCAGAAGTAGCACCTCTGTTGCTTATGGATCTGGCCCTCATTGCCCTTTAATAGGGCATTACCCTTCTTTTTATCCTTCTTGCCTGGTTTTATCTTGCTGCTACTAGCACCATTATGAACTGTGAGGTGGACGGAGTGTTCCTTCATCTTTCTTAATCTCCCTTCCTCCTGTACCAACATGGCCTTAAGTTCTGTAAAGTTCCATTTATCTTTAATGGTGTTGTAGTTCACCTGGAATTGGCCAAATTCAGTAGGAAGAGAATTCATAATGAATTGTACTAAGAATGACTCACTCACGTCCATCCCCATAGCCTTTAATTGTGCTGCTAGATTAGACATTTTAGTCACGTGATCATGAATAGAGCATGACCAATCAAACCTCTTGGTGGTCAGCTCATTCATGAGACTCCCAACAATGGACTTATCTGTAATATCCGATTGGGAGTACTCCTTAATTTTCACCATGAATTCCCTAGCATTGTCAGTTTTAGACATCGATGGCTTGATAGAATCTGCCATGGTCATCTTCATCAAGTTTAAGCACAACCTGATAGACTTTTCCCAAGCCTCAAAGTAAGACTTTTCGGCTGTTGTACAGGTTTCTATTATGGTTGTAGGCTTCTCATCAGTAACTATCGCTAAATCCAGGTTCAAAACACCCAACTGAAACTGGATTTGTTCAGACCATTCAACATAGTTAAGTCCATTAAACTTGACAATAGAGTTTCCCGATGCAAACATGTTAAGGAAGTCTGCAAAATTTATATATGCTAACACATTAATATTTTGAGTCAACGATAATAGATTCAGACAACCATACACCAAATAAACGATATGTATATGCAAGTTAACCTTTGGGTTATCCTCAAATACACAATCAAACAATAATGATGCCTAGATAATATAATATAATAGACAATCAAATATACTTTAAATTAAACATGCATATTATCTTTGGATAAATATCATGTCTAACCAAGTACGATGATTAGTCCCTTTAATATCATCAATCATGTGCAATAGTCCACATTTGGGTGACCTCATAGCAATATAATCAAATGACCAAATTGTCAAAACTTTAATGACATCTCTTAAGACATGAACAATTGGAAATAAATTTAATTTAGATGTTTAATTAATCTTTCAACTAGGCCACTTTGGTGACTAACAAGCCTTTATACATTAAACATCCAATTAAACTACTTTAAATTATATATATATATTCACTGTAATGTGTGTATATGCTCATACACAGATTTTAAATAAAAACAAAATTGTTGTACAAGCTTCGGTCTTTACGAATCATGAAATGCCATTTTCAAGACTTGACGTATGGAGCATAAGATGAACAAGGAGTTATATCAAAAAATTTATATATATATTTTATCCATACTTTAGCATATGATAAGCTCTACCATTTATTTAATAGATATACCATTGCAAACTCCAACATTCATGAAATGGATACTATAATATTTGCATAATTCAACAATCTGTAATTATCCATTTCTTTGTGAATTTATTAACTTCCCATAGTAAGTTAAACCGTAACACCTCTGATATATATATATATATATATATGTGTGTGTGTGTGTGTGTAATGACTTTTCTGTAAGATGCATATATACATATTAGCCATATGGATATGACAAAGTCAAATACCAAATTGTCATTTATGTTTCTGACTATATGAAACAAAATATAATATATATATATATATATATATATATATATATTATCTCCATTTCCCACAAACTAGCATAATGAAGTACTTATACGTTATTAACAGTTTCACTGTAATGATATAAATTACTTCTTCTTCGTGGCAAAACATGTTCATAGTGTCAGATACATATATGACCAAATTTTCATAAACTGAGATAATTCGATGCGGAAATGTAATTCTCAATTTATAAAATACAACTTTGATTGGAAAATCATGAAATGTTAAACATGTCTCTGATACCACATGTTAGACATTTCTATTTTCGATTAATTTCTTTTATATGAATCGAATAAATCCTTTAATACCCAAAAATCTTTACAAATCATGATTTTACAATTGTAAATATACTTACCTTGATCCATTCTTGAAATTGCTTGGAGGTATGAAACTTTGTACTTTAAACCAAACAACTAAAGCTCTCTCTATAATGGTAGATTATTCCCTCTAGCCTCTCCTTTTCTTATTTCTTGATGGATAGAAATTATTATTTTCTATTGTGCTTATATAGAGGACTTTTCATAAGACAACTCTTAACGTATATCACCTTTTTTGAGGTAGAGGAAAGGATGTCAAGACCCTTGGTTTTAATATGCCTTAATGCCAACTTATCCATCAGAGTTGGCCTATTTAATTAAAACCATAAATGTTCCTTTAATGTGAACTTGTAACATTCATTTATGTTCCACATTATTAAATATTATATTACATGAACCATCCATAAAATATTGAAAATATTCCAACAGTAATTATAAGTAGTTGCACTCAATTAGTAAAGGTAGAAAATTCTAAATAACATTTCACCAACCAGTTAAATGAGAAACCTAGGATTCTTCAAGAATGTAAATATACTCCTTGGAGCTTACTTTTGGTTGACTTTATTGAATTCTGTCATGAGGACGGTTATTCCCTTGTTATCATTATTCATTCCTCATAAGTGGCTTCTTTAACTCTTTCTCAACTTTATCGAGTGCATCCATCATCATAGCCTTTGCACCCAATTCATGAACAAGACCCCTCCTGCCCAAAGGAATTTTAGAAAGAAAGAACGACAAGTGAACACTTCTCAGGATGTTCACTGAAACTTATAATCCATATATCCTCAATTTTCTTATGAAATAAGATATTAAATATTACATGCATATATCTAAAACGTTCGGGAAAAAAATATATTTTAGAGAAAATCACCTTACTAGAATAAAAGAAAGCCAAAAGTCTATTAGAAAAGTATAAACAAGGTCTTAATCTGACAACATACTCCAGGATGAATAAACAACAAAATCTCAGAATGCACCATCACCCTTTAACGCTAGGGGAGCAGTTCCAGCTCCTTTCGCAAATGAACGAACTGATTCCGTTCGCAAAATACTTTGCCCGGCATACTCCTACAAAATAATATGTTTAATAAGATTTTGAAAATGAATAAACCAAGCTTTAACCACTGTAAAATGCAATAAAAACCTCTAAGACCATAATTTCACCGGGAAAAAACTATCAAAATTTAAGACATTTTGCGAGTAGATCAAAATCGAGTAAGAAAATACGGGGAAACCGAAGGAAAACCTGGCGAGTAGATCTAGAGAGGAATCGAGTGGCGAAAGCCATTTCCAATTGGAAGAATCGATTGTCTGTCAGTCAGTCTTGATATTTTTTGGTTTTTCAAACTCACTCAGTTTTTCTTTTTTTTTTTTGGTTTGTTTAAGTTTCGCCTAGTCAAATAGAAGATGTTCAAAAATGGTCTTACTTATTCCAAAAGTTCTTTAATGGCATCCTTCTATGTTAAATGTCCAAATTACCCTTTTGAACACTTTAATATCCCAATAACCCTCCAATTGCAAAGGTCTAAAATACCCTTTTTATTTCTTCCACAAAATTTGTATATATCAACCGAATTTTTGGGGGGTTTTATGCTTCAAACATTCGAAAATCGTACATCTCCTCCTTCCCGATCTTCGACATTTCAAGAGAAATCAACATTCAGGTTTGAATTTAGTTCCTCTGACCTTATGGCATTGTTTTATTCAATTTATCTGTCATTTCGTTCATTTTCTCGAGTAGATGAAGTCGATTAATCGACTAAAACGAGTGTCGTTCAATTGACTCATGTTCTCCCTAATAAGTCGATCAATCGACACATTACAGCTGGTCGATTGAACGACTATGTGGGGTCGATTAAACGACCCGATTACGCAAATTCGCGTGATGATTAATCGACTTATTCAAAATCAAACAGAACTGCACTATAGTCTATTACTTGACATTTTTATCTTCAATTTAATTGCAGACAACATGTCTTCACCGTTTTAGATTACCATGTATTATTTTTGACATTTTGTTAATAACAATGAAAAATGGCAATGGGTATTTAGTGATGATGGCATGCATGCATCAGGAGTTCCAATAAGTACATAAACTTCATATGAAGAGCTATATTCTAAGGTACAAAATATTTGCAAAGTTGATCCCAATTTGCATGATATGGAGATGGGATTTATTTCTCTAGCAAGCATACAATCTTTTCAAATTTCTGTCCGAATTACTTCAGACGAGGGAGTGCAATGGTACTTGGCTCTCAATAAACAAGGTTCAGTTATTCCGTTGTGTGTAACCCTCGTGATAAAAACTATTTGTGATGTGCCATGGGACGAGCATAATATAGTTGATCGTGACGTGCAACCGGAAGATGGATATCATAATTTTGAGGTGGAAGAAAATAATCACAGTGATGATGATCGAAATGTGAATGATATTTGGGATGGGTTGGAGGTAATTCGAGAATCTCCTTCCAATGATTATAATGGTGATGCATTTACTACACCGCCGAGAACTGATTTTAATCAAGGCACTGGAGAAGAAAATTAGTTCACAAATGAGCATCTTCTTTCTTCGGTCGGAAGTACGTCACGAGTTGTACCCGTTGATATTGACTTGAATGTTGACCAAGTATTCGATACCAAGAAAGAGCTTCAAGAAGTTGTGCGCATGATCGCATTGTTTCCAGTTCAAAACAAAAAAATCGAACAAGAATGTGTACACAATTGTGTGTGTTGATGAAAATTGTAAATAGCGTTTGCGAGCAACAAAGTTCAAAGGCTCTGATTATTTTCAGATTAGAAAATATACACCAGAACATACTTGCGCTCTAAATTTGTCCACCAATGATCATAGACAAGCAAGATCGTGGATCATTGGAAAACATATCATGTCAAGGTCTGAGGACTGCAACACTACATATAGACCTGCTGATGTTGCGAATGAAATTCTCCGAGACTTTGGCATTGAAATAAGTTATCAAAAAGCGAGGACGTCTAGAAAAACTGCTTTAGCATACATAAGGGGTTCACCTGAGGATAGTTACACTAATTTGGCCGCATATGCCCATAACTTGAAAGTAGCTAATCCAGGAACTATATACTCTTTAGAGGTTGATAGTGAAAACCGTTTCAAGTATTTTTTTCTTGGCATACGGGCCCTGCATTCGTGGGTTTCACTCTTCAATGCGCTCAGTTGTTGTTGTGGACGGAACATTTTTAACTGAAAGATATAAAGGTACGTTGATTATCGCTACTTGTCAAGATGTAAATATGCGGATTTATCCTCTTACATGGGCTATTGTTGATTCTAGAACGATGCTTCGTGGCATTGGCTTTTTATGAACTTGAAAGGAATAACAGGTGACCAAGAAGACCTTGTTGTGATATCTGACAGACACATGAGTCTTATCAGTGCAGTCCGAACTATTTTTCAAAATGCACGTCATGCTCATTGTATTAATCATATCAAAGGCAACTTGAGGACAGTAACTCGAAAGACTGATACTATCTCCCTTTTTAACAAAGCTACTGAGGCATATACAATAGAAGAATTTCACAAGTATATGTCACAAATTCAAGCTACTGACGAGAAAGGTTGGAAGTATCTTAACGAATCAAATTTTGCTACTTGGGCTAGGTCATATTTTCAGGGAGACCGTTATAATATTATGACGTCAAACAATGCAGAGTCTCTGAACTCAGTGTTTAAAAAAGCCCGACAAACTCCTATACTTGCATTGTTTGATAGTATTGGAAAAAGTTGCAGTCTTGGTTCTATGAGAGGCGTGAGGCTGCATGATGTTGTACAGACAATCTAATTCCCGCAATAGAAGAAAAATTACGCAAGTCTCATGAAAAAGCCAAGAAGTTCACGGTTGAACCAATTGATCAAAGTTTATATGTGGTGAGGAGTGGGGCCACAAATTTCACTGTTAACTTTGCTGAGAACACTTGCACTTGCAGAAAGTTTCAATTGGACCACCTACCATGTGAGCATGCAATAGCAACGGCCAAGAAGAGAGGTTTTTCAATATACCCCATGTGCTCACCGTACTATTCCGTTGACTATTAGAGGAAAGCATATGCGGAGACTATCTTCCCTATGCCTAACGAAAATGAATGGGAGATTCCCGATAACATTAAGGAAATGATTGTCTTGCCACCTATTGTCAGACAACGAGGTGGGCGTCGTAGAACAACACAAATACCGTCAACAGGAGAGTTCCGCTCAAGACAAAAATGCAGTAGGTGCCAACAATCGGGGCACAACCGACTGAATTGATGTGATCAAAGACCGATGAGCGATAGACAATCACATATTTAGTGATTGTTGTATTTCGTCTCCGATTTCGTAATTGTTGTATTCAAAAATTTGGAAAAACCTCTCTGTATTGTCAAAATAACCAAAAAACAATGTTAAGTAATCGTTCTTCGTTGGGTTGCCCGACCCTGATCGACCTCTAACCGACTATGTGGTCGATCAGGGTCAGCAGTGCGACCTTTAACTGACTACATGGTCGATCAGGGTTGGGCTGCCCAGCCCCTGACCGACCCATTGTCGATCATGTCGGGTTGCACGACCACTGACCGACCATGGGATTGGTCAGGTCGGGTTGTACGACCTCTTATCGACCACGGGGTTGGTCAGATCGGGTTTCATGACCTCTGACCGACCATGGGGTCGATCAGGTCGGGTTGCATGACTTGTGACCGACCACGTGGGTCGATCATGGTCGGGTTGCACGACTTGTGACCGATCATATAGCATATAATACTAAATTATATAAGATTTTATAACATATGATACTATGATACAGTCCAACGTGATTTATAGACCCGTGATTAATGTAATCCCAATCAAGACTAAATTATATAAGAGATTTTATAACATATGATGATACTATGTAGCATATATAGTATGATACTATGTAACATATGATTGTAGTGATTATTGTAATTCCGATCAACACTAAATTATATGAGAGATTTTATAACATATTAAACTTATATGGTATATTTTACAAGTTTAATTAAAGTCTAAACCCTAAACTCTAAACCCTAAACAAACCCTAAAAGTAGGGTTAAACGACATCTTAACGACCATTAATCGATCATCGTTCAAGGGTCGACGAATCGACCATTAATCGACCACTGTGTCGCTCAAATGGTCGATTAATCGACCATGGAATGACACAGTTAAAAATTGGTTGGCCCCACAGTTAAAAAGACGTTTTAGAGTCATTTTTCATTTTTTACTTTCCGAAAAAACGAACGAAGAAAGACGACGAACTAATAGAGGACGAAGTAACTAACAGATCTTGAGGTAAATGTTGTTCTTTTGTTTTACATTATTATGCTTTGTTGATTTCCTTAATCAATTGTTTCATATTTTGTTTTATGTTTTTTTTTAATATATCGATTTTAGTTTAGGTTTAGGTTTAGGGTTTTATATCGATTTTAGTTTAGGGTTAGGGTTAGGGTTTCAAATTTAGGTTTGGATTTTTTGTTTTCAGATCACACAAACCCTAAAAATAGGGTTACACGACATCTGACCGACTTATAAACGGTGGTCGTTCAAGGGCCGATTAATCGACCACTAATCAACACAATGAAAAAGACGTTTCGTTTAAAAAGTAGTTAAAAAGACGTTTCATTTCAGTTTTTATTACTTTCTGATTAAAAAGACGTTTCGTTTAAGTTTTTATTACTTTCCGATTAAAATGATGTTTCGTTTACCCCACCCCACAGTTAAAAAGGCGAAGGTTTTGTTTTTACTAATCCTGTCATTTTCCTTGAATAGAGAGATATACCTCGTACCAGGAATCAAATAATCCGCCAGATGGTCTAACCGATTGGTTGGACCATTAAAGAAGAGAAATGGCTCTATGAATATCTTAATCATTTCACTCCTCATATCATACTGTCCATCCACTCCGAATTCAACTCGTTGTTGCGTCTTGTCGCTTTTGACCTTGGTGCACATTTCAAGAAACATTTTAGCCTCGGAAAGGTTAAAAGCCAGATTCAATTGTTCCGAACAAAGTTCGAGGCATTTGTGCAGTTCATTAAAACTCCTGGTGTGACGTATGATCATGAGAACAACATAGTTTCTGTTACTGGGCTTTATTGGGATCATGTTAGAGGGGTAAGAAATATTTAATTTCTTCATATTGAATTAATTTATTATACATAATAATAATTTTTTTTGTATTTTTGTCATTTAGGAGACCATTGATCAGCGATTCTTTAGGACGAATGGGTTCAAATACTTCAAAATTGCCAATAATATATTCATAGAATCAAATGCCGCCCCGGTTGACTTATCCAACGAACACGGCTACCATCCTGACAATCCAGTTTACATTGATGATGTATATGATGGTGATGTTCCGCCAGGTTTCGATCCCTTACCCCGAGGTCGTTGGATGGGATCCCTTGGTGGAGATGGGGTTGGTCCATCAGGGGTCGATGCTGACGAGGATGTTAAGCCGGGTGGTCTTCCTTAAATTTCTGTTGGTGGTTGAAAATTTTTAAATTTTTGTGTTATGTTTGGTTATTCTTGAACAATTTTAAAGTTGTGTAATTATGGTTGAATGTTTTTATTTAGGTTTTGAATGTTTTAATCAGAGCCTTTGAACAATTTTAAAGTTGTGTAATTATGGTTGAACAATAGTTTAGGTTTTATGTAATTATGTATGGTTGTTCTGAATGTGTGATTACTGTTTTTGTTTTAAATGTGTGATTTATTGCACTGTATGTCTGGTACAATCTGAAGGAAATAGTGGTCGATTAATCGACCATATGAGCGACACATGAATCGATTAATCGACCACGGAACGACAAATCAGTCGATTAATCGATTCATGTGTCGTTCAGATGGTCGATTAATCGACCACGGAATGACAAATGGGTCGATTAATCGATTCATGTGTCGTTCAAGTGGTCGATTAATCGACCACGGAACGACAAATGGGTCTATTAATTGATTCATGTGTCGTTCAAGTGGTCGATTAATCGACCACTTGAACGACACATGAATCGATTATCTCTTGTCGGCGTTTTACGTACCCCACGTTCGATTAAAAAGACATTTACGAGTCATTTTTCATTTTTTACTTTCCTAAAAAAAGCGAACGAAGAAGATTTAACGGAGCGAACTAACGATTCTTGAGGTAAATGTTGTTCTTTTGTTTTACATTATCATGCTTTGTTGATTTTCTTAATCAATTGTTTCATATTTTGTTTCATGTTGCTTTTTAGTTTAGGTTTAGGGTTAGGATTTTAATATATATCGGTTCTTAATGTCTGTTTTGGTTGTTTTGACATGATGCAGGGCTTGACAAACAAATTTAGAATTCTACGGGCATTGATTTTGACATTACATATTTACAAGTAAGTAGATACCAAATTTTATTGTTTGTTAATTAGAATACATTCTACTTTGTATTTTTCTGTTCTTTAAGACTACTTGTTTTGAATGCTAGTGAATTGGGAACATGCAGAGGAAAGCTACCTGTTTAAAATGCTAGATTGTTCCACTCGCATCATGCCAGTGCATGATGCTGTTGAGTGGACTCCTTAATCCGTCTAATTGCTCCACAACTTCGAAGCATATTTTCGAAGGATTTTAGTGTTGCCGATGTTAAATCTCGAATTCAGTTGTTCCGGGATAGGTTTGAGAGGTTTGAAAGTTATATTGACAAAATAGGAGCTAGATTTGACGAGGGACGGAACATCGTATACGTGGATGGCAATTACTTTAGTCGAATTGGAGAGGTAATTAACCAGAACATAATATGGTTAAGTTGGTTATTTTTTACACTTTAACATTCTAATTTACAAGTCATTTGTACAGGAAAGCATTGAAGAAAAAGAGTTTCGAACGACTGGGTTTCAATATTATGACATCGCCTACAACGTCTTCAAAACACATAAAGCTGCTCAGATTGACTTCTCAGATGTACCTGGGTATCATAGGAACAATCCAGTAGTGATTGATGCTAAATGTTCAGCGGATGATGTTTCTGTAGGAAGTAATTCAGTTGTTTAGATGTTAGTTGTTATGCATGTAATTCAGTGGTTTGTAACAATGACAACTTTTATAAATTATGTCTTCGGATTCAGTGGTTTGTTAAACAATGACAACTTTTAGAAATTATGTCTTTCAGATGGTCAATTAATCGACTCATCTGTTGTTCAGATGGTCGATTAATTGACCTTTGTATCGTTCAAATGGTTGATTAATGGACTCATTTGTTGTTCAGATGGTCGATTAATCAACTCATTTGTTGTTCAAATGGTCGATTAATCGACCTCTGTATTGTTCATATGGTCGATTAATCGACTAATTCTCAACTACATCACTTAAAAATATACTGATCAATACAATTACTCAACTACATCACTTAAAATCTAAAAGTATATCATTTACAAGTATTCAAAATATACTGATCAATACAATCAAAGATCATAATTAAAAGCATATATGTCAGCAGCCAACTTCTCCCTCCACATAAGCATATGATGGTTGTTTACGAGATTTACTTCTTGCCTGGCACTAAGAAATTCTATGTATTTGATCACGAAGACTCCGCAATCACCCCTATGATATGTTAAAACAACAATTAGCATTTAAGTGAAACATTAAGCTAAATAACACAGTTAAGATTAGATCACTTACGACGTGCCCTGCTTGGATGTCTTGTCAGATCTGACCACTTTGAGGGGGCCGTTTGCTTTAATCCCAACTTGTTGTGCAAGTAACGGGAACATCACGGTAACAAGTTCAAGGCACTGATTAAGTTGTCCCTCTGTTAGGCAGCCCTTGTCGGGATCATAGATATTCACCTCCGATGTTTCAAATACAAGTTCGGCCGCAATCCAATGCTTATTATAGCAAATTGGAAAGCACAAGTGCGTACACCCAGTCCATTCCCTCCCAAACTTACTCCAAGTTCCATTCGTATAATTAATCAAACCTTTATCGAACTTGTAGTTAGTGGGGTTCCGCTTGTAATCATTGAGTTCAAATATCAATGATTGATAGAACACACTGTCTAGGATGGCTCGGGTGTACTTGCCGAAGGACATCATATATCTTGTTTGTCTCTCCCGTAACAAGGTCATCGCCAAATCCACGAGCTGAAAAGTGAAAAGTTGTTATAAGATTCACATAATACTAAAGCAATATGTACATATTAAACTGGACTTACATCATCTTCAAGCCAAGCCCCAGATGCAGTAATCAACGTAAACCAGCTTTTATCATTTTTGATTGTGGCCCCATTTATGATCAATTCTTCACTATTGGAAGCAATATGTACATATTAATTAATGAAATGAAGCAAAAACATAAAATAAACCTGGGGTCGGTCAGTGGTCGATCAATCGACCATTAATCGATTGATTAGTCGGTCAAAGGTCATTGCAACGATAACTAATCGACCACTTAGTCGATTAAAGGTCGTCGCAATGACAACTAATCGACCATAAGGTCGATTGATGGTCGATTGATCGACCATTGACCGACTAATCTGTCGATTAATGGTCGATTGATTGACCATGGACCGACCATATAGTCGATTAAAGGTCAATTGATCGACCATGGACTGACCATATAGTCGATTAAAGGTCGATTGATTGACCATTAATCGACTAATCAGTCGATTAATGGTAGATTGGCTGACCATCAATTGACCTATCAGTTGATAGTGTTTGCAGTAAATATTACCTATCAGCTGCCTTTGTGTACCATTCTTTAAATTTTTTGGCCTTCAATGGATCCACCGGGAGGAAGAAATCAATTTGCATCTTGTCCAAAAAGGTTCTGGAAGTGGTTGTTTGTGGCCTCGATTCAGTTGTGAAGGGAGTTCTTGTATGAATTGAAGGCACTCTCGCTCGCTTCACTCCCGTTTGTAGAACATTTTCTTTTTCTACATGTTTTGATGGCCTCTTCTTCCTTGTATATTTCACCATTCCCCAATCATCCCCCGTGTTTGCCTGCTCCACCTCCACCACCTCAACATCGGAATGCATCTCCATATACACCACCTCGGCAGCCTTATTCTTCTCCACCTCAACAGACTTAGTCTTCTCTGTTTGATCTTCCTCCTCCTCCTCCTCAACAGACTGATCCTCAGCCTGATCCTCAACAACCTGATCATGCTCCTCCTCCTCAACAGCCTGACTCTTATTCTTCTCTGTCTCCACCACCGTCCCATAATCAGGAGATAGCCCCGTCTCCATACGCTGCCTCTCAGGAGTGAACCACGTATAAGGCTGACTTCTTGCTTCAAGTTTTTGGTCTATTGCATAAATCTTGTGGTCCAATTCTTCGATCTTTCCACTCATAAGAGAAAAAGCATCTTCGACCTTTTTCTTTAGAAAATAAAAATCATCATCTTGCTTTTTTGTCAGCATGGCCACGGCATCCAAAACCTGCCTCATACTGATGGAAGAGTCGGTGGAAGGTGGGGGTACTCGAGAACTGCCTCCATGTTCCGTCTCATGGACATCCCCTGGTGGCACACTTGTAGGCCCTGACTCTCTGTCTGTGCCTGTCTCTCTTTGTCCTGTCTCTTCCACCATCTACCGATCATCTGTGGGCACCGTCTTCTCATCTAAAGGATAACTGAGATCCTCGGGGAACACGCCGGGAAACATCACGACATATTCCTTTTCCATTTCTTCTTCTGTCGGAGTCAATGGAAACAAAACTTCATCCTGCCAATTCACAAACAATATCTATTACAAATAATCACAAAATATAAAAATTATACGCAATTAAAAATAATCTCAAAATTACCATAGGCTCGTCCAAGACGACAATAATCTCCTCGAAGCCAAAAGTGGTTGTGGACCTCCACCCACACATCCTAGGAAGTCTTTGTTCGGTCCTTTCAGTTCTAAAAAATCGGCATACGGCAGGAAAGGTCTCAAATGCCCATACCTAACAAACAATCCAATGTTATAAATATGTCTCAAAATTGAAAATATACATTGTAATCTAACGAAAATGACTTTGATAAATACCTGTACCGCGTGTGTAAAGCCCCAGAAGGTGTGATGGTCAACTTTAACAGTCATATTTTTTGTCAAACTGTGTAGAAGATAGTCATAGGATGATATTCCCCACGGGTATTTATTGACAAGATCCAAATTGTCAACAATTTGCAAAATCTTCATATCAATTGAAGTGCCAGGCTCCTTACACCGCAAAAGACACTCATATATGAGGGTCAATCCCAATTTGTATCGGTCATCCTCATTCTTTGCATGGTGCTCAAAAGCCGCCTTCAATTGAGATGGCTTCACAGCCTCTTTCCCTCCCGCAAAATATTCTGCCGCTAACCGTCTATCCGAGGGGATGTCCTTTACAAAATCATTCTCAATTCCGGGATTCAATCCAGTGATGAGAGTGAAGTCCGAAAATCCGAATCTGACATTTGCATCCCCAACACGGAACCATACCTCATCATGCACCGGTGATTTAATCCTCATAAATAATAGAGCATGAAGAAGTTTACAAGAAATCTGAATATTATCCCGGAACTTGTATAAGTCTCCGAAAGCCGAGTCACCAACATCTCTTTGTGTACGGCGTCTAACTTATCATATACTAGACTTAGAACTTGTAAGTTACATCGGGATGTAACTCTTGAATCAAACCGATTTTCAATGGGGGTGAGGTAAGCCATTTTTTCTGTATAATTGAAACAGAAAAGAAAATTTTGGAGGGTTAAATATCAGTTATCTTGTAGTAAAGCAGTTATTAGCAGTTATTTGGCTTAAAAAGCACTTTTTAATGCTTTTTGTTTTTGCAAAAAAAACACTTTTGGCTTAAAAAAGCACTTTTTTAGTTAAATATTGAACCCCTCCAAAACAAAACAAAGACAATAATCACTTTTTTTTGCAAAACAATACAAGTCTTTTGATTGAATTCAAGCCTAAACCCTAGGATTCCTCCCAGCACTCTCAACAAACTTTTGCAATGAAAAACACAACATTCCCATAACTGTCTAACATTCCAAATAACATTAACATTCAATTCAAACTAAACCCTAAACCCCATTCAGTAACATTCATTCAATAATTCAATACCTCAAACCATCATAACATATTTTACAATGCAGTTAAAATAACTAATTCAAAAACCAAAATAAAACTCTTACTTTATAGACAGAAAACACAAGAAAATATTCCCCGACGGCGGCGGCACCGGTGGCTATCAATGGCGACAATCAATGGCAGTCGCTTTGACAGTGGTGAGGTTAGGATTTGAATGATTGTCGTTTAGAGTCGATTGAGGGCTTATAAACCCTACAGAGGGGTTTTAAATTTCTAATCGACCACTTTAGTCGATTAATCGACCGCTGACTGACCACATTAATTTGAGTTGATTAATGGTCGATTAATCGACCATTGACCGACTTAATAATTTTGAGTAGATTAACGGTCGGTTAACCGACCCTGCGTCTTTTATGATGGGCATTTCGGGAAGTGTACAATTTCTATCTTTTTCTTTTTTTTAGCAGTAAATGTCGGTCAAAGGCCATTCTTGATAAGTTGTTGGGTCAAAAGGCTATATTTGATATATGGGACTTTTTTTTCGTGTTAACTGCAAGAATAAAAGAGAAAATTGCAATATTAGTCCCACAAGACTTTATTGATTGCAATTTTGGTCCAATGGATTCAAAACAGTCCTATAAGAATGGTTTTATTGCAAATTCAGTCCCACTGTTAACTTTTCCGTTAGTTTCTTTTGCATTTTAGGTCCCTGTCTTTATTTTGCTTGCAACTGGGACTAAAATTGCAACTATTCTTATCCTATGGGACCAAAAGTACAATTGTCTCAAATCAAACCTTAAAATAGACAAATCTAAACTAATTTCTCTCTTTGAGACAATTGCACCCTCAGTCCCACAGGATTACGCCTATTGCACCGTTAGTCCCGTACTTTGCATTTGTCATCCCACTGTTTTCAGATCTTGCACTATTAGTCCTACAATTTTAGAGATATGCATAAATAGTCCCACAGTTTATAAAATTTGCCATGCAAGTCCCAAATTGCCCTGATTTTCAATGTATCACATGTTGTAAAAGCTTTCTTTTTCTGACACCTGTTTTGTTTGTGGCATTGTTACACCTACTTAGATCCAGTCTCTATTAAGAGGTTTTAGATGGATCATGTCAGGTTTCTAGCCTATAAACTTAACAGGGCATACTTCTGTAAAAGATTTACTAACATGTATACATACTTCAATTTGCCTAAGTTTATTAACATAAATGGATATAGTCCATTACGACCATATCAGGCCCAACATGCTTCCGTAAGATTAAAATATCCCTTAAAATTCATACCTTCTTTGACCGAAACAGCACCGGGTGAGATGGCTCGCAACACCACCAGTCGGAAAATTACTGCCCCCAGATCATTTGACAAATAGCTCATCACTGTTTAACCTCACCCTCAGGGAAGATGATCTGCAAGTTATCCGACTCCTTTAGCAACTGCTCAGCACAGCCTTGGTTCGTTTCCTACTCTAGGCGTACAAGATAATCTTTAAATGGGATAAATTAATAGAACATTATGAAGACATGTTGAAGTAGAAAGCCCCTTTTTATTAAGAACTTATAGAAATATTTATTACATTAGTAATCTCCTTTTTGGAGGAGAATACTTGTTTAACCTCTCATGTATGAGGCTTGCACTAGAAAATACATAAAAACTTGAAAACTAAAACACTCAAAAATTACAAATTTTTCTCTCAGACTTTATTATAAGAAAACTAAGGAAAATGTTCGATGTCCCCAGCTTCCTTCAAATCCTGCAATTTATAGATGTAAGTCCGGACTTGAAAGGCGGACTTCAAATCTCGTTGAAACTTATGACGTCACTGCTTGCGTCATATCCTGCATTATTGCCTCACCAGTTGTCTTCCTTTTCTTTCCGCGTGACTCAACCCATGTGATGGTTGTCGGGGAATCTTTTAAAAAATTGGTCTGCGTGGTCCCCGAGAAAAATGCGTCTTGTGAGTTTATCCTTTCCAAATTGTATGGTCTTGTTGGTCGAGGTTTGGGTCGAAACCTTTCCCAAACTCGGGTTCCTTCTGTTCAGGGCATGCTTGACAGATCCGATCGATCCAACGGTCCACATGCGCCATGTTACAGAATTTCCGATAAGTTTCTTTGCTTGTCGGAATCTTGTTCTCCCAGAGAATTCTTTTTTTGGTCTCGAAGAGTTCCTCTGCAAATCCTGTGGTTGATCCAGTCATCGAATTCAAAAGAAAAGATCTATTTGTTGAATTCTGGAAAAACTTGAATGGATATTTGACTTTATCCATTTCGGTTAGCCAAACCCAAAGACCCCATGCCCGTCTGGTAGAAGCTTCATCTTCAGAAAATGCTCCTACTAATACTGGTCCTTCTTCCGGTGAAGCTGCTTTTATATATTTTAAAGCATTTCCATCCGGTCTTCTTAGCTTGATGAAATGAAAAGCTTCATTAAAGCCTTTCTTTCTTTGGTTCGGAGCTGCACTTAGAAAATACAGTTCCAAAATGTCTCCTCTGGCCAAGTGTGGATTGTTGGCCCAAGTCTCGTAAACTGCTTCCCTAATCCATTTTGGTAATTTCAAAATTTTTGGGAAACCTGGTGATACAGTATAGATTGAAGCTAGAGCTCCAAACGCATACTATTCTTATACTTCATTTGGATGACTTCCTGGCTTCATCCAAACCCTGGGATACTTGCCTGAGATATCAACTATAGTTTTCTGGGTTAATATCTCTCCTTGTAACTAGTTTCTCCCATTGTCGTTGATATACCTGCATAGGAGAAATCTTAATCTCGTCGGTTTGAACCTTAGATTTGCCGATCTGTGGCTTCAACTCTCCCTCTTTTACCCTAGAGGTGTTGGGTGGTTGACTTGAAGACTCGGGTTGTGACACCGGAGCTTCAACATTCGTTACAGTTTGTACACCCTCAGGGGATGCATCATCTGCAACACTTGTGATTATGGTACTTGAGTCCATAACCTCCGGGTTAGAGACCCGTTCTCTATTCGCCCCTTTTTGCACCGTAGGAGATGCGGCCTGGAAGAGAGGCCCTTGAAACGCTAAGAACAATTGTCCTTGAGCGAACTGGCATGCTCGTATTTGACTAGAAACGGATTTCTGGTCATCCTATTGAAGTCGTCCGGCCCAACTATAACGTCCCAAAATCTCGTTCTAGACTCTCCAGGTTTTCCCTGAGATGTCTTACTCGTTTAAGGACTTCGTCAGCAATGTGTCCTTCCATCTCGTGTCCAAAAATCTGCAAAAATATTTTCATGAGATTTTATAATGACAATATCATAATCATAATATTGACATTCAGCTTGCCATCTAAGTGATCGAGCATTTTCTGGTTTTGATTCAATTTTGTTTTTCAGAAAAGCCTTCACTTGAATTATCAATTTTTAAAGTAAACTTTTAGCCATAGAGGCCATTTTTTAAAAGCCTTTCTAATCGTAAAGAATTCTTTCTCGTTGATATGCCATCTGCTTGCTTCAAAGGTGTGAATAAACTATCTACATGGCACTTCCTCGTTTGGTGTAACCTTAGTAAGAACTGTTGCCCACCAATCATCATGGCATCTGTGTAAAGAACCAGTTCGTCCTCGTCTTGGGGAATCGCAAGTTTTGGAAGCTTTTTACAAACTTCTTTAAGCTGCTTAATTCCTTCTTGATGTTCGTCTTCCCATTTAAATACTGCATCTTTTTTAAGTAATGGGCTAAACACCTTCCTGTAATATGTAAGATTGTTAATGAACATCCCAGCAAAATTAACAACTCCAAGAAAACTCAAGCTTTCTTGTCTTTTATCCGAAATCCTCAGTATCTTTTCCACAATATGATTACGTAGAATAATTCTAGATTCATCGATTTCAAGGAATTCAATTTTTGTTGCGATTACCGCCTTCTTTTCCGAAAGCACTAATCCTTCCTTGTGGCAAACATCTGAAAATATTTCCAAATGGTTGAGATGCTCCTCCATGTTCTTTGAGGCGATCAGAATGTCATCGATATATACGAACATGAAACTGAAATAATCCTTGAATAGATTATACATCTTCCTTTGATATATCTGGGGCGTTAGCCAATCCCATCGGCATCACGTTCCAAATATAATGTCCCGTGGTGTGGAGAAAGTTATGAACTTCTTACTTTCTTCCTCCATCTTAATCTGGTAAAATCCAGACTTGCAATCAAACTTTGAGAATATCTTGGCACCTTTGATGCGATTAATATTCTCTACTTGGGATATAGTATCCGTCGAACTCCAAAATGTTATTAATCCCATTGTAATTAATAACAAGTCTTTTTCCTTTTTTGATTTCTCCATGGTTTCGACTAAGAATCTTAATCTATATGGAGAAACTCCTGGTGAAATTAACTTAAGGTCAAGATGTTCCTTAAGTATCTTCTGCATATCCTCACGATCCTTCTGATTCATAAGGATTGGTTTGAATCTTACGAACTCGTACTCCTTTCATGGTTCCTTCAAAGATGCTTTGAGCTCGTTCTTATCCCACCAAGCCAAAGGATCTTCATTATAATTCCTTTGGATCTTCTTCTTGATATCCTCAAGTGTTATTTGTTCTTCTATTGTAACATCACTTTGCGGATTTTCCATTAGGCTCATCGTCAATTCTGCAATAGCTTCTAGAGTTACTCGTTCTTGTCCTTGTACTCTGAATGAATACAAGTTATTATCCCATATCTTCTTATCCGTATGGGTTAAATCAATTGTCTATAGGATAATAAATCATCGCCAAATTTCCTTCAATCCGCCATTTTTGGATTTAGTTTGAAATCTTCATCACCACGCTTGCTTTAATAGGCTGTTTGTAAAATGCTTCCTGCATCTTAATCTTATGAATACATAGTGTTGTGAAAATAAGTCTTCTTGTATCATTTTCCTGTGTAAATTGCTTGAATGTTTGTAGGAAATTGTTTCCTAGCAGTACATCTGCTCCTGTATCATGGAAATAGATTGGTGGCATTTTCACTTTGTACCATGGGGTACCACCTGCGCCTCCGATCATAATTTTTGCTTGTTTAATTCCCCTATTAAGGATAAAAATCCTTTTAGAGAAATCTCTTTCTGCAATAGCTGGTAAATCTTCTCCAATTTCTTTAGGGAATACATCCAGCTTTGCAGTACATATTTTGGCACCTGAATCAATATAGGTGACAAAATACTCGGCCTTGTATTCAGCATATAACATTCCGATAGAAATGTATATGGAGAATGGACTAGTGGTCATCTGATTTTGTATCTTTTATTTGCCACTGTGAACTCCATTCCGTCTTGTAATGTTTCCCAAGGTTTATGATCCTCAAGAAATTCAATCCCCATAATTAATTGTTCTGGAATTCTTCCTGTTGTCCCTGTAATTGTTAGCTCAATTTTACCTATCTTCAGGCTTCCTTGATACCTTCCAACTATTGGTTGTTGGAGATAATATAGAACATCACAAGGAAAAATATTATCCTTTTGAGTGATGTCAAATATTACTTCAACCTCTCTCCATCCTTCTGGACATTTCAGCTCTCCTGCCATTTTGAAAACATCTGGGATGCGCAATCGCGTTGTCTCTTCTCTTCCCAACGGCTACTGCTCACCATTCTATCCTGTTGGAAAGACATCCTTCTGGGCTCAACTCTGAGACTTCGACTTTTGTTGAAGACTGATTGATCTTGTATTTTCATATCAATCTCCTTTATAGTTGGAGACTCAATGATTTCTGGTAAAACCACCCTGGAAAGTCCTCGAAGATTCTTGGGACTTCAACAAATTCCTTTCTCAAGAATACTTCTGAATGATGTGTATTCGAGAGAGCATAGGATATTTTGTATGTGATCGAGTAGGGTTTGTTCCCTTCTTTCATCAAATCATCTCTTTTGAAATCTTGATGAGGGGTTAGGACTCTATTGAAATCTTGATCTCCCAAATTGTATGCAATTCTAGGATAGACATTAAATGCCAATTTCCCAGCATACAAATTTCCTGTAACCGCTCCAGGTCATGAATCCTTGAGATGTGAGATTCGCTTGTCAAAGATAGCAAGATTGAGTGGCGAATCTATTCCTTCTTTGAATGTTGCTTTTATAATGACTCTTATGGCTCCGGTATGAATCCATGAGAGTGTATTTGCAACTTCTCTTTTAACTCTGCTTTTGATCTCCTGTATTTCTTTAATAGGGACCAACTGCATCTCGATCAGGTTTCCGGTAAACTCCATTGGAATGGCAAATTCTCCGGTTGTTAACCTGTGGATAATTTGGTGTTTTCTATTACGAAAACCAATCTTATCCAAAGCCTTTTCCATCGCTCCAATGGTGAAACCATCATAAATTTGAAGCTTTGGATCTTCCTTCATAATTCTCATAAGAGTCTTATGAGAAACCGTAGTATGAGATAGGAATCCTGACATATCATCCCTGACCGTCTGCTGAAGAATTTCTTCTTCATTCCGATTCTGAGCTGGAGTCACTTCCATCGTCAGAATAGATTTCTTCTTCATAGATGCTTTCACCTGAGGGTATATCCTCAAACTGATACACCTGTATAAGATCTTGATAGTAGACAACTTCTTCTATTTCTGGTGTATCTTCGAACTGTCTAACTCCTCGTCTTTGATTGTCTGGGCAGTCAGTTGAAATATGCCCTCTTGCTCCGCATGTCCAGCAATTACAGTCTTTGAAACTTTCATTAGCTCTCATATGAGCTCGCCTGAAAGTTCTTCTTCCTGGGGTTCTGCTGGTACTTGCTTGATTTGAACCTTATGATGAGGTTCTACTCTTGCTTGGGGCTGGCCTTTGCCCTGATTTGTAACTTCGGGCTTTTTGCTTTGACCAAAACCTTCTAGGTATCCATGAAGACCTTTTGCTGCTGCTTCCACGGTGGTATGGATGGCTTCTCTCCTTCTTCTTCTTATGCCGCCGTGGTTGACCTCCCACAACTGTTGGGATATCATTGTCCACGCAACATAGAGGAACCTCTTTGTTAATTCCTCGTAATCTCTTATAATTCCTGTATAGAGCTGCCTGATAACACCATTCAGATAACTTAGCCTTTAAGAAAGACATTCTTCTGGCCACTGTATCTAATTCTGTTCCATCCTTGTATTCCCTGATAAGCATTTCTCTCCAAGGACTCGGAATCTTTGCAAAGAATAGCTATGAAGCTTCCTTTTCTCCAATTTTGGATTTCCACCGGTATTCGGTGAACAACTTGATATATTCGTCAATATGACAAATATCATGTAACTCAAGGCTATAGAGGGCTTGTTTATATCTTTTTCTTTTTTTCATCCTCTAATCCCTCAAAGTAACCTGTGCCAATAAACTGGATTTTGAAAAGTTTTGCCATATCATCGACAATTCCTTTTAGTGATTCTCCTAATGTGACCGCGCTCTTCGTACTTGCATCGGTCATATCCCATGCAATCTTTACAGATCCCTCAATACTCATTTCAAAGAGTAAGATGAAGGAATCTTTTGTAAGATCAAGGGTACTTACTGCAATCCTCATTGCTGATGCCCATTCATCAATAAGGACTTCTCGATTTTTGAAATCTGGGATATCCAGATTTAGCATCAACCCATATGGATGTATCGGATCTAGATGCGATCTTCCATAAGGCGTCTAGTGAATATTTGGCCTTCTAAGAGGTACTCGAGTTCCTGCAAGAGGTGGTCGAGCTCCTGTTCCTGAAAGTGTTTCATTCCCTGTGGTGAAATCTCCAGCGTGATGCATTCTTTCGTCCTGGATTCCATGATGTGAACCCAAACTTTCTGCGATGTTGGGATTTACTGGAGGCGGTGGTGGAATTGGCGGAATTGGTCTACCATGAGGGTCATAGGTAACCAAAGCTGATCCATCTCCTGCGTTCATCTTTATGTCTACAATACCTAATCCCGCGAAGGATTCTGCCAGGTCATGTAGATCTTTAAGATTGATCTTCTCCATATCCATCACTTTTAGTTTATGATGGATTTTCCTTTAATGATGGCTATGAGCTTTTCATCGTCCGTCATCTTTCGTATAACTTCAGTTGGTTTTCTTTTTTGGTGTAAATAGGGTACTGTCCTGAAATCAATACGTTTCTTTTCTCCGGGTGAACTTGGTCTGTCCTCCAGGTTCTTCACTCGTTTCTGAATATCATGAAGGATTTCAAGAGTTTCCTTCTGATATTTCACCATCGTCTCCATCTAGTTCTGAATCTGATGTACTTGTACTGGTATATGAATATGGCGGTTGCCATAATTCTGCACCGTCTTCTGGAACTCTCTAAGATCTGCTGAGATATTAGATGTATCTGTAAGTATCTCGCTCCACTCCGATACTCCATCAGGAATCATGATTTTGATGGGAATTTTGATGCACCGCTTCTTGGAGATTCATTAACTCGACATATAAGGTCTGGTTCACTATCCAAAAACTCATATGATATGCCGCTCGCATTTTACATTGCCTCAAGGCTTCCCTATCGGCTCCTGCGCGTTCTTGTATCTCATATTAGTGATTCCAATATGTGATTTTATCCTGGTGTTCTTGTGCATACATCGTCAGAATTTGACGATATGTCCTGTAGGGTGTACATCTCGGACAATTGTCTGGATCCATATACTTGGAAATAATTCTCCTCACCAATTGTTAATTACATAAATATAATAAATATAACCAAAAGTTCTTAATAAACCTGGGCTCTGATACCATTTTGAGTCAATATTTCTAAGGCAAATTGGGTAAAATATGAAATGAATTATTTTGGGACCGAAGGTGCAACCTTTGAAAATTATGGGACCAAATATGCTGAATTTAAGATCTATGGACTTCTTTTGCAATAATCTTAATCCTATGGGATTATTGCGCAAACGTGGGACTAAAATTGTAATGAAGAAAATCCTATGGGACCATAGATGCAATTAACTCTTCTCTTTTTTGTTGTCATTTGAAATTTTACTTAACTTCAAAACCATCGTTTGGTCAAAAATCTCTAAGAATTATTTAAGATAAAATAATAAGATCAATACGTTTAGTTGAACTTCACATTATATTACTATTTAAAACTGATGTTATTGTTCTTTAAAGTTTTTTATTTTTTGTGTAGTTTAGTAGTATAACACAATTACTATTTTATCTGATGGTAATTTTCATGATATATTCGGTCATAAAAAATCTTCTAAAATGAATTAAATAATATTTTCTTTATTAATTGGGGAAATTGTAAAATTAGTCATTTAACTGATAGGTGGTTGCAAAATTATTTAGCAAAATGCACGGTTTGTAATTTAGTCTCATAACTATATATAAAATCTCAATTTTTGTCATAACTTTACCGAATTACACTTGGCGCTCATGTGATTGAAATAGAGTGGAATTTATAAATTATGGTAAAATTCCTAATTTATGGCAAAATTAGGAACAAAGTGATTTTCATATAATCACGAGACTATTTTTCTTTGCAATACCTTTATACGGCCATCTTTTTGTTACAAAGCTAAGTTTGCAATTTCACCTATTAATTATTTGTTTTGTGAAAATCTTTTTATTGTCGTATGAGGCACACCAAATAACGTCAAATATATGAAGTGAGTGGGTCAAGTTGGTCACATCTGTCAGATACAAGTATGAGTTGGGACAGCTCTAGGTCTTTTATAATATTAGAGGATCAAGTCTCGATTTGGGTAATCATCAAAACCAATATCTTCTAATAACGGTCTCCTTTAAGATTGCATGTGCATTATTTTAATTTTTTTTAATATATGAGCTCAATGAAAAATATAGTACTAATATACCTTGTAGGTCCCAAGGGGTGTGAGTGTAAGGTTTAGAAGGGGGGGGTTGAATAAACCTTACCAAATTTTCACTTTTGGTCCTTTTAAAAGTTCAGAGTTGATACTACACAGCTGTGTCCTTGGTGGACAGCCAATTTAGTTAATCAGTAGAGTTAGTCCCTCAACAGACTCGATTGAGCTGTTGATAGAATAACTCAGTTGTTAAGACTGAATTAGCTCAACTGTGGTTTGTTTTTAGCGGAAGACTTAACACCCTTAAGTTTGGTTTAGTTATGATTTAATGCTTGGTTTTAGTACTTAGAGATTATTAGTTGGATAGCAAATATGTCAGCAGAATTAACCAAATAAGATGTAGGAATTAAAGTGCTGAAATATAAATGACACGATAAGTTTTTATAGAGGTTCGAAGATGGGGTAATTCTTCTACTCCTCTCTTCTCCAACTCCTGGAGGAATCCACTAGGTATTGATCAGTATACAAAGTGGTAATAGTCCAGATACAAGTCTTGATCACACAGCTGACTTGATCCTTTGGGACTCGATCCGGAGATGCCTTGATCACTCGGATGGCTTCTCGTATGACTCGAAACTTCTTCACAGGCAGCTACCTTGCTACTACATCTCACTTGCTCAAGCTCTTTGGATTTGATCACGAAGCCCTCCAAAAACTCGAGACTGGTTCGACCTTGAACCTTCCTACAATCCTTCGTGGAATGTAGACCCCTTGATTCTTCAACAATTTCCTCTTCAACTGATTGAAGTTATCTTTCCTTCACTGGTGAGTGTTGGATTGATTTTCTACGTAGTGTAGGCTTGAGGATTAATCTTGAATGATTTGAGAATATCTTAGGTTACAGTTCAAATATTTTCTTGAATGTTCGTGGTTCAGGTAACCTTGGTTATCTTCTCTCAGAGTCATTCCTCAGCCTTTTATAGTGATCTTTCAAAAAATCTGCCCGTTGAAAAGATAGGCTTATTTTTTAAAGTCACTTGTGCTCGTTGGCTTGTCTTGTTGCAGTCCTTGGAATTTCCATTTCCTCGTATGAATTGTTCTTCCGCTTTTCAGAGTTCTGACACGGTATAGTGTTTCCCATTGGTTCATTCCCTTTGCACGCTTCCTCGGAGTGAGCACTTCGAGAAAGGTAGCATGGAGGTATTACTTGTTTAAGTAATTCTCTTGATTTACGTACAACGGATCTCTTTCGATTATCTCGACTTGACCGTTTTCCTTGCTTTCCCCAGGTGACTTAGAGTCGACTTTCAATCATTGAATGACTCTCTTGTCACTTCAACTTGAGACTTGGCTATCTTGAGTTGACTTGATCGATACTTTACTCACCATCTCACCGCACACCTTGATCGAGTTCCGTCTTCTCTTCTTTGCCATACTCGGTTGTCTGCGGCGAGTCTTTCTTCTAGTCTCCATTGTCTTCTTGCATGTTTAGGCATAGCCGACTTAACTCACTTGACCACCCTATTTGTTACAATGCGATTTTCAACAAAAATGGGGTGCCAACTTCCTATTCTAAGTTTTACATGGCATTCATCAAAATCTAAACAATAAATTTCCCAACAATTTCCCCTTTATGATGATGCCAAAACTTAAAACATTCAAAATGTAAATAGCAAAGATACATACGAGATAGTGCATTCACTTTGAGAATGTATGCGTAGAATCAATCCTTTTATTGATCATAACATTCTTGTTCTTTTACACAATTTGTTTACAAGGTGTATCAAAGAAATCATTTATGTCTACGCAAAAAAAAATAGAGAATTTTCAGATTTATTACGAAAGACTTACGTAGTATGTATTTACATAGTAAAATACATGAAGGGGTGGACAACAACACTTCATCTCCTTCGTTCCTCCTTCTTTCATCTTCTTTAGTTCTCATCTTCTCGGTCTTCTTCTCTTTTTCTCATCTTGACCGCTTTCTTCTTCTTTTTTTTCATATGCTTTCCGGGCGACTTCATCTCTTTTAATCTCTCTTGTCTCTCCTCCCATAGCTGAGTTTGTTTTTATTTTCTTCTTCGATTATTTTCACATACTCGGATTGTTTTTAGCCACTTGCGATTGGCTACTTGGTCAAGACCCCCGGTAGATCCCTCCTTTCTTGCCTGGATCTATGTACTCAATGTTTTTGGGCGGAGGCCTGGTCTCAAAACCTCTTCCTCCACCATCGCTTCTTCCTCTTCCTTCCTGCGGCGTGTATTGTCTTGCGGGGTCTTCTTCTTTCCGGTGAGTGGCCGGCCAGAGAGGATCGCTGGTAGTCTGCTGCTGTCGCCTTTCTTCACATAACGTGAGACCCTTTTCCCGATAAAGTCCCGGCTTGAGCCATAGACATGTTTGCGAAGTATCCTTCGGATGCGGCGTTTTAAATTCATCAACGATCGTGGCTCGGTCCCGACATCCGAGATGGCATAAGTGTCTCTCTTTGGAATGCCTCCATGTTGTTTCAAGATGTCCATAACTCGGGCATTCAACCTTCCTTCCACTTCCTCCATCCTGCTTCAATTGTTTTTCTCTTCTTAGATGCATAGATGCGGAGTGTTGGAGTGGCGAGTCACTGGGAGTTTGTCACGATAATATCACCAGTGACAAGACCTTGTTGGGGGTTTGTGCAATCATCAATGTCATATCTTTCGATCCTTCCCCCTCAACGACTTTCCTTTCTTTTGTTTTGACACTTCCTCAAATTTGTCTTTCCCTTTGCAAATGCTTCTCTTCCTTTTCAACATCGAGAACTCTTGGTGACTTTTAAGTATTCCTCTTCCCCCTTTTTGGCATCATCAAAGGAGAGAGGAACCCTGAAACATACTTGCAAGCGGAAATCGAGCTGGCGATAGGCCGAGTTACGCCTCGAGTCTGCTGCGGAGTATGCGGCGCGAAATTCGAGCGAGTAGCGTTGGACTCTCTTGAAATTATCTTCATCTCAGCCATGAGAAGGCTGAATTTTCTATCCATGTTTTCTTCCATACGCCGGAGATCACTCTTATTTTGCTCACGCAGCTTTTATCTCGGCGAAAGTGTGAGCTTCATGCATGTGCTCAAAGTGTTCTCTCAATTTCGTCTTTGCATCGGCATTCTCGGCTCTCCCATACCAACGACTTGTTGAACAATGTCCTAAAGTATCTAGCTTGTTCCACACGCATTGTTTCTTCTTTGTTGCCACCATTCCCGATTCGACTATTATGCCTCAAGTCAAGTCGTGATCGGGTTGGCATCTCTGTTGTCGATCTCATGTCCATCGAGGCCTGGTGCCTCTCCATCCGTTCAATTTACGCAAATAATGCTTTGAACACCTCCCGAACTTCATTTGTGTCCTCTTGCGGTGATGGCCAAGCGTCAAAATCATAAGCGGTGGAATGATGGTATCGATGGAATGATAGGATC
Source organism: Rehmannia glutinosa (assembly GCA_016081115.2). NCBI lineage: Eukaryota > Viridiplantae > Streptophyta > Magnoliopsida > Lamiales > Orobanchaceae > Rehmannia > Rehmannia glutinosa. Next base: position 96,173,276 of record CM071926.1, on the reverse strand, counting down.
TCGGTCCTTGGAAGCGCGCAAGATCGTTTTTCGACTCGTCGGGAGGTCGGGTACCTCCGAGAGAGAAAAATGATTCTACAAAGGAATCGCACGGCCAACCGGGATTTGTTCAATGATGAGAGGGGCGCGTGAAGTTCCTTGTGGAGTCGAACTGCTGCGCGCAGAGCTGCTGCGCATGGACTCTGTTGCGGGGGGTCTTTTGTGAAGTGGACCCGACTTGCCGAGCCTCAGTTGTCTCAACGGCTTCGTCGGTCTCATTGGTTTTTCCAATTGAGTTTCGGTCCTCGGCCTTTCGAGCGTCATCGGACGATGATGAGATTTCCATGGGTGGCTCATCATCAAAATTGAAAGTTTGACGAGTAGTCTTGAGGTCGACTTGCTCGTGGTTGGAACATCCTTAGTGAGTCTTTTGGATCGATCCACGGGGGATGACTCGGCTTCATCGCTCTTCTTCCGATCCCGAAAAAGTTACATCGGGATTATCATGGGAGTCGTGAAGTGCGCTAATCTCTCCTTTTCGGATGGATCAATGATAGCGGGAGGGATGTTCTCTACTTGACTTCTTTACCCCCGGAAGTCTCAACCTCCCGTTGGCCTTCATTACCTCCTGCAGCCTCAAATGCACGGGGCCTGGACCTCCCTTTCGACGATGTCGGTCATGTCTTAGGGTCTTCTGTGGTGGCATCCATTGAGTCTCAACCCCATGGATTGCACTTTCATCACCAGTGTTAACTCCAAGGGTTGTTCCTTCATGTGCCTCGATTGCATCGGCGCGTCATTAGCCTTCGAGCGATTGGCACCTCGAGAGCAGTCTCAATCGCCTGAGCTTCGTTGATGGCAACTTGTTTGTGTATTTTGTGTTTGTACTTTCTCCACTTCGCCTCCTAGATTCGTTGTGGAGTCATCTGCAAAGATCCTCCTCACCTTGCTGCGGTGGAGGGAGTTTCCCCCTCACCGTGGCGCATCACCGAGTGACTTGGAATGGGGTCACTCGTCTCCAAACTCCCGAATGTTTCTCTTGAGTGTTCAGCCGTTGGGGCGGGTGGTAAGACACCTTCATTAGGGGTTGGCTCGACTAGGGTCCCCACTAACCCGATTTCATCGCGATTTCCCTTAATTCCTTCTTCCGAGTGAGTGGGAAGTGGTGGCGGAACAATCGTGGCAATATCTTTGCACCACTCCCATTGGGTCCAATTCGATTGTGCTTTGGCGGACTCTCTCTGGTCCTCCATCATTCTTTTCTCATGAAGAATTCTCGGATTCGTGCTTTGCTTGCTGCATTTGCAACTCTTACGTGGCGGCGGCGGGGGTCCCAGATCCTCATCACTTTACGATAGAATGTCGAGGTGAGAATGTGTATGTTCTGTGGTGCCGGTGAGAGGGCGGATCTTGCTAGCCTTCTCTCGTGCCTCGCTTCCTCTGCCCGATCTCTCTCTTCTCCTTGTCCTTGAAGATCTCAAGATATCTATGCGATTTTCTTCATCCAATGCTTGGATCACAAGTCGATCCCGAGAAAGTTCAACGATTTCTCTTCTTCGATTAACTCGAGGCCATTGGAACTGTTCCCTGGATCGACTCAATTTCCACTTCCTCCACTCTCGCAGACGATTTTGGATGTCGGATAAGGTGGGGATAGGATCATCACATCATCATCTCTTTCGACTTCTCCTTGTGTCTCGAGTTGTTCGAACTACAGGTGGGTCTTGATTTGCCTCTGTTGATCGACGCTTGTGACTTGGTTGTTTCATCAATAATATCTGGAGACTCTACTTCTCCAGCCAGATCTCCGTGTATCATTGCGGTGAGTGGGCCGACTCATCCTATTTTTCAAGTTCGGATTGCTTGATGATTCTTCTTCGTCTCTTGGTTCGTACGGGGGATTTCTTCGGAGAGAGTGTCTTCCGAGTCTGGGCGGGGGGCGTCTTGGTGTTTTTCTTCGAGGAGCGGCCGTCTTGGCTTATCGTTCTCCTCTTTTTGACGACCGGAGAAGGTATTTGAGATTCCTTCTCGGCCGTTGTTCTTTGGGCGGGAGACACGGCTGCGGGAGCGGCGACTTCGGCTGCGAGGGCGGGGAGCAAGTTTGTTTTTCTTAGTTGCGGGGCAGCGATTCTCTTAGCAAACGGGGGCAACTTTCTTCTTTGGTGGAGAGGAAACAACAGTATCTACGAGGGTCACCGATTCCCCTCACTTGTATCGACTCTCTTGGCGTGGGCTCTCTTAGTGCGCCGCAGATGTTTGATCTGAACATCCTCTTGTTTACATGGAACGCCTTTCCATATAAAAGAGGACTCCTTTCACCTCCATCACCCCAATCACCAGGCCATATCCCGGGATCCTCCAAATGCACCATCTTCCTTGAAGGATTTGTTCCTACATTCTCGCGAGTCTCATTGTAGACAAACTCAACCCGATTTATTTTCCTTTCTTCAATGATCGCGGCCATTCACGATCGCTTTGCTTTTGATAGTTGGTCAAAGTCCAAATTTGATGTTTATGCATTTGGCAACTATGTCCAACGACTTGTGGTAGTCCTCCTTCACCTTGTTTGTTTCTGTGTGTAGACTATTTTATCAATAGTCGATTTGGCTACTTCCTCCAGGCAAGCGGCCAGTGTCTACATCGGCTTTGTTGATTTTTGATGCTCCTTCCGTCGGTAGTGAGCGGTGTTCACCAAATCCTTGGCGAGATGATGAACTCCTTCCCGTGAACAGAGGATTTAATCCCCTCATCGTGAATCTCGGCGTTCACATAGAACTGCGTGCGACCTCTTCCACATAGGTCATCGAGAACTCCATCGTCGAAATGGTTTCGGCCGGACGATTTGAGCTTTTCAACGATTTTCTTTATGAGGGCATCATCGGACCCTGTTTGACCATTCCTCGAAATCCACTTGTAGACCCGTGTGGATTTGCTTCCCTAGCTTGACGAAATCATAAGTTGGTGCCATTTTTTCAAGATTATTTCACGAAAGGAAACTTAGAGGTTGATTTGAATATTGATAGGGTTTTGAGAGTGTTTTGCCTTTGCTTCGAGATAGAAATGAAACGCGTTTTGGTAATATGTGAGACAAAACAGAGCGAAAACGTTTAAGTATGGTTTTACGAAAGGGCGTGCGGATAGTTTTTGAAATGTGATTGAAATCAACGGCTTAGATTTTGCACGCCGATTAGCATTTAATGTCTTGAATTTAATGCGGCAAAGCATTTATATCCAATCATAAGCTTGGTATGCGCTTTTTGTCTGTACACATCATCATTATCTTTGACGTCATTCTTAAAAATATTCCCGCTTAGTAAAAATGACTGCGTTTTTGTCATTTTGCTCATAAATGACTCGACTTATCTCTTAGGCGATTTAACTCTTCCGTCACGCTTCTCTCGGTGACTCACCGTCACTAATTCGATATAGTTGTCTTTCGGACATGGTGATTCATTTAGGCGATTTTGAGAATTCGATCCTTTCTCTCTTTTTGTGTTTCATTTCTTTTCTTTGAGTCTTACAGTGTCATTCGATTCAATTAACCCTAACTCATGCTTGAGTTCTTCAAATCTTGATTCACATAATGGTTTTGTGAATATGTCACCAACCTGTTTATCGGTTGAAATATATTCCAAGATGATTTCCTTCTTTTCAACATGATCTCTTATGAAGTGATATCGACATCGATATGCTTTGTTCTTGAGTGCAACACGAGATTACTCGAGTGATTGCAATTGCACTTGTGTTATCACACATGATTGGAATTTCCTTTTCTTCAACTTCATAGTCTCTCATTTCTTTGCCTCATCCATAGGATTTGGGCACAACAATTTTGCCGCATATGTATTCTCGCTTTAGGTTTGTAGAGGTGGCTATTGAATTTTGCTTTTTGCTAAACCAGAAATTAGCTTTGTTTCCAAGCATTTGACATGTGCACGAGGTGCTCTTTCTGTCAACTCGCATCCAACATAGTCAGTCTGAATAGCCAATTAGCTTGAATCCACCTTCCTTTGGATACCATAAGCCAACTTCTTGGCTTTCTTTCAAATATCTCAAAATCCTCTTAGCCTGCATCATATGGCTCTCTTTTGGAGCGAGATTGAAATCTCGCACATACACCTACAAAAAGGTGATGTCGCCCGCTTGCTATGAGATAAAGCAATGATCCATAAGTGCTCGTATCTTGTTTGATCTACAGGCTTGCCATCTGCATCCATGTCCATTTTGAGTGATGTATTCATTGGTATTTTCACGAGAAGACTTCTCCTCCATACCAAATTTCTTCATTAAATTTACGGTGTATTTTGTTTGACTTATGAAGGTTCCATCCTTCACTTTGTTTTACTTGGAGTCCAAGGAAGAATGTCGATTCTCCCATCATGCTCATTTCAAATTTGCTTTGCATGAGATTTGAAAATTTTTCACATAGCTCTTTGTTTGTGGATCCAAAAATGATGCCATCCACATATATTTGAACAAGCGGTATGCTCTTCTTGTCTTGAATTAAAAAAGTGTTCTATCTATTTTTCCTTTTGTGAATCCATTCTCGATTAGGAATTGTGACAAAGTATCATACCATGCTCGGGTGCTGTTTCAATCCATACAGCTTTCTTGAGTTTGTATACCTTATCTCCAAGAGTCTTCTGCTCAAATCCTGGAGGTTGTTCAACATACACTTCTTCTTCCAATAGACCATTTAGGAATGCGCTTTTTACGTCCATCTGATATACAATAAAATTCTTGTGAGCTGCATAGGCAAGAAACATCCTTATAGCTTCCAATCTTGCTACAAGAGCAAATGTTTCATCAAAATCTATTCCTTCTTCTTGGCAATATCCTTTGGCTACTAGTCTTGCTTTATTTCTTACCACAGAACCCTCCTCGTTCATCTTGTTTCTGAACACCCATTTAGTACCAATGACATTTTGATGGGTGGGTCTTTGAACTAATTCCCATACTTCATTTCTTTCAAACTGATTCAGCTCTTCTTGCATAGCTTGAATCCAATGTGTGTCATCCAATGCTTGTAACACGTCTTTAGGCTCTATTTGTGAGATAAAGCATGTGAACATAGCTTCTTGTTGAGTTCTGGATCTTGTTTTGACGCCTTCTCTTATATCTCCAATGACAAGTTCTGGTGGATGGTCTTTCAGCCATCTTACATCAGGTTGAAGTAAGTTAGCTGGATTCAGTCGTCTAGCAGCTGTGTTGCTTTGATCGGCTCTCTCGCAATCACTTAGCTGCAAAATTTTCCAAAGATTCTATGGGACTCGAGATATCTCATCTTCATCTAAGTTTATAATTCCGGCTTGACTTGACAAAGATAGGATTTTTACGTAGGGTTGGATGATTCACTTATCAATGACTCTTCAATGTCTTCTCCATTTACATTTGGCTCATCGAATATCACATGAATGGATTCCTCTTGCAACCATAGTCCTTTTGTTGAGTACTCTGTAGGCTTTGCTTTCACCGAGTATCCCAAGAAGATACCTTCATCGGCTTTAGCATCGAAAGCCTTTAGATTGTCTTTGCCATTGTTGTGGACGAAGCATTTACATCCAAATATTCTAAAATGTGCAACATTTGGTTTTCTCCCCGTCCAAATCTCATAGGAGTCTTTGTCACCGTCTGTTTATCATACATCTATTTTGAGTGTAGCAAGTGTGTTGATTGCTTGACCCAAAATCTCTTTGGTAACCCCGCTTCGCTAACATGGTCCTTGCTACTTCTTTGAGAGTTCTATTCCTTCTTTCTCGCAACTCCATTCTGCATGTGGAGTCCTTGCTGCGCAGATAATTCATGACCAATGCCATTTTCAATACAATATTGAGTTATTATACCATTGACAAACTCGGTTCCTCATGCGATCTTATTTTGATAATGGTTTGGCTCTTCTCATTTTGAATCCTCTTCATCATCACTACGGTAGTTTACGTAGAGTTTCTTTCTTCTTACACATGAATGTTGTCCATGTATATCTTGAGTAGTCATCTACTACCACCAAGGTATATTTCTTCCCACTTATGCTTTGGGGTTCAATGGACCAAATAGATCCATATGTAGCGGTCACAATATCCTTGTTGAAGATGGGCATGTCTTTTCTTTGAATGATGATTTGATCCGTTTTCCCTTCCTCGAATGCGTCGTATATACTCTCTTTTCTTGTATATCTTGAGTCTGGAAGACCTATCACAAGATTACTTACGCAAGCTTGTTAAGTGTTTTGAAATTCGGGTGACTCGGCTTTTTGTGCCACAACCAACTTGATTGTTGTGCTCTTTGCTAATAGGCAGTCTGATGGGTGTAGCGGTTGACCAATCTACTACATACATGTTCCTTTGTCGCATCCTTGAAACACAACTTCATTTGATTCAATATCCTTGATTTGGCATATACCCATGTTAAATCCAACATTATAGCCTTTGTCACGAGTTGGTGATGCTTAGCAAGTTGAAGTTGAGTCCTTCAACATATGCAACATCTGTGATTTCTAATCCGTTCTTCTTGATGGATCCAAAGATGCCTCTTATTCCTCCTGGAGCTTCATTTCCTCCAAATATGAGTTTTGCTCCTTTAACTTCCTTGAATTTTGACAGATTTTTCTTGTTTCCCGTCATATGTCCGGAATGCACCACTATCCATGTACCAGGTTCCTTGGCACTCGGTTGTTCCTTGAACTCGCAATCAAGGAAATTAAGTTTTAGGTACCCATACTTGTGCAGGTCTGAGGGGTTAGTATTGTAAGATGATCCAACCAGACTATAGCCAAATGATCGGCTCTAAGGGGTTGCCATCTATCGGTGCCATAATCATAATTAATTTTGGCAAATTGCTTGGGGATTCTAGGTTCATACAATTTGTCTCTTTTGTCAGTATGCTGTATATGTGTTTTAGCAATTGCGTTCTTTGGGTAATTGTGGTGTCTCTGAGTGTAGTGCCTAGGTGCATATGTGTCTTTGATGAAAGCTCTTACACTTTTGGAATGGCCTTTCTTTGAGTTCTAGGCCTTTGCCATTTGGGCTTATATTCCATAAGTTTATGCTGATAGTTGACATCGTTCCAATCAGCTTGGCTTGGATATTTTCTACCATTCCCATCATATGTGTTTCTTTTATAGAACTTTTGGAGTTTTTGGTAGCTCTGTTTCTTCTTTCTGAGTAATTCTGTCGGAGTTTGCCGAGAACTTGGTGAATTTCTTCTCATTTGTCCTCTTAACGCACCCAATTTCGCTTTCCTTTTCCTTTATAACCAAGGCCAGTTTGCTTGTAATTGTGCTTTGGAGTGAATGTGTGTGCACCATTTGGAGTTTTGGATTTTTGAGATACTTCATTGCTTGAAGATCCTTTTTCCAAAATTACTTTTGGAGTTTGACATAGCACAGAGGAATTAAATCCTAAGCCTGTCTTGTCTCCACATTCTCTTTGACTCATAATAAGATCATCCAATGATTTAGATGCCTTAGTGAATGAGGCAATCACATTTTTGAGGTCATTCTCCCTCTTTTCTATGGCGGCTATTTACGCTATTAGCTTGGCATTTTCAGGCCTTTAAACTTTTATTCTCATCGGCTATTTGACTTAGAGTACTCGGCTCCTTAGTCACCGTGAGTTTTGCTCTTGAGTAGGTTGTTTTCCTCATTTAGTAGTGTGTGTGAGGATTTAATGTGTTCAAAATCTTTCATCATTTTGCCTAATGAATCATAAAGATCGAGTGGGTGATGAAGTGTGTGTATCACAGATCACTATCATCTTTGGAATCGAGTTTGATGAGTTAGAGTGTACCTCATCTTCTTGGTCGAGTTGATCTTGTTCCTTGGCCATCAAACGGATCGAGCTTCTTCTTCGAGTCACTTGAGTAGTCGGCTTCACTTTGCTCTCTCAATCACCTTGTCTCTCTTGACTTGGCATGTCTCGTGATCTCTGCAACCAACACTTGCGCCTTTTTCTTTTCTTGTCTTCTTTTTCTCAAGACCTTTCTTTCTTCTTCATTCCTTTATTTGTTGACTACGGGATATGGACAATCAATGGCATAGTGACATGGTTGCTTACGATTCAAAGATAGATATTCAACCTTTTGATCGACTCTTTCCATTCTTGGATTGTCGACCCTTTGATATTGACTTTTTGATGATCATTTCTCTTGGTTGGCCTATCTTCCCTTGACTTGGAGGAGCCGAGTGTCTTTCGGAAGATTCGCCCTTGCCTCTTTGTAGTTCTTATTGAAGAACTTGTTGAACCTTTTAACCATCGGGGCTATTTCTTACGGATCAATGACTTCTTTGATCTCGGCTCTCTTTCCATCCTTAACAATTAGAGCAAATTGTTTTGGGTACAAAATTTTGTCTCTTCCTCGATCTTTTCTTCTCGGCTCAAATTAAATGGCTTTGAGATCTAAGAATAGTTCATGGTTGGAGGTCTTCGATAGGTCCATGGAATGTCTCGGTGCCATGACCTTCATTTCCCATTCACCGAGAGACTTTTTAGGATCTTCATACACATTTCCTTCGTGTATATTCCTTTCCAAGTGCGAGATACCTCGTTGGTGATTTACGTGAACCGAGCATCCAGTTGATCCAGGTTTTCTCCTGCGATCATTTTGAAATTCTCAAATTTTTGTATCACCACCGATAATTTATTTTCCTTGATTTGCTCACGAGCCTTCACAAATCAATGTTAGCTTATCCTGCATTTCTTTAGCCGTTTTGCATGATTTGACTTTATTGAACATAGCTTTATCGAGGTTTTGTAAAGGATGTCCTTGCTACTGTGTCGAGGTTGTATCTTTTTCTCATCATTTGTCCATTCGATTCTTGGTTTTTCAACCATAGTGGTCTAGGGCAACATCCTCTTCACCTTCAATCGTAGCTCTTCTTCTTACAGTGTGTTCACTTTTAAGATTTGCGGTGGCCCATCCTCTATCACTATCCACATCTCATCATGTAATCTTTGATAGATGAGCACGCATACGAATTTTCCAATCATCAAATTCTTCAATAGTGAACATAGGGATGCGTGTCAAATTTGCTTCCATGATAATAACTTTTAATGATAAAAGGAGTTTTGAAAACTTAAGTACTAAAATAGACTTTGAAAAGTTTGGAGATCTAGTTCAATAACCGGTCACGGAAGGCTCAATGAACCAACCGCTCGATACCACTTGTAGGTCCCAAGGGGTGTGAGTGTAAGGTTTAGAAGGGGGTTTGAATAAACCTTACCAAATTTTCACTTTTGGTCCTTTTAAAAGTTCGAGTTGATACTACACAGTGTGTCCTTGGTGAACACCAATTTAGTTAATCGAGTGAGTTAGTCCCTCAACAGGACTCGATTGAGCCGTTGATAGAATAACTCAAATTTTAAGACCAATTAGCTCAACTGTGGTTTGTTTTTAGCGGAAGACTTAACACCCTTAAGTTTGGTTTAGTTATGATTTAATGATTGGTTTTAGTACTTAGAGATTATCGGTTGGATAGCAAATATGTCGTGAAATTAACCAAATAAGATGCGGGAATTAAAGTGCTGAAATGTAAATGACACGATAAGTTTTTATAGATGTTCGAAGATGGGGTAATTCTTCTACTCCTCTCTTCTCCAACTCTGGAGGAATCCACTAGGTATTGATCGATATACAAAGTGGTAACAGTCCCGGATACAAGTCTTGATCACACAAATGACTTGATCCTTTGGGACTCGATCCGGAGATGCCATGATCACTCACCAAGCTTCTCGTATGACTCAGCTTCTTCACAGGGCAGCTGCCTTGCTACTACAACTCACTTGCTCAAGCTCTTTGGATTTGATCACGAAGCCCTCCAAAAACTCGAGACTGGTTCGACCTTGAACCTTCCTACAATCCTTCGTGGAATGTGGACGCCTTGATTCTTCAACAATTTCCTCTTCAACTGATTGAAGTTATCTTTCCTTCACAGGTGAGTGTTGGATTGATTTTCTTCGTAGTGTAGGCTTGAGGATTAATCTTGAATGATTTGAGAATATCTTAGGTTATAGTTCAAATATTTTCTTGAATGTTCGTGGTTCAGGTAACCTTGGTTATCTTCTCTCAGAGTCATTCCTCAGCCTTTTATAGTGATCTTTCAAAAAATCTGCCCGTTGAAGAGATAGGCTTATTTTTGAAAGTCACTTGTGGTCGTTGGCTTGTCTTGTTGCAGTCCTTGGAATTTCCATTTCCTCGTATGAATTGTTCTTGACTTTTGAGTTCGACACGGTATAGTGCTTCCCATTGGTTCATTCCTTTTGCACGCTTAAGGGGTGAGCACTTCGAGAAAGGTAGCATGGAAGTATTACTTGTTTAAGTAATTCTCTTGATTTATGTGCAACGGATCTCTTTCGATTATCTCGACTTGATTGTGTTTCCTTGCTTTCCCCCTGGTGACTTAGAGTCGACTTTCAATCATTGAATGACTCTCTTGTCACTTCAACTTGAGACTTGGCTATCTTGAGTTGACTTGACCGATACTTTACTCACCGCATCTCTTCACCTTCAATCGAGTTCTCTTCTTTTCTTTGCCATACTCACCGTCTGCGGCGGTCTTTCTTCTAGTCTCCAGTTGTCTTCTTGCATGTTTAGGCATAGCTGACTTAACTCAGCTTGACCAGCCCTATTTGTTACAATGCAGTTTTCAACAAAAATGGGGTGCCAACTTCCTATTCTAAGTTTTACATGGCATTCATCAAAATCTAAACAATAAATTTCCCAACATACTTAATAAATAATATATAACAAATTTTCTTTTACAAAATTGAGCAATTACTATTATCTGAACGTTAAATCCCAATGGAATGTTATATAAACAAATTTAGATTATCGTGGGATATTAAAAAAAACTTTGGGACCATACATGCAAACAATATGACTAAAATTGCAATGTCCAACTCTTATGGAACCATTAATGCAATGTTTATCAATGACTTAATATCATGTGATGCTCTCCGAGTTAATTGCATCTCTGGTACCACGGGATTTTCTTCATTACAATTTTAGTCCCACGTTTGCGCAATAGTCCCATAGGATTAAGATTGTTGCAAAGGAAGTCCCGAGATTATAAAATCAGCATATTTGGTCCCATAATTTTCAAGGGTTGCACCTTTGGTCCCAAAATATTTCATTTTACATTATACTCAAATTGCCTTAGATTGTTGACTCAAAATGGTATCAGAGCCCATGTTTATTAAGAACTTTTAGTTATATTTATTATATTTATGTAATTAACAATTGGTGAGGAGAATTTCTCCAAGAATATGGATCTGGACAATTGTCCAAGATGTTTACCATATAGGACATATCGTCAAATTTTGACGATGTATGCACAAGAACACCAGGACAAGATAGCATATTGAAATAACCAATATGTTGAAAAAGAACAGGCAGGAGCCGATAGGGAAACACACTGTCAAAGACAAGCAGCATATTATCTGAATTTCCTTACGGTAAATCAGATATTATATGTTGATCTGATGAATTATCAGGAAGAAGTCCATGAGAATGCTCATCAAAATCATGATTCCTGATGGAGTACCAGAATGGAACGAGATACTTCCAGACACATCTAAGATCTCAAAATATATTAGGGAAGTCCAGAAGACGGTGCAAAATTATGGCAACCGCCATATTCATTTACCTACACAAGTTCATCAAATCCAAAACCAGATGGAGATGATGGTGAAATATCCGAAGGAAACTCTTAAAATCCTTCATGATATTCAGAAACGAGTCAAGAACCTGGAGGACAGACCAAGTTCATCCGGAGGAAAGAAACGTAGTAATTTCGGGACAGTACCCTATTTACACCAAAAGGGAAACCAACCGAAGTTATACGAAAAATGACAGATGATGAAAAGCTTATCGTTATCATCAAAGGAAAATCCGTCACACATTAAAATTGATGGATATGGAGAAAATGAATCTTAAAGATCTACATGATCTTGCAGAATCCTTCGCAGGATTAGGAATTGTAGATTTAAAGATGAACGCAGGAGATGGAACAGATTTGGTTACCTATGACCCACAAGGTAGATCAATTCCACCATCGCAACCAGTAAATCCCAACATCGCAGAAAGTGCGGGTTCAAATCATGGAACCCAGGACGAGAGAATGCATCACGTTGGAGATTTCACCACAGGGAATGAACCACTTTCAGGAACAGGAGCTCGACCACCTCTTGTTGGAACTCGACAACCTTCTAGAAGGCCAAATGTTTATCAAACGCCTTATGGAAGATCGCATCTCGACCCAATACATCCATATGGGTTGATGCTAAATCTAGATATCCCAGATTTTAAAAATCGAGAAGTTCTCATTGATGAATGGGCATCAGCTATGAGGATTGCAGCAGGTACCCTTGATCTTACGAAAGATTCCTTCATTTTACTCTGTGAAATGAGTCTTGAGGGATCCGTAAGGATTGCATGGGATATGACCGAAGCAAGTATGAAAAGCGCGGTCACGACAGGAGAATCACTAAAAGGAATTGTCGATGATGTGGCAAAATTATTCAAAATCTATTTTATCGGCACATGTTACTTTGAGGGATTAGAAGAAGAAAAAAGAAAAGATATAAACAAGCCCTCTACAGCCTCGAGTTACATGATATTTGTCATATTGACGAATATATCAAGTTGTTCACCGAGTACAGGTGGAAGTCAAAGATTGGAGACAAAGAAGCTTCACAACTATTCTTTCCAAAAAATTCAAAGTCCCTGGAGAGAAATGCTTATCAGGGAATACAAGGATGCAACAGATTTAGATATCGTGGCTAGAAGAATGTATTTCTTAAAGGCCAAGTTATCTGAATGGTGCTATCAAGCAGCACTATACCGGAATTATAAGAGATTACGAGAAATTAATAAATCAGTTCCTCTATGTTGCGTAGACGATGATATCCCAACAGTTGTGGGAGGTCAACTAAGACGACATAAGAAGAAGAATGAGAGAAGCCATCCATACCGCCGAGGAAGCAACAACAAAAGAAGTAGGTCTTCATGGAGACCTAGAAGGTTCTGGTCAAAACAAAAAGCCCGAAGTTACAAATCAGGGCAAAGACCAAAGACTGAAAGCGGGAGTAGAGCCTCATCATCGGGTTCAAATCGGGGCCGTGATCAGAGAACCCGGGAAGGAGAACTTTCAGGCGAGCTCAAACCAGAGCTAATGAAAGTTTCAAAAATTGTAATTGTTGGACATGTGGAGCAAGAGGACATATCTCAACTGATTGTCCAGACAACCAGAAACGAGGAGTCAGACAGTTCGAAGCGACACTAGAAATAGAAGAAGTTGTCTACCATCAAGATCCTATACAGGTGTATCAATTTGAGGATATACCCTCAAATGAAAGCATCTATGAAGAAGAGATCTATTCTGATGATGGAAGTGACTCAAGCTCAGAATCAGAGTGAAGAAGAAATTCTTCAGCAGACGGTCAAGGAGGATATGTCGGGATTCCTCTCTCACACTACGATTTCTCATAAGACTCTTATGAGAATTATGAAGGAGGATCCAAAGCTTCAAATATATGATGGATTTACAATCGGAGCTATGGAAAAGGATTTGGATAAGATTGGTTTTCGTAATAGAAAACACCAAATTATCCACAGGGTAACAACCGGAGAATTTTCCATTCTGATGGAGTTTACTGGGAACCTAATCGAGATGCAGTTGGTCCCTTACCGAGAAGTTCAGGAGATCAAAAGCAAAGTAAAAAGGGAAGTTGCAAATACTCTCTCATGGATTCACATCAGAGCCATAAGAGTTATTATTAAAGCAACATTCAAAGAAGGAACAGATTCACCACTCAATCTGGCTATCTTTGACAAGCGAATCTCAAACCTCAAGGATTCATTCCTTGGAGCGGTTACAAGAAATTTGTATGCTGGGAAATTGGCATTTAATGTCTATCATAGAATTGCATACAATTTGGGAGATCGAGATTCGAACAGAGTCCTAACCCTTCATCAAGATTTCAAAAGAGACGATTTGATGAAAGAAGGGAATAGACCCTACTCGATCACATACAAGATATCTTATGCTCTCTCGAATACACATCATTCAGAAGTATTCTTGAGAAAGAAATTTATTAAAGTCCCAAAAATCTTCGAGGACTTTGCCAGGGTGGTTCTACCAGAAATCATGGAGTCTCCAACTATTAAAGAGATCGATATGAAAATACAAGATCAACCAGTCTTCAACAAAATTCGAAGTCTCAGAGTTGAGCTCAGAAGGATGTCTTTCCAACAGGACAGAATGGTGAGCAGTAGCCATTGGGAAGAAAAGAGACCAAGTATTGTTCAGCGCATTCCAGATGTTTTTAAAACAACAGGAGAGCTGAAATGTCCAGAAGGATAGCGAGAAGTTGAAGTAATATTTGACATCATTCAAAAGGATAATATTTTTCCTTGTGATGTTCTATATTATCTCCAACAACCAATAGTTGGAAGGTATCAAGGAAACCTGAAGATTGGTGAAATTGAGCTGACTATCTCAGGAGTAGCAGGAATAATTCCAAAACAGTTAATACTAGGAATTGAATTTCTTGAGGATCATAAACCTTGGGAAAGATTACAAGATGGAATGGAGTTCACAGTGGCTGATAAAAGATACAGAATCAGATGACCACTAGTCCATTCTCCATATACATTTCTATCGGAATGTTATATGCTGAATACAAGACCGAGTATTTCACTGCCTATATTGATTCAGGTGCCGGAATATGTACTACAAAGTCGGATGTTTTTCCTAAAGAAATTGGAGAAGATTTACCAGCTATTGCAGGACGAGATTTCTCAAAAAGAATTCTTATTCTTAACAGAGGAATTAAACAAGCAGAAATCATGATCGGAGGCGCAGGTGGTACCCCATGGTACAAAGTGAAAACACCACCAATATATTTTCATGATACATGAGCAGATGTGTTGCTAGGAAATAATTTCCTACAAACATTCAAATGATTTACACGAAAATGAGACAAGAAGACTTATTTTCACAACATTATGTGATCATAAGATTATTGTCCAGAGACTGCGGGAAGCATTTTACAAAAAAATGCTTATTAATTTTCGCAGAAAGCGTGGTGATGAAGCCAAACTTCTGAATCCAAAGATGGCGGATCGAAGAAAATTTGGTGAAGCCTTATTATCCTATAGACAATTTGGTTCAAACCATAAGGATAAGAAAATATGGGATAATAACTTGTATTCATTCAGAGTACAAGGAGAAGAACGAGTAACTCCAGAGGCTATTGCAGAATTGATGATGAGCCTAATGAAGAATCCACAGAGTGATGTTACAATAGAAGAACAAATATCACTCGAGGATATCAAGAAGAAGATCCAAAGGAATTATAATGAAAATCCTTTGGCATGGTGGGATAAGAACGAGCTCAAAGCTTCCTTGAAAATTAAACCAGGAAAGGAGTATGAGTTCGTGAGATTCAAACCAATCCTTATGAATCAGGAGGATCGTGAGGATATGCAGAAGATACTTAAGGAACATCTTGACCTTAAGTTGATTTCACCAGGAGTTTCTCCATACAACAATCCAGGATTCCTAGTTAGAAACCATGGAGAAATTAAAAGAGGAAAGCCAAGACTTGTTATTAATTACAAAGGGATTAATAACATTTTGGAGTTCGACGGATACTATATCCCAAGCGAGAACATCACGTTAATCGTATCAAAGGTGCCAAGATATTCTCAAAGTTCGATTGCAAGTCTGGATTCTACCAGATTAAGATGGAGGAAGAAAGTAAGAAGTTCACAGCCTTCTCTACACCACAAAGACACTATATTTGGAACGTGATGCCTATGGGATTGGCTAACGCACCCCAGATATATAAAAGAAAGATGGATAATTTCTTTAAAGATTATTTCAGTTTCATGTTCGTGTATATCGATGACATTCTTATCGCATCAAAGAACATGAAGGAGCATCTCAAGCATTTGGAAATATTTTCAGATGTTTGACATAAGGAAGGATTAGTGCTTTCAGAAAAGAAGGCAGTGATTGCTACAAAACAGATTGAATTCCTCGGAATTGAAATCGATGAATCTGGAATCATCCTACAAAGTCATATTGTGGAAAAGATACAAGGATTTCCAGATACACTAAAGGACAAGAAGCAGCTTCAGAGTTTCCTTGGAGTTGTTAAATTTGCTGGAATGTTCATAAACAATCTAGCACATTACAGGAAGGTGTTTAGCCCGTTGCTCAAAAAAGATGCTACATTCAAATGGGAAGATGAACATCAAGAAGGAATAAAGCAGCTTAAAGAAGTTTGTAAAAAGCTTCCAAAACTTGCAATTCCACAAGATGAAGATGAACTGGTTCTATACACGGATGCAAGTGACTATTTGTGGGCAGCTGTTCTTACAAAAGCCACACCAAATGGTGAAGTACCATGCAGATATTGCAGCGGTATTTTTACAGACAGTGAAGCGAATCGATGGCATATCAACGAGAAAGAAATCTTTGCAGTCAGAAAAGCTTTCAAAAAATGGCCTCTATTTTTACTGGCTAAAAAGTTTACTTTAAAAATTGATAATTCAAGTGTCAAGGCTTTTCTGAAAAACAAAATTGAATCAAAACCTGAAAAGGCTAGATTACTTAGATGGCACGCTGAATGTCAATATTATGATTATGATATTGTCATTATAAAATCTTATGAAAATATTCTTGCAGATTTTTTGACACGAGATGGAAGGACGCGTTGCTGATGAGGTCCTTAAATGAGTAAGACATCTCAGGGAAAACCTGGAGAGTCTAGAACGAGATTTTGGGACACTATGTCTCAATGCGAGTTCTTTGGGCGACTTCAACAGTGACTGAAACTCCTTTCTAGTAAAATACGAGCAAGCCGATTCGCTCAAGGACAATTGTTCTTAGCGCTACAAGGGCCTCTCCTCCAGGCCACATCTCCTACGATGCAAAAAGGGGCGAATAGAGAACGGGGCTCTAACCCGGAGGTTATGGATTCAAGTTTGTTGCAGGTGATGCATCCTCTGAGGATGTACAAACTGTAACGAATGTTAAAGCTCCGGTGTCACAACCCGAGTCTTCAAGTCAACCCAACACCTGCGGGGTTAAAGAGGAGAGTTGAATCTTAGGCCACGAGACAGTGCAAATCTAAGGTTCAAACGACGAGATTAAGATTTCTCCAATGCAGGTATATCAACGACAATGGGAGAAATTGGTTACAAGAAGAGGTATTAACCCAGAAAAAACAATAGTTGATATCTCAGGCAAGTATCCTAGAGTTTGGATGAAACCAGGAAGTCATCCAAATGAAGTACAAGAATGGTATACTTTTGGAGCTCTGGCTTCAATATATACTGTGTAACCTAGATTCCCAGAAATTTCAAAATTACCGAAATGGATTGGGGAAGCAGTTTACGAGACTTGGGCCAATAATCCACACTTGGCCAGAGGAGATATTCTAGAACGTATTTTATCGTTGACTCCGAACCAAAAAGAAAGGCTTTAACGAAGCTTTTCACTTTATCAAGCTAAGAAGCCGGATGAAAATATTTTAAAATATATCAAGGCAACTTCACCGGAAGAAGTACCAGTGTTAGTAGGAGCAATTTCTGAAGACGAAGCTTCTACACGACGAGTATGGGGTCTTTGGGTTTGTCTAACCGAAATGGACAAAGTCAAATATCCATTCAAGTTTTTCCAAAATTCAGCAAATGGATCTTTCCTACTGAATTCAATGATTGGATCAACAATAGGATTCGCAGAGGAGCTTTTCGAGACGAAGAGAAGAATTCTCTGGGAAAACAAGATTCCGGCGAGCAAAGAAACATACCGGAAATTCTGTAACATGGCGCATGTTGGTCGTTGGATCGACCGGATCTGTCAAACATGCCCCAAACAGAAGGAACCCGAGTTTGGGAATGGTTTCTAACCCAAACCCGACCGACAAGACCATGCAGCTGGAAAGGACAAGGGCCCAACTCACAAGACGCGTTACCCTCGGGGACCACGCAAATCAATTTTTAAAAGATTCCTCGACAAAGAACACATGGGTTGAGTCACGCGAAAAAGAAAAGGAAGACAGCTGGCGAGGCAATAATTCAGGAGTATGACGTAAGCAGTGACGTCTTACATCTCAACAAGATTTGAAGTCCGCATTTGAAGTCCGAATTACCTCTATAAATGGCAGGAGTTGAAGGAAGCTAGGGACATCGAACATTTTCCTTAATTTTCTTATAATAAATTCTGAGAGAAAATTTCTAATATTTTGAGTGTTTAAGTTTTAAGTTTTATGTATTTACGAGTGCAAGCCTCATACATGAGAGGCTAAATAAGTATTCTCCTCCCAAAATGAGATTACTAATGTAATAAATATTTCTATAAGTTCTTAATAAAAAAGGGGCTTTTTGCTTCAACATGTGTTCATAATGTTCTATTAATTTATCCCGTTTAAAGATTATCTTGTACGCCTGGAGTAGGAAACGAACCAAAGCTGTGCTGAGCAGTTGCTGAATGAGTTGTATAACTTGTAGATCATCTTCCCTGTTGGTTGAAGTTGAACAGTATGAACTGTTTGTCAAACGATCTAGGGGCAGTAATTTTCCGACTGGTGGTGTTGCGAGCCATCTTACCCGGTGTTGTTTTGGTCAAAGAAGGTATGAATTTTAAGGGATATTTTAATTTTACGGAAGCATGTTGGGCCTGATATGGTCGTAATGGACTATATCCATTTATGTTAATAAACTTAGGCAAATTGAAGTATGTATACATGTTAGTAAAACTTTTACAGAAGTATGCCCTGTTAAGTTTATAGGCTGGAACCTGACATGATCCATTTAAAACCTCTGAATAGAGACTGGATCTAAGTAGGTGTAACAATGCCACGAACAAAACAGGTGTCAGAAAATGAAAGCTTTCACAACATATGATACATTGAAAAATAGGGTAATTTGGGACTTGGATGGCAAATTTTATATATTGTGGGACTATTTATGCATATTTCTAAAACTGTAGGACTTAGTATGCAAGATATGAAAACAATGGGATGGCAGATGCAAAGTACGGGACTAAGGGTGCAATAGGCCTGATCCTGTGGGACTGAGGGTGCAATTTTCTCGATGCTCTCCATTAGTTTTTTAACGGTTATGGTACCAAAAATGCAATCTCAGATTCGTATGGGACTATGTTTGTGTAAAAAAAAAAACTTTAGGACTAAAAATGCAAACTGTAGGACTAAACTCGCAACTCCCCAAATCTTGTGGGACTAAAATTATAATTTTCTCAAGAATAAAATTTAAAAACCAATTATTGTTTTTTTTCTTTATTAAGAAAAACCAATTATCGTTAAAGAAAATAAAAGAAAGAAAGATAAAGGAATGTCAACTAGTACAACAGAGATAATAGAGGAGAGGACATATATACGAACTTTGTTGAGATTGATCCCATATATATGACGTTCATTAACTAGAGCACAAAGTTGATTGAGTATAATATTTTTAAATCATGGTTCCTCTGCCTTGGTTTCTCTGCTGAGCTCGCTTTTAATAGGCACAGGACGAGTGGTCTTGCATATATTTGTGTTATTTTTGTTTACTTTGTAAAGTTTTGAAACCTTTTTATAGGAGGTATTAAAATGACAATTATAACAATTTAACAACAATAAATAAATATAATATTCTCTTACTCTTAAGTTTATGACTATTTTTTGGGAGATACTTTTGAATGATTTTTCTTTTTTAAATGAAAACCTTTTTGCCACTGAAAATTACATCTCATTAAGTACGATATGAATCATATAACTTCTTTAATTGTTAAGTTAGAGGAAAAGTAGGGTGATTATAGTGCGATTTTGCGGTTTTTTCAACAATTTTCAAAATGAACTGTCTTATGTATTTTTTCTAAAAAATAATTTCAAATAGCGAGTTTTAGATAAAATCGAATGTGCGGTTTTAGATGTTGATAGGTTGAAGACAATTTGGTGGTTTCAATAAACGAAAATATCATATGATTGATAAACAATATATCTCTCTTAGGACATTAAGAGACATTCCCAAAAAATATAAAAAGTTGAAAGAGTATTTGTTAAAAAAAAAAAAAAAGAAGATGGTTTTGCAAATAGAATGCACTTGCATTATCTCTTAACTCAATTACACTCGAAACATAATGTATTTTGGCAAAAATTTATATGAGACCGTCTCACGGGTCTAAATCCGTGAGACGAAGCCCCGTATGGCCATCCATATCCATACCCATCTCACTAGGCGGTGGTTTTTTTTAAATTATAAGCAAATTTGCGGGCAAATCTAAAAATAGGAAAAAAAGACATTACACACCCTAATTCCCAATTCTTTACACCGAGATGACTGGTTCGGCACTCTCTTCCCTTCTTTATTGCACCGCCACCACGTCGCCACACTACCGTCAAGCTGCTCAACTAAACAAATGTTTTTGGGGCAATGGTCGTTCATCATGAAGGTACAATGCAATCATATTTTTTTTCTTCCAGTCTTTATTTTATATTTGCATATTATCTTCTTTATTCTTTCTTTTAATTGGTGATTATGTGGCAATATGATGAATTCGAGAGCTGATATTCGAAAATCTATCACCCAAAGGACTTGGTTCATGAAATTTGGCTACATTTTAATCTGGTTATCAATGTGTCCTATTTTCTTGGGTTTTTCGAAATGGGATTTTACCTAAAAGTTTATATTTGTTGATAGTTAATAGTTTAGTGTTATTTTGTGGGGTTGCTATTGCTATGGTTTTGTTGCATTTAATATTTTTAGGTTTAATTTATCGTTAATTTTTCTGAAATTTTTATATGTTAATTTATTAGTTATATAGATTGTCTTTTGCAATTGCCTATTGCATTTAATTTATCAGATTGCTTCTAATAATAGTTGCAGAGTGAATCGCCAATATCTTCTTGGTGCAATTACATCTGCTCAACAAAGACTGAAATTGTACAACAAGATTCCTCCAAACCGGAATAAAATTAGTATCAATTTTTCATTTTATGAGAAGATTAAAGAGAATGTTGCCTTAAAAGAAGATGAAGCATGGAAGAGGAGGCTGTTGAAGACAGGAGAATGAAACATGGTCATCTTTGAGTGTGAGAAATTGGTGGTTGATGCTTTGTCTTTGTTGGGAAATAATATTTCAGAATTTGGACCACTCAATTTGAAATGAAAGCATCTGCTAGATTTGTCTCCGCCTTTTTCTAATAAACTTGCTAGAAGGAATGTCATTGAAGTAGTACTTTCATTGCTAAATTCGATTACATTATCTTTTCTTATTTTGTCTAATATAAAACTTGCCATTGATACCTTAAAAAGATGGATTATTGTGAATGCTTTTTTTGTCTTGTAAATTTGTCATGTTTCCTCGATAATGAGATTGAGTTTGTATTTTGTCTTGTAAATTGGTGGTTGAGCTTTTGTTTTTGGCTTATTCTAATCACAATGATTAGAATTTTAAGTCCTATCTGAAAAGTTTTGACTGCAAAAAGATGGATCAGCAATTTAACGATCCATCATCAATGATGATGAATATGGAGAATAGATAGCAACCTTGGATGATGTACAATAGGGGTATCCATTCATTACTCCAACTATTGGTTATTATTACAATTGTAGTCCAGTTCCATTTTCTTACACAAGACCTGAATATGATGGTGATTGTCATTCTGCTGCAACTCATATGTTCAGTGATGAGAATACAAGCAACTGTTCAATTGTGTAATTGGAAAAGAATTTGTGAACTTATCAAACTAATTGTATTAGTGTTTTTTTTATCTTTTAAGGTTTTTGTTTTAGTTGTGAAGTTGTTGATGTTCCCATTTTGTTAACTATTAGTGTCCTCTAGTTTTGTTCACAATATTTCTCTTTGTTTTAGGGCTAACTTAATTGATCTTAACCATGCGAATTTCAATAATGTGATGTGTATTATCATGATGGCAAAAACTTGTGTAAAAACTTGTGTAGGACGGTCGTACGCTACGACGGATGATACTTTTAGTGTAAAAAATAATACTTTTAGTGTAAAAATTGATACATTGTCTGAATACACTAAAATTATGTGTATTCGTATAAAGTATCACTTTTTACTAGGGCTGTGCACGGGACTTGGAGATTACCGAAACCGAAGATATCCGGACCGAAAGATCTCCGAACCGAAAATATCCGTTGACTTTTTGACTTTTCCCGAACCGTATCGTACCGAAAATATTTATGGTACGGTTCTGGAGATTTTTCAAATACCCATAGAACCGTATTGAACCGTACCAAACCACTCCGAATCGAGGACCCGAAGATAAGAACCGATTTTAAAGATTTTATATAAATACTACATTATTTCTATGTTGTTTTTATTTTGATATTGAATTAACTACAAACTATTTGAAATTAAATTGAATATAAAGCATATTTCTGAAAAAACCATAATACTGCAACTATTATGAATTTTAAAAAACTTTGATATTAATAATAGATTAAATAATCTGAAATTGAAATTAGTTAAATGATTAGTAAATTGCACTTAAAAGAGAAACAAGTAATAGTATCATATTATAATAATATAAAAAATCATTTAATTTTTTTACCACATCACATAAATTATAAATATAATTTTATTGATTATGTTAAGTTATTAAGTATGAGACATTGAGATTATAAATTTATACAAGTTTTTATTTTATTTTAATTTATGAAAACTATTAGTTAATTATATATGTTCTATGTCAATAGAAGGACAATTGCCCAAATAATATACTATTATTGTATTATAGAGGTTATTAAGTTTAGAATTTTGGATTGTGTTACCTATTATAGTTTTAATTTTTATTTTGAGACTACGCTAAAAAGATACAAGAACTCTAAAAGTATATCCGTTTGATGATTTTTATATTTATTTACTTATTTTTTTTTCAAATTTGTATGTTTTATTTATGGCTAATCTCTGAATCTCTTTATTTTCAGAATCTCCGAACTTCGGGACGGTTCTGGAGATTTTCAAATCTCCGAACCGTCACGTACCACGCCCACCTCTACTTTTTACACTAAAAGTATCATTTTTTACACTAAAAGTATCACTTTTTATACTAAAAGTGCAATATGTCGCACCGTGTGACCGTCTTATAAAAGACATGCTCTATCCTGATTACAATAAGATGGATCAACCACACTCTTTGAATTAAATTATTTAATTATACTTACTCAATAGTCGTTCAAGTATTATATTTGAGTCTATTTTCTCTAACTTGTTACTTTTCATTTAAAAAGTAATATTTACTATTCATTTTAAAAGTATTATATTTTATTTAAAAAGTATTATTTTTTACGCGAAAAGTATTACGTTTTAATCAAGTATCAAATTAGACAATAATTTTCTTTTTATTAATAGAAAAGGTATTACAAGTATTATTACAATTTTGGAAAAAAACACACCAGATAACTTGATGGACACTTGGGACCAATTTACTTAGTTTTTATTTTTAATTGAAAAATATTATTTTTCACTCCAAAAGTATAACTTTTTAATAGAAAAGTATTACTTTTTTTTAAGAAAGTGCTTCAATACACCGCTAGATATCAACATCATGGCCGTTTGAAAGTAATTTACTTAATTTTCTTTTTATTTGAAAAGTATTATTTTTTCACCAAAAAGTATGACTTTCTATTTCGTGTAGATAATTTTCTTTTTAACAGAAAAGTATTTTAATATACCACTATATATTATGATGTCCGCTTGAGACCAATTTACTTGATATTTGTACTAAAAAAGTACTTAATATTCTTTTTCATTGAAAAGTATTACTTTTCACCCCAAAAGTATGACTTTTCACCTAAAAAGTACGACTTTCTATTTCTTATAGAATAATTTTTTTAATGGAAAAATATTTCAATACAATAGTAGATATCATGATGGCCGATTGGAATCAATTTACTTAATTTTTTCGTTTCAGTTGAAAAGTATTGTTTTTCACCCTTA
>CM071926.1:95955306-96149226 GCA_016081115.2 Rehmannia glutinosa | reverse complement strand
TTGACATAGATATTAACTTTGTCGTGAAATGGTTAAACAAAGAGAATTAGATGATCGATTTGTTCAATTAGAAGATCAACTAGGATATGTTTTCACAAAACCTCGACCCTTTACCATATTTCAAAGAAATGTTGCGACTTTGGAGATTTAGGAGGAAATTACAAGTTTATTGAGAACTTTTTTACCTCATCTTCCCGGTTCATGATCCAAAATCTTAAGAGGTGTGTCATACCCCAATAGAATCTTTGGCTTACGGACTTGTGGATGAGATAAAGATTAAAACATCATTGTTTAATCTGCATCCAAACAAGGCCCTGGCCCATGGTATGACATCCTTTTTCTTCAATCTTAATGGTCTATTGTATCTAAAGATGTTTGCGAATCTGTTAAAAAGTTTCTCATCTAGCTCCAAAATCCATGTTTTAATCACACTATGATCACCCTCATCCCCAAGGTAAAAAATCTCACCTCCATGTCCCACTACTGACCTATTAGCCTTTTGTAACACTATTTATAAAATCATCTCAAAATCTTGGTCAATAGACTCAAGACATGCCTTCAATATAGTATTTGTGAGAGTCAAATTGCCTTTGTCCTAGGTAGACAAATACTTGATAATGTGACTATGGCCCTGTGTGCTTTCATTTTCTCAACTGCCTTAGGAGAGGATCTAAACACTTTATGGCAATTAAGCTTGATATGGCGAAGATATATGATAGAGTTGAATGGGATTTCCTGGTGATTGTTTCGAATAAATTGGGATTCTCCCCTGTTTTTGTCTGTTGGATCCTTACATGTGTCAGTACCTCTTTTTTCTCATTTATGATCAATAGTGAGCCAAAAGAGTCGATTATGCCCTCTACAGAAAGAATTAGGCAAGGGATCCACTATCCCCTACTTGTTCCTCATTCTATCTGAAACCTTTTCCTCTCCTACACATCAGAATTGAAGGATTTGTCTATTCCAAAGGACTTAGAATTTGTAAAAAACATCCATTATCACCCATATTTTATTTTAAGATATGCTTTCTGTGTTGCTAACAAATTTCAGTATCAATATCAAGAAGCTTTTGGATCAGTATTGTAGAGCTTCAGGTGAAAGTGTTAAATTTGATAAATCATCAGTGTTTT
Source organism: Rehmannia glutinosa (assembly GCA_016081115.2). Classification (NCBI taxonomy): domain Eukaryota; kingdom Viridiplantae; phylum Streptophyta; class Magnoliopsida; order Lamiales; family Orobanchaceae; genus Rehmannia; species Rehmannia glutinosa. The sequence goes on along the minus strand of CM071926.1, from coordinate 96,148,096 downwards.
TCAGTGTCAATACTCCAAATGATGTGAGAATGGAAGTTTGTCGGTCCACTTCCGGTTTTAAGCAACAAAAAAAAGATCAAACATATGTGATTGCCACTTATTATTGGAAGATCAAAGAATGAGGTTTTTAACTTTGTTGTTGAAGCTGCAAAACAAAGAGTCAAGAAATGGAAATCATCACTTTGAGCTTAGCTGGTATGGAAGTTTTTATTAGACTCATCTTTAGGCGCTCCTAACTATATATGTATTGATGTAATCTTTCTAGTGGTACATGTGAAGATTTGTGCAAGATCATGATGATTTTTGGTGAGGTTTTAATGAAGAAATGGATCGAAAAATTCGTTGGATTAGTTGAAAGAACTATGTACTCCAAGGTGAAAGGGGGCTTGGTTTTAATATTGGGGATTTCAATGATGCTTTATTAGATAAACAACTATGTAGGCTAATTACTAAACCTAACCTGTTGATGTGAGAACTTCTTAAAGTAGAATACTTTCTAGGTGGTGGTATTCTGATGGCTGAGGCTAAATCATCAAGTTCCTAGATTTGGAAAAGTCTTATGAAATCTAAACATGTCTTGAAATTGGGAATGAATCTCGGATTGGAGATGGTAAGCCAACCCGGTTGTGACCATCCATGGCTCTCCAATGGGCAATTTATCCCTCAAGAATTGATACCATGACCACTAACTTCATTACAGGATGGACAAACATGGAATGAGGATATTATTTTCAAAATTTCAATGGCTTAACTACTCAAAACTTCTGGCGGTTCTAAATCATCATCACTTTAGCAGATGATTCATTTGGCAACATCCTTGCAAATTCTTTGGCACTCTTCTTACGGAAGTGATGTCTTGAGGGTGATAGAATGGATATTGGTCCTTTAGTGTGTGTCTGTTTTGTACAATATTCATATCTATCATTTTTCACTTCTTTTTTGCTTTTGCGATGAGGAGCCTTTGTGTGGAAATCCCATTGTCCCTGGTGGTGTTATGTACCAACCAAGGTTGATGACAAGTGTGCCACGTGAATTTGTGTTATCCTTTTGATTTGTTATCAATGAAATATTTTTCGTTTCGAAAAAAAAAGATAATTGAATAATATACTTTTTTAAGAAAACCAATGATTAACTTCTTGTTTTATATAATGTTCGGAAAAAAAATACCTCATTCAAATATTTTCAAGATTCAATATATTTTTATGTCAAATTAATTCTATATTTGAATGAAAATATGTATTTTTTCTTTCTTGTCAAGTCTTTGTGTTGGGGAAAAAATTACATTTAATTAATTAATATATAATTCTGTTTATACATTTATTTAATATTAATTTCCCAATGGGCTCTTAATGAAATAACCCGGCTCAAAGGTATCCGGGACTGACCCATAAGCCAATTTCTCCTACGTGGGCTGGCTCATAGGCTGCATTCTTCTACACGTCCCACAGGGCCCATCTCCCAGGTATAGAACGGTGTAGGTCCCAAGGGGTGTGGTGTAAGATTTAGAAGGGGGAGGGGATTGAATAAACCTTACCAACTTTTTGAATTTAGTCCTTTAAAATATTTTAACAGAGTTGACTCAAATCAACTAAGTCCTTAGGGGACAACTAGGTTAGCTTACTTCAACAAAGTTACCCACTCAACAGTCTCGACTGAGCTGTTGATAATATAACTCAGCTGGGTCAGCTAATACTTAACTTTTTAGTTGATTTAGTTTTTGTTCAGTGGAAGACTTAACACCCTTAATAATTTTAAACTTGTTTTTAATACATGTTCTTAGCAATGTTATTATCAGCTGGGTTAGCAATATAACTTAAACAACATATATGAATATAAACAGGAAAAATAAAATGCTGTAAGTAAATGACACAAGCAAATTTTAAAGTGGTTTGAGGATGGGGTAATTCCTCTAATCCACTCTTCTCCAACTCCTGGAGGAATCCACTAAGTAACAGATCAGGTAATAAAGTGGTTCTTAGTCTGAGACAGCCTTGATCACACAGTTGGCTTCTCCTGGGACTCAACTTCTTCACAAGATACCGCTTTGCTACTTGGCTCCTTCAAACCACGGAATCGATCACACAACCTTCCAACAAGCTCAAATCTTCTGGTTCGACCTTGAACCTTATGACAGCTCCTTCAACCTTGGAGAGTAGACCGCTTTAGTTCGTAAAACTGTTTCCTCTTCAACTGGATGAAGTATTCTTTCCTTCACAAAATGTGTTGGATCGAGTTCCTTCGAATTTAGGCTTGAGAAATATCTTAGTAAGCTTGAGAGAATGTTTGCAGGTTTTGCTTGTAACATCTGTTTGAGTTTGTATGCTTCGCGTGCTTGGTCGTACCTCTCTCTCTTGCTTCCTCAGCCTTTTATAGTGCTCATTTGAAAATTTGCCCGTTGAAGAGATAGGTTATTTTCAAATGACATTTATTGTTCGTTGGCTTGTCTTTTCTTGACTTGAAGTTTGTGATGGTGACATTTCCTCGTATTAAATGATTCTGCAGCTTTTCAGGTCCTGACACAAGCTCAGTGCTTCCCATTGGTTTATTCCTTTTGCATACTTACTCGGGATGATCACTTTAAGACATGGCGGCATGGACATATTCTTATTTTAAGTAATATCCTTGACTTCCATGCAATGGATTAATATCAGTCGACTTGACTTGACAACAACATTTACCCCTTTGACTTGAGTCAGCTCCAACCTTTAGGAATGACTCAACTCGGGATCAACTCAAGTGGACTTGGCTCTTAGTCGACTTTGACTATCACTTCTTCATCCTTTACTCATTGTTCCTCACCGGATCTTCTTCATCAGTATGTGCCTTCCATCTCGACTACACTTAGGTGACACACAACTTGGTCTTTTACTTGATCTTGATTGACTTCTTGCATTCTTCAACATAGTGACTTCACTCGGCTCATGCGATCCTATCTATTATAAAATAGAAATACAAGAAAAATGGGGTGCCAACTTCCTATTCCAAGTTTTACATGGTATCATCAAAATCTAATAATAAATTTTCTAACAATTTTCCCCTTTTTGATGATGCCAAAAATTAAATAAAAATTACAACAAACACAAGTAGTGCAGTAACAAAGAATGTATGAGCGGAATATGTCAATTTTATTGATCATAACATTCTTGTCCTTTACAAAGCTGTTTACATGGTATACTCTATACACTGTATCAGGGCTATACTACATTTGAATTGCAACATGTATCTGAGCAAAGCTATAAAATTTTACAAAGGTATCAGAGCTTTATGAAATTACAAAATACTTACAACTGTGTATTTACAGTTAAGTAAAATACATGAAGGGGTTACACCCGTGTTCAACGCCTCGGCTTCTTCCTTCTTCTCTCTTCATATTCTGCTCTTCTTCTATCATCCTCTGCTCTTCTTCTCTTCTTCATCTTTTTTCTTCTTCTCATATGCGCTTAGCAGTAGGGTCATCCCTACGCTGCCTTTATTCCCATTCGCGCATAGATATTTCATTTTCGGCCTCTTACCTTCTCACTGCCTCCTCATTCTTGCAGCATCATTTTGGAACCGTCTGTGGGAACAATAAAAGAGCATGAAAACACAGACCCAACCTAAAAAACATGGAGCCGAATTCCAAGTTCCAGGCCTTGGGGCCAGAGACCAGCAAGAGGAAAAGCCATCACGAATGCGGGAGGCCAACTACCTCTCCACCGGAAGGTCACCACCTTGCCCGCAAGAAGAAAGGCACCGCCACCTCCATCAAGATAAGCTCCACCCATTGAAGAAATTTACCGCCGCGCAAAAGAGGGGCTTTGTCCCCTGAAAAAGTTCACCTGACCTGGGAAGCCCTCCAAGCTCTGGTGGATGAAGCTGCCCGAAATGCTTTGTGGGATCAAGTTGTGGCAGGAGCCGCGGGGAGACCGCTCTAGGCACCGCCCACCATCGAAGACCTGACCTGGAATGTCATGAAAGAAAAGATGAATGACACAAAGAGAATCGTGAAGAGCCGCCACTAGATGAAGAATCCCATGCTATTGGTTGTGGATCCAGGAATCAACAAGAAGAACTATCACACTGAAGATGAGAGACCAGCCCCTCCTTTGGGAGGGACACCGCTCAGACAAATCGAAGAGAGCGCCTTCTCCTCCCGAGTGGGGGAGGGGAGTCTGCCTGTTGAAGAAGTTCACTTAATGCAAAGAGCCCTCTAAGCCCTGCTCGAAGAAGCTTCTCAATTCACTTCAAGGAATTATGCTGTAGAGGAAGCTACGGGAAGACCTCCCTCAAGCTCTGCCAAATATTGAAAACCCCAGCACTTGGGAAGAACATAGAAGAAATGAAGGACATGGAAAAAGTGAAGGAGACCAACACGTCCCCACTGGAAGAGAAGCTAAAAATAGTACCTAACACTCCCAATTCCACACTCACAAGCCCACAGAAGAGTCGTCGACGGTATAACATCAGCCAAGCTAACTCACGGACCATCGTTGTAGGGAGGAAGTTCCCTGGTCCCTGCCATTCGAGCCAAGCGATTGCCCTAGGACATCAAGTTCTCCAGCCTCCCAGAGTATGATGAGACTGGAGATCCACCAGGAGCACTTAGACAAACTCCATGCAAATGTGGATCTCTACAACATGATGGATGATTCCTGTTGTAAAGTGTCCGACAACACTGACTAAGCGCCACTAACTTAGTTGATTAGCTCTGTTAGATTAATTACGGGGATGGACAAACTCACCACTGCCTTTGCACGACGATTTTCCATCAGAATGAAGTATTTAAAGACTGTGGCTGTTAGGGAATTTATTATTAGATTTTGATGATACCATGTAAAACTTAGAATAACAAGTTGGCACCCCATTTTCCTTTTACTTTTATTTTGTAATAGATAGGACTGCATGAGCTGAGTGAAATCAAATATGTCAAAGAATGCAAGAAGTCTACTGAAGACTAGAGTGAAGACCCAGCTGTGTGTCAGTTGAGTATGGTCAAGATGGAAGGCACAAACTCGGCTGAAGGAGATCTAGCTGAGGAACAACTGTGTAATGATTGAAGAAGTGTCAGTCAAGTAAGTAAAGAGCCAAGTCTACCAGTTGAACTGACAGTTGAGTCTTTCCTTAAAGGATGAAGCAGACTCAAATCAAAGGGGTAAATGCAGCAATCAAGTCAAGTCGGTTGACATTGATACATTGGAAGAAAGTCAAGGATATTACTCGATATAGTAATAAGTCCAAGCAGCCCTGTCTTAAAGTGTTTGGCCCAGAAATGTGCATAAGGAATAAACCAATGGGAAACATAGAAGCTTCTGTCAGGCCCTGAAAAGCTGCAGAGTCATTTAATACGAGGAAGGATCAACATCACAATGCTGCAAGTCAAGAAAAGACAAGCCAACGAACAAGAAAGTGTCATTTTGAAAATAGCCTATCTCTTCAATGGGCAAGTTTTCAAATGAGCACTATAAAAGGCTGAGAAAGCATTTGAGAAAAGGTCACCGATCTAACAAGCAATTTCAAGCAAGCAAAACTAGCAAACATTCTCAAGCTTATCAAGAAATTCCTCAAGCCTAAAACTTGAAGGAACTCAATCCAACACACGCTGTGAAGAAAAGAATACTTCAACCAGTTGAAGAGGAAAGGATTTAAGAACAAAAAGGGGTCTACTCTCCAAGTTTGAAGGAGCTGTAGTAAGGTTCAAGATCGAACCAGATGTTTCGAGCTCGTTGGAAGGCTGTGTGATCAATTCCAAGGGTTTGAAGGGAACTGAAGTAGCAAGGCAACTGTCTTGTGAAGAAGCTGAGTCGCAGGAGAAGCCAGTTGTGTGATCAAGTTGGTCTCTAGACTGAAGAACTACTTTGTAATCTGATCTGTTACTTAGTGGATTCCTCCATTGGTTGGAGAAGAGTGGATTAGAGGAATTACCCCATCCTCGAACCACTATAAAATTTGCTTGTGTCATTTACTTTCAGTGCTTTGATTTCTTGCATACTTTTATAATTGCTGATAAGTTAAATTGCCAACACTGACGATAATAACATTGTTAAAAACAAGTGTTAAAAACATGCTTAAAATTTACAAGGGTGTTAAGTCTTTCGCTGTATAAAACCAAATCATCTAAAAAGTTAAGTGATAGTTGACGCAGCTAAGTTATACTATCAACAGCTTAGTCGAGTTTGTTGAGTGGGTAACTTTGCTGAAGTAAGCCAACCTAGCTGTCCCCCAATGACTTAGCTGATTTGGACAAACGTTGTTTATGAGAAGAGAGCAAGTCCGCTACTTTAAGTCTCTATTTGTAGAGTTAGTGGTCTGGAGCTCTGACAATCTCAAGTTCCAGTAGAGGCAAATGGACCACATTGTGAGGATGGAGGAATCTCATAAGTCGGACTGGAGTTACTCAGTACCGCAACACAAGAACGAAATTTCCAGATTGGAGACCAATATGAGTCAGCAAATTAGTGTTCTCCAAACAGAAATGAAGTTGATGGCAACTGAGTCGAAGGCTATGTTGTCTGAATTCCGAACAGCCTACTCCAAGTCGCATGATAAGCATAACTCAACTAACAGCCGACATGATTTCATCCTCGGTGGAATGTTCCTTGGCCTACCTCTACCTTTTGGTGATGATGCCAAAAAAAGGGAAGAGGAAGCTATGAAGGAATTAAAGGAAGTCAAGGGAGCTATAAGAAGGAAAAGAAAGGAGAAACAACTAAGGGGGAAGGAAGTTCTGCGAAACACCCCCCTCTAAAAATTATGTTTGCCAAAACTCCTCAACAAGGAGAAGTCACAACCTCATTTCTCAGCAAACTATCTAAAGAGCTAACAATCGAAGAGAAAGCTGAGTTAGCAGTCAAGAAATCAAGAAGAGCCATCAAAGCTGAGTTTGAGAAGGTGGCTGAGAAGCATTCCGAGCATATCAAGGATATAAGGACAAGGTATGATGGTCCCCCAACATGATTATTAAAGGATTCCCCAGTGATTAAACCTCCAAGAGAAATCACAATGCCCGATGCTGGATCTGAGCCCAGATCACTAGAGGAATTTCAAACTCTATATGCAGAAGGTTATTTCAAGAACTTGACTCTACCGCATGAGTGGGACCTGTACTGGGAGAAGGGCCTTGATTTATGTAAATCAGCTGATAGCTAGCGAGTTCCAGCAGTCACTCAGCTGGAAAAGCACTGGTACAGTACACTCCCAGAGGAGGAGCTGAGTCATGAAGAGAAAGGGGAAGATCCGGAGGCAGTGGAAGAGGCAGAAGTACTCAACCACAACCAAGACCAAAAGACATAAAGTACATTGATCCACAGAAGAAAAGGATCACTTACTGGGCTGGGTACAATCATCTTGCCAATTTAGAAGTGATGCGCAAGAATGAAGAAGCTGTGAGGAGGTAATAAGCCGAAAATGAGAGGGTGACGCACGAATGGGAAGAAAGGCGGCGTAGGGATGATCCTGCTGCTAAGCGTGCTTATGAGAAGATGAAGAAAGAAAAAGAAGAGAGGAAAAGGAGAAGAGCGAGAGGAAGACGGAGGAGAGGCAAGATGAAGAGAGAAGAAGGAAGCATCCAAGGCGTTAAAGACGGCTGTAACCCCTTCATGTATTTTACTTTGATGTAAATACACAGTTGTAAGTATGTTTGTAAACTCATAATGCTCCGATACCTACTTTGTAACTTTGCTTTGATACATGTTGTAATTCAATGTATGTATAAACTCTGATACAGTGTATAAAGTACATTTTGTAAACAGCTTTGTAAAGTACAAGAATGTTATGGTCAATAAAATTGACATATTCAAAGCATACATTCTTTGTTTCTACACTGCTTGTGTTTGCTGTAATGTTTTTTGTTTAAGTTTTGGCATCATCAAAAAGGGGAAAATTGTTAGGAAATTTATTATTAGATTTTGATGATACCATGTAAAACTTAGAATAGCAAGTTGACACCCCATTTTCCTTGTATTTCTATTTTGTATTTCTACTTTGTAATAGATAGGACTGCAGGAGCTGAGTGAAGTCAGCTATGTCGAAGAATGCAAGAAGTCAACTGAAGACTAGAGTGAAGACCCAGTTGTGTGCCAGCTGAGTATGGTCAAGTTAGAAGGCACTGACTCAACAGAAGGAGATCCAACTGATGAACAATTGTGTAAAGATTGAAGAAGTGTCAGCAAGTCAGTAAAGAGACAAGTCTACCAGTTGAACTAACAGTTGAGTCTTTCCTTAAAAGATGAAGCAAACTCAAGTCAAAGGGGTAAGGCAGCAGTCAAGTCAAGGCGACTGACATTGATCCATTGGAAGAAAGTCAAGGATATTACTCGATATAGTAATAAATCCAAGCTGCCCTGTCTTAAAGTGTTTGGCCTAGAAATGTGCAAAAGAAATAAACCAATGGGAAACACTGAAGCTTGTGTCAGGCCCTGAAAAGCTGCAGAGTCATTTAATACGAGGAAGGGTCAACATCACAACGCTGCAAGTCAAGAAAAGACAAGCCAATGAACAAGAAAGTGTCATATTGAAAATAGTCTATCTCTTCAACGGGCAAATTTTCAAATGATCACTATAAAAGGCCGAGGAAGCATTTGAGAAAAGGTTACCGATGTAACAAATAATTTCAAGCAAGCAAAACCTACAAACATTCTCAAGCTTATCAAGAAATTCCTCAAGCCTAAAACTCGAAGAAACTCGATCCAACACACACCGTGAAGGAAAGAATACTTCAACCAGTTGAAGAGGAAAAGTTTTAAGAACAAAAAGGGGTCTACTCTCCAAGTTAGAAGGAGTTGTAGTAAGGTTCAAGATCAAACCAGAAGTATAGGTCCCAAGGGGTGTGGTGTAAGGTTTAGAGGGGGGGTTGAATAAACCTTACCAAATTTTCACTTTTAGACTTTTTAAGAATTTTAACAGAGTTGACTCAAATCAGTTGTGTCCTTGGGAGACAGCTAAGTTGGCTATCTTCGGCTAAGTTACCCACTCAACAGACTCGACTGAGTTGTTGATAGTATAACTTGGCTGCGTCAGCTAACACTTTACTTTAGTTGATTTGGTTTTTAACAGCGAAAGACTTAACAACCTTTTGTTCGATTAAATGTTATTTTGAACACTTCTTTTAGCACTTGTTATTTATCAGTTGGATAGCAGATTAAATTAACATCAAATATAAAAATATAAGCAAGAAAGTAATGTTGAAAGTAAAATGACACAAGTAATTTTATAGTGGTTCGATGATGAGGTAATTACTCTACTCCACTCTTCTCCAACTCCTGGAGGAATCCACTAGGTAACAGATCAAGTTACAAAGTAGTTCTCAGTCTAGAGAAAGCCTTGATCACACAGCTGCTTCTCATGCGACTCAGCTTCTTCACAAGACAGCTGCCTTGCTACTTCAGCTCCCTTCAAGTCTTTGGATTTGTTCACACGGCCCTCACACGGCCCTCCAACAAACTCGAATCTCCTGGTTCGACCTTGAACCTTTTCTACAACTCCTTCAACTTGGAGAGTAGACCCTTTTTTGTTCTTCAAATGTTTCATCTTCAACTGGTTGAAGTTATCTTTCCTTCACAGATTGTGTTGGATCGAGTTCCTTCGAGTTTTAGGCTTGAGGAATTTTCTGGATAAGCTTGAGAATATTGTAGGTTATACTTGCTTGATAAATGCTTGATTTGTTCGTGCTAGGTTCAGGTAACCTTTTCTCAATTTCTTCCTCAGCCTTTTATAGTGATCATTTGAAAATTTGCCCGTTGAAGAGATACACTATTTTCAAATGACATTTCTTGTTCGTTGGCTTGTCTTTTCTTGGTCTTCAACAGTTGTGATGTTGACTCTTCCTCGTATTAAATGGCGCTGCAGCTTTACAGGGACTGACACAAGCTTCAGTGTTTCCCATTGGCTTATTCCTTTTGCATGTTTCTGGGCCAAACACTTTAAGACCTGGCAGCTTGGACATATTACTATATCGAGTAATATTCTTAACTTTCTTTCAACGGATCAATGTCAGTTGTCTTGACTTAACTGCTGCCTTTACCCCTTGTGACTTGAGTCTACTCCAATTAAGAGAATGACTCAACTATCACTTCAACTGTTAGACTTGGCTCCTTTCATTGACTTGACTGACACTTCCTCAAACTTTACACAGTTGTTCCTCAGTTGGCTCTCCTTTAGTTGAGTCCTTGTCTTCCTTCTTGGCCATACTCAATTGACACACAACAGTCTTCACTCTGTCTAGCTTGACTTGACTTGCATTCTTGACTTAGCCGACTTCACTCGGCTCTTTACGATCTATCTATTACTACATAGAATTACAAGGAAAATGGGGTGCCAACTTCCTAGTCTAAGTTTTACATGGTATCATCAAAATCTAACAAATAAATTTCCTAACGATTTCCCCCTTTTTGATGATGCCAAAACTTGAACAAACAATAAATAAACAAAGACAAACACAAGCAATGCAAAAGAATAAAGAATGTTTGCTTTAAATAATCAATTTTATTGATCATAGCATTCTTGTCCTTTACAAACTGTTTTTACAAAGGTAACAAAGCTTATACAAAATTGCATTACAAAGTGTATCTAAGCTAGGTTACAAAGAGGATAAATATTACAAGGAAATTCTCGAGCTATATTACACGAAAAACTTACAAACTATGTATTTACACTAAAAAAAAAATACACGAAGGGTTTGCGGTAGTCTTCAACGCCTTGGCTGCTTCCTTGTTCTCTCTTCTTCATCAGCTCTTCTCCTGGCTTCATTAGCTCTCCTCCTCTTCTTTTCCTCTTCCTCCTTTTTTTTCTTCTCATATGCTCGCTTGCAGCAGGGTCATCCTTATGTTGCCTTTCCTCCCATTCTCGAGCAGTTCTTTCGTTTTCAGCCTCTTGCCTTCTTATTGCATCAGCATTCTCGCGCGCAACTTCTAAGTTAGCAAGATGATCGAATCCAGCCCAGTATATGAGTCCCTTCTTGTGCGGATCCACATACTTAATATTTTCTGGTCTTGGCTGTGGTTGAACACTTATCCCACTGCCACCATGTCTTCCCCTTCCCGACTCAGCTCCCCTTTCTCTGGGAGTGTACTGTATTGGAGCTTTTGATTTTCCAGCCGAGTGACTGCTGGAACTTGGCTACTTATCAGCCGAATTGCACACTCAAGTTCTTTCTCCCAATACAGATCCCAGGCTTGTGTTATAGTCAAGTCTTGAAAATATCCTTCTGCTTCTAGAGTTTGGAGTTCCTCTAGCGATCTGGGCTTAGATCCAGCATCAGGCATGGCAATATCTCCTGGGGTTTTTATAGCAGGATAATCTTTTCCGGCTGGAGGACCATCATACTATTTTCTGATGTTCTGAATGCGCGAAGAGTGTTTCTCAGCTACCTTCTCAAACTCAGCTTTAATGGCTTTTCTCGACTCCTTGTATGCCATCTTTTTGTTCTACGGACAGCTCTTTCAAAGATTTCTTTGAGAATCAAAGCGATGACTTCTCCTTCTTTGAGGGTTTCAACAAACATAAGTTTCAAAGGGGGATTCTTCAAGCTTCCTTCCCCCTTTGCAGATTCTCCCTTGTTCGCCTTCTTATTACTACCTTCAGCTTCTCCTTTCAGTTCATTTAAGGCCTCATATTCCCCTTTTTTGGCATCATCATCAAAAGATAGGGCCAGACCAGGGAACAAGCCACTCAGAATGAAGTCCAGTCGGCTGTTTGTTGAATTATGCTTGATATCTGCTTTGGAGTAGGCTGTGCAGAACTCTAATCGTGTAGCCTTTGACTCAACTGCTAGCAACTTCATTTCTACCATAAGAAGACTAAAGTTCTAGTTCATGCTCTCTTCCAGTCTGGAAATTTCATTTTTATCTTGCAGCTTGAGCAACTCCATGTCCGACTTATGGGATTCTCCAATTCTGACCATGAATTCTTTTTGCCTCAGCTGAAATTTAGCATTATCCACACTCCAAACCAATAGCTCTGCAAATAAAGCTTTGAAGTAACGGACCTGATCGGAGCGCGTTGCAATCTGTTGTGCAGCCCATTCCCTGATTCATAAGACAACTCCTCGAATATATGTGCTAATGGTTGCATCACGGTTGCCCAAACAAAGATCCAACGATGTTTGGTGGCATTCTATCTTCTCAATTTCATCATAGATTTTCTTGAAAGCATTACGGAACTCGGCTGTGGAAGTCGACTCTTCTTCTGGCCACACTGCATCGAAATAAAATCACATAGGCACAATTGTATTAGTTGGAATGATGGGCTCTTCTTGCATAGTGTATTTCTCCTATTCTCGGGCAGATTCAGTATCCATGTCGGGCAGTTCAACAGTGAAAGGGAAGATGTTTTCAAACATATCATCTCGAACAAGAGGGATCCCCGGAGGTCCACGCTGGGAGCCTTTCCCTTCTCTTGTTGCAATTTATCAGCTCTCTGTGCCTCGGCTGAGCCAGCGTCATCGGCAGATAACACAGTTGTGGGAGCCTGCGATGGAGCTATTTGAGTTTGTCTTTGCAACAAACGGTGTGGTAACTGCCGTCGGCTCGTGTTTCAATTTGGAGCGATTGTATGGGTCTGCTTAGCTGACTGAGCCTCAGTTGTGTTAACAACTTCGTCTGTCTCAGTGGGTTTTTCCTTTTGAGTTAACGGGTCCTCAGCTGTCTTAACAGGATCATCGGAGTGTGATGTGGCCTACGGGGATGGCTCATCATCAAAATTGAATCTCATCGGAGCTGTCTTATCACTAACATTGCTCCGTGAGTTAAAAACATCCTCAGCCTCATCCTGTGTAGAATCTCCATGATGTGTGGACTCGGCTACATCATCTAATTCCAGAAAAGTTATGTCAATATGTTCTTGGGAATCATGAAGGGCGTTGATCTCTTTTTCTTCACAAGCTCCCTCCATCTGAGTAATGTTCTCTTGTTCCGGCTCTTTACCTAAGGAAGTCTTAACCTTCTTTAAGCCTTTTTTACCCCCAGCAGTCTCAACTGCTGTGGGGCCTTCGATATTCCCTTCGACAAACTCAGCTGTCTTGGGGTCTTCAATGGCATCTTTCGGAGTCTCAACTCCTAGGATTGCACTTTCATGGCCAAGAGTCTCAACTTCCGTGGCCTCTTTCCCATCCTTTGCCTTAGCGCATCGGACTTCATTGCTTGCACATCAGAGAAAATATCAACTGGAACAGTCTCAACCGTTCGAGCTTCGTTAATTTCACTCTGATCATCAGTTGTTTGCTCTCTTTTGCCTCCAAACTTCATAGTGTTGTCTCCCATAACATCCTCCGAACTAGCTGTGGTGGAGAGAGCTTTCCCCTCAGCTGGCGCACCAGCTGAGTGAATGTTTGTGGGGTTACCCAGCTCGTGAGACACGGCTGTGTTTCCTATTGAGTAGTCAGCCATTGGGGTAGGTGTCTCAACACCTTCTTCGGGGGTAGGCTTGGCTAGGGTGCCCACATCATCACCTTCCTAGCTTTATCGTCGTTCCTCTGAGAGCCATATTGAGATTGCACTGGGGAAGTAGTCGCAACAATAACGGTTCAAGTGCATCAGTCTGAGGGGGTGAGATAACTTTTTCTTCATGTGACTTGGCTGTCTCAGCTCCTTCTATCTCCACACACTATCTCCCGAATAATGGGTCTTGACACTCTGGCGATCTGCATCGTGATCTTAAGGTTACATCAGCCTTCTCTTGAGACTGCTCATCTTGAGCATCAACTGTCTCCTTGGGATTCTCAGATTGAGTGCGGGACTCGGCTGGCTTCTCCAGCTCTGAATTCTTAAACATCCGTCTTTGCTTTGTAGAAACCAATGGAATCTCTGGATCTACATGTTGAGGCTCTTCAAGAGTGAAGGACTATGTTTCAATATCCTTTTTCTTCAACACAACTGCATTACGAGACTTGGTAGTGCGCCTCTTCTTCATGACTAGAGAAGAAATTAGGGGTTCCTTCTCAGTCTCGGCTGCAGGGGCATGAGCTTGTGATTTGGCTGCTTGGGCAGGTGCTTTGGGTTTGGCTGCTGGGGCAGGTGCCTTCTTGGTTTTGGTTGTTGGGGCAGTAGCAGGTTTAGCTATCGTAGCTCTCTTCTTCGAAATAGGCTTAGGGGAGAGAGATGGAGCGGTCGCAGCTGTATCTTCTGCAGGATCAGCTGATTCCCCCTCCCTGGTATCAGCTTTCCTGTCATGAGCCTTCTTCTGTGCGCCGGAGAGGTTTGCCTTAAACATCCTCTTGTTTGCATGAAAGGGCTTCCCATGGCGCAGGTCAATCCCCTTAATCTCCAACAAATGGCCAATCACCACGCCATACCACAGGGAACAACCAAAAGTCACATCCTCCTTGAAGGACTTGTTGATTACATTCTCAGCTGCACTTACGACGAACTCAACCTAGTTAACTTTCTTCTCCTCCATAATAGCGAGGCATCACCATCGGCTTAGTCCATGATAGGCGATTGAAGCTCTCGAGCTTCATGTCTACACACTGACACGATGTCCATCGAACGTGTAGTCATCCTTGATCAGCTCCTTCTTAGTTGTATAGGCGACTTTTTCGCAAACTCGGGCTTTGCAATTTCCTTCCAAGCTGCAACCAAGTTCACGTCCTTCTCGGCTATGTCCTTCAGTCCTTTGGTCGGCAAAAAGCAGTGTTCAACAAGCTCCTTCGCAGTAATTTTGATGTCCTTGCTATGAGCAGGATGGCGAATCTCATCGTCATGCACTTCGGCGTTCACATAAAACATAGCTACCTCATCCAGTAGGTGTGGGTGAACTCCATTGAGAGAAAGTCCTTGGGCGGACTTCTCAAGATTGATCGCAATCTTCTTCACCAGGGCCTCATCAGCGCCCTGCTTGATCATCCCTTTGAAGTCCACTGTAGCACCGAAGTGGATCTTCTCAGAAAGCTTAGCGAAATCATGTGTAGCAAACCATTTCGAAAAGATTAAACGGTAAAATATGCAAAATTTTTGAGCTTTGAGGGTAGGGTTTCGAACAATTGCAGAGAGAATTTCTTCTTGCTTGTTGAAGATGAGAGTATTTTGTGAGGAAAGAGAAAATGTAAATTTTGGTTTATATGAGACTTGAAAGGACGATTATGGGAATTTGAATAACTTGATCAAAATCAACGGTCAAGATTTAGCCTTCAAAATCGTATTAATTTTCCCCATATTAAATGCAGTAGCATTTATATCCAATCATATGTTTTACTGTGCAGCTTTTGTACTGACAGTCATAATTACACTGATGTCATCCTTAAAAACATTCCCGTGTCACTTAGCTCGTAAATGATTCAGCTGTCATCTAAGGTGACTTTAACTCTGCTTCTCTCTCCTCATAAAATCACTCAACTGTCAGCTAACTTGATATAGTTGACTTCCTGATTAGGTTGTTTCACTTGCTGATGTGTGAAACTTGCTCATTTTCCATTCTCTCTTCTTTTATCTCTGCTGATTGAGTATTCTGAGTATCCTAACACAGCTTAATTAACCCTAATTCATTCTGAGCTCTTCAAACCTTGATTCACATAATGGCTTTGTGAATATGTCGAATAAGCTAACTTGCTCCGATTGAGATGTATTCCAAGGTGATGTCTTTCTTTTCAACACGATCTCTTATAAAATGATATCTGACATCAATGTGCATTGTCCTTGAATGCAACACTGGATTCTGAGTGATTGCAATAGCACTAGTGTTATCACACATAATTGGAATCTCTCTTTCTTCAATATCATAGTCTCTCAGTTGTTGTCTCATCAATAAGACTTGACTTGGGCACAACAATGCCCCAGACTATGTACTCTGCTTTAGCTGTGGATGTAGCTATTGAATTTTATTTCTTGCTGAACCAAGAAACTAATGCATTTCAAGCATTTGACATGTACACGAAGTACTCTTCCTATCAACTCTACATCCAAAGATAGTCCGAGTCTAAGTATCATACCGGCTTGAATCCTCCTTCCTTTGGATACCATAAGCCATTTCTTGGCATCCCTTCAAATATCTTAGGATTCTCTTAGCATTTTGCATCATGTGACTCTCTTTTGGTGTAGATTCAAATCGCACATACACCTACTACAAAGGTGATGTACGGCTCACTTTCTTTGTTAGATAGAGTAATGATCCAATGAGGGCTCTATATCTGGTTTGATCAATAGCTTTGTCATCTGTATCCATGTCTATCTTGATTGATATATTCACAGGAATCTTCACTGATGACTTCTCATCCATACCAAATATCTTCATTAAATCTCTAGTATACTTGGTTTGGCTTATGAAGGTTCCATCCTTCAATTGCTTAACTTGAAGTCCTAAGAAGAAAGTTAGCTCTCCCATCATGCTCATCTCAAATTTGCCTTGCATGAGGTTTGAGAACTTGTCACACAACTCTTTGTTTATGGATCCAAAAATGATATCATCCACATATATTTGAACAAGCAGTATACTCTCTCCATCTTGAATCCTGAAGAGTGTTCTATCAATCTTGCCTTTGGTGAATCCATTGTCAATAAGAAACTGAGACAATGTATCATACCATGCTCTTGGTGCTTGTTTCAATCTATATAGTGCTCTCTTGAGCTTGTAGACTTTATCTCCAATAGTTTTCTACTCAAAACCTGGAGGTTGTTCAACATAGACTTATTTCTCTAGCAGTCCATTAAGAAATGCACTCTTCACATCCATTTGATATACAGTGAAGTTCTTATGTGCAACATACGCAAGAAACATCCTTATTGCTTCCAATCTGGCAACAGGAGCAAAGGTTTCATCAAAATCTATACCTTCTTCTTGACAATACACTTTGTCTACCAGTCTTGCTTTGTTTCTTACAATATATCCTTCCTCATTCATCTTGTTTCTGAATACCCATTTAGTACCAATAACATTTTGGTGGGTTGGCCTTTGAACTAATTCCCATACTTTGTTCCTTTCAAACTGATTCAACTCTTCTTGCATGGCCTGAATCCTGTGTGTGTATTCCAATGCTTGAGACACATCTTTAGGCTCTATTTGGGAAATAAAACAAGTGAACATTTCTTCATGTTGTGCTCTAGATCTGGTTCTTATGCCATCTCTAACATCTCCAATGATTAACTCAGGTGGATGATCTCTCAGCAATCTCACATCAGGTTGGAGTAAGTCTGCTGGATTCAACCGTCTTGCAGCTAAGTTGTCTTGAACAACTTCCTTATCATCATTCAGCTACAGACCTTCCAGATGTCTTTGAGATTCAGCTATCTCATCATCACCAGGATTGAGTGTTTTCACTTCTGCTTCAACATAAGGATTCTTCTGCATGGTTGGCTGATTCTGCTTATCAGCTAACTCATCAATGTCTTCTCCATTCACATTGGGCTCATCAAAAACCACGTGGATAGACTCTTCTGTGACCATAGTCCTCTTGTTTAGCACTCTATAGGCTTACTCTCAGCTGAGTATCCCAAAAAGATACCTTCATCAACTTTAGCATCAAAAGCCTTCAAATTGTCCTTACCATTGTTGTGGATGAAGCATTTACATCCAAATATCTTGAAATATCCAACATTTGGCTTTCTTTCTGTCCAAATCTCATAGGAGTCTTGGTCGATTGCACATTAATCATGCATCTATTAAGTATAACATGTTGTACTTATGTCTTCAGCCAAAAATCTCTTAGGCAATCCAACTTCAGCTAATTCAGAACAATGAGGATTTCAATGATGCTTTATTAGCTAAACAACTCTGTAGGCTAATTACTTAACCTAACTTTGTTGATGTGAAAACTTCTTAAAGTAGAATACTTTCCGGTGGTGGTATTCGATGTATGCGAGGCTAAAGCATCAAGTTCCTGGATTTGGAAAAGTCTTATGAAATCTAAACATGTCTTGAAGTTGGGAATGCGATCTCGGTTGGAGATGGCAAGTCAACCCGGTTTGTAAGCATCCATGGGTCTCCAATGGGCAATTTATCCTCTCAAAAACTGATGCCATGACCACTAATCATTACGGATGGACAAACATGGAATGAGGATATTATTTTCGAAAATTTCAATGGCTCAACTACTCAAAACATCCTGCCGCGTTCTAATTCATCATCACCTTAGCAGACAGATTCATTTGGCAACATCCTTGCAAGTTCTTTGGCACTCGATCCGGAAGTGATGGCTTGAGGTAATAAATTGATATTGGTCCTTTAGTGTGTGTCTGTTTTGTACAATATTCATATCTATCGAGTTTTTCACTTCACTTTTTGGTTACATTTTGCTTTTGTGATGAGGAGCCTTTGTGTGGAAATCCTATTGTCCCTGGTGGTGTTATGTACCAGGCCAAAGTTGATGACAAGTGTACCACGTGAATTTGTGTTATCCTTTTGAGTTGTTATCAATGAAATATTTTTCGTTTCGAAAACAAAATTGAACAATATACCTTTTAAGAAAACCAATGGTTAACTTCTTTTTTACATAATGTTAAAAAAAATAACTCATTCAAATATTTTCAAGATTCAATATATTTTATGTCAAATTAATTCTATATTTGAATGAAAATATATGTTTTCTTTCTTGTCAAGTCTTTGTGTTGGGGTAAAATGACCTTTAATTAATTAATATATAATTCAGTTTATATATTTATTTAATATTAATTGGTCAATGGGTTCTTAATAAAATAACCCCGTCCAAAGGTGTCCAAGACTGGCCCATAGACCAATTTCTCCTACGTGGACTGGCCCATAGGTCGAATTCTTCTATACGTCCCACAGGGTCCATCTCTCATGTATAAAAAGATATCTCCTATTGATCATCTGTAAGTAAATTAACTCATAATCCTCCTACGCATTTAATTTTCAGTATTCAATAACTGTTTTATTCTCCCGTTCACCAAGCTGACTTGAGCATCGAAGGGGCCTCCCTGGACAACCCCCAGGGACCCTGCTAACATTTGCGTACATGTGCAGACAAGTTTCCAATTAAAGAATTTCTAGCTTTCGGAGAAGAAGACTTGAAGACTTCCTCCTTGGGAAGAAGGATTTAATCAACACCGCTGACTTTAGGTGATCTGCCCTAAAAAGCAGCATCACTTTGAAATATTATTTTCTTGGTTATTTTGTTGTCATTCTTTTATGCTAAACAAAAATATCATTTAATAGTTTTTTATATTTTTTTTGAGAAGGAGAATTTATATTAAAGGCGCTGGAAATCGTCCAACAACGATTGACAAAGGGCTCTGGGGGTGTGTCCCAGAAAAGTTCATCAGTAGACATGTTTTTAGCGTATGACGCAAGATAATGAGCAAACAAATTTTGGGAACGTCTAAGCCAAACTATACCACGAAAAATAAGAGAAGATTTAAGGCTAAGGATGTACTCCAAAATCACACGGCAACTCGAAGGTCCACTAGTTTCCCAATAGCCGCTAGGATGACTGTGGCAGCGTCTCCAAAGATGCACATATCATCTACATGGAGTTGGTTCGCATATTTCAAAGCATCGCGAAGGGCTAAAAATTTCTGCAATCTCAGGATCCGAATAACCAGTGAATTTTCGATAAAAGCCCAATAGGAAATGTCCTGAGTCGTCAACAAAAGTCACTCCAATACCAACACAATTACCATGTACCGAAACAGCACCATCAAAGCATAACTTGAACCCATTAGTGGAAGAGAAACTCGGGAAAAGATTGGACAGCAAAGGGGATAAAGTTTCTGGTTGGCCAGCGGAATGGTGAAAATCTTGGAGGATCGTAGATGTGGCTAACACCACCGAATGAGGTTCAGTTTTAATGTGATCGAATTTGCATTTTTATATTGAATAAAGTGTCGACTCAAATTGATTATTTTTTTGGTATAATATAATTCACAGTAATTTGTTTTTATTTGATATGTGTGAAATATATTAAAATTATTATAAAGCACAAGGGTATTCTTGTTCACTTAATAACACTTATTAAGATGAGGATTGATATTTTAGTTTGACGGCATCAAAATTGCTATTCCATAATTATCCATATTCCATTATCTATTTCCCTTGCTTATGACATGTGTCTTTATGATAAACATGTGTTGTTGATTGTTTAGATGTATTTATATGTGTCATTTAGCTAAATAAGTGGAATATGAAGTGGAATAAGAAATGAAACAGTAAATTTGTAGAGGGAGTATTTGATACTAAATGCACTACAACATAAATAATATTAGGTAACACCCAAAAAATGCCATAAAATATTACTATAGATAAAATGTAGCACTTTATGGTGATGCACTTGCCCGTGCTACCTATAGTCTAAGATATCACTTTTATTAGCTTTTAGTGACACTTTTTCTAAGTGTTACATTAAGTTCTCCATTGGTAACACTTTGAAACAATATTTCTAAAGTGTTATAGATGAATCTTATGTAACACTTTAAAAATACTTCTGATGTTACATATGGATCTTATGTAACACTTTTTTTGTAGTATTTCGCAGAAATACTATTTTTTTACCACCAAGTAGATTCGAACCCAAGACCTGTTATGTGTGGAAGTGACAATTTGCCACTAAACTAAGTTGATTCTTATTACAATTTTTGTTTTGTTTTATATATACACATACGCGCGCGCGCGCACACACACACACACACACACACACATATATATATATATATATATATTAAAATTATATTTAAATTATATTATATGTATATATAATATATTTTTTATATATATATAATATATTTTATGTATTAAAGATTATATTATATAATATATGCATAAAATTAAATTATAAACTGTATATATCATATTTTATAATATATAGCATATAGTTTAAAAATCATATTATGTTATATATTAAAGGACACAAAAAATTAAAAATATATAAAATAAGTTTATCGGTTGATCAATATTCAATTTGTAAAAATAAAAAATATATAAACATATAAAATTAATTTACCGACAGATTAAAAAATTCTAACAGTAAAAAAAATCAAATACTAAATAATTAATGAAAATTTGATTTACCGACGGAAAAAATTCCTAAGTAAGTATCGACAACATCAATTTTCATTGGTAAATTTTTTCTTAAAAAGTAAAAAAGGTTAACGATGAAATTAGTCTCCGTTATTAAAAATTAAAAAAATAATAATAAAATATATACCTAGGCATTTTTCGTCGGTATTACGACGGAATTAATTACCTCCGTAAAAAATAAAAAAATAAAAGCAAAACTAAAATACTTTATAAAACAAAAAACAAAAATTCAGTAAAAAAACAGAGTACATGATGTCTACAGTTTTTAGGTTTAGTGATTGTTTTTGTCTCCACCTATTTTGTGACATCAATTAATTAAATAAATTATTGACATGATTTAACTATAGTTATATAATTTTGTGTTACTAAAATATAGCCTAAAAAGTGTTATAATTAATAAAATATAGTATTGCCAAAAGTGCTTCTTAAATAGAGTGATACATATGTTACAAAAGAAATAACAAAAAAAAGCGATACTTAAAAAATGTTACTTATTTAAAAGTGTTACATATAAGATTTACATATTGATAAAGTGCTACAAAAGTGTTACATAAATATTGTAATGTAAAAAGTGTCACAAACACGTGTTACATATGTACCTTATGTAAAAAATGCTACAACATTTGTGTTATTTAATGTCATTTATGTTGTAGTGATGGATAATATAAGACGAATAAACGAATTTCACTCATATTATATATGTTTAATTTTTTTATTTTTCTATTACTACTAATTTTATTCGTAAATCAAAACAAAAATTACAAAATAAATGTATTTTCTTAAGTTTAAAATAATAAAAAACATAAAAATATTATTTAAAAATAAAATGTGACTAATATAAACTTTGCAAATAAAATTGTTCAGAGCATAAATAAAAAGTAAATAAAAAAATGCATTTTCAAACTATAAAAAGTGAGTTTTGTTATCTAAATAATTCTTCTTAATTTCTTGTAAATTATACCCTTCTTATATTTCTTGTAAAATAAAGTATGGTGGATAGTGATTTCTTAAATTATACAAAGTTTGCAGGCAAATTAAGTGTACATAAAAGTAATAAAGAAAATAAAACAAAGTATGTGTGAGATGGTGTGCAAGTAAGTGATGCAAGATGCAAGGAAAACGTGTGTTTTCTTAATTCCACTTTCCTTTTGTCATACGAAATTTCATCTTTATCATTTTAAGAAAGGTTACTTGGTATTATCTCAACATATGTGAAAAATAATAGCTAAGTCACATGTAACAAAAATTTCAGGGATAATTACAAAAAGTGTCTTAAATATTTAGCCTAATTACAAAATATTCCAATTATCTTTTAAAATTACAATTACACCTTAAAGTGTCACAAGCAATCAAAATCCCCATGAAGTTTGAATTGACCTAACACACCCACTTTCTAATCGGATCCTCTATTCCATTTAATATTTATCATATACTCATGCGAATTATGTAAATGACACATGTACAAAATCAAGTTCTGAAAATCGCTGGCACCGGTCGGGCGCGGCGCAGCTAGCGCTAGAGGCGCTGGGCGCTGAGACGGGCGCCTAGAAACACAAAGTCTTTCTTTTTATTTTTTCATTTTTTTTTTAATTTTGGCCAATTTTTGCCGATTTATTCCGACTAGACCGCCTAGGCCGATTTTTTTCCCCATTTTTGCTTCTGTTTTTGGTCCTAATGGCGCCCCCTGGCGGCGCTAAGCCGATTTTTGCCCCGACCGATTTTTTGCCGATTTTGGGAAAATCGGATCGGCCTAGGGCGCTTAGCGCTAGTCGCGCCTGGCGACGATCGCAGGCCGATTTTTTACAACATTTGGTACAAATATAACGTCCTCTTCGCGTGTGCGTATATTGGTACCGTTAAAACAAAAGATGAAACATTAAATTGAATATAAGATCTCAACTAATTGCCAATGTGCAATTTGTCAAATAGAAATAAATTAATGTCAATGAAGTATTTTGTTATTTTAAAAGGTAATTGATTTTTTTTTAGTAATTAGGTTAAACATTGTTAGTTTTTATAATTATCCCATAAATTTACTTTAACATAAAACAAAACTTTTGGCCCCCATCGCCATCATCGTACTATGCATGTCAGTAGCATAAAAACTGCAATTTTCACATTTACTTTATTGACAGAAAAAACAACAGAAGATTAGCAGCCGGCGTGTTCCCAACCACTCCCTTTTTGCCCCAATCAAATTCCTCAAAACGTAGGAAATGGCCGCCGAGCCTCCGCCCACGCCGGTGCGGTTTGGAATCATCGGCTGCGCCAACATAGCACGCAAGGTGTCGCGAGCTATTCTCCTCTCCCCAAACTCCACCATAGTCGCCATCGGCAGTCGCTCCATCGAGAAAGCCGCCGCTTTCGCCAAGGACAACGGTTTCCCAGCCTCAGCTAAGGCGTACGGCTCCTACGACGCCGTTCTGGACGATCCGGAGGTGGACGCCGTGTACGTTCCGCTGCCGACGAGCCTGCACCTCCACTGGGCTGTGTTGGCGGCTCGGAAGAGGAAACATGTGCTGCTGGAGAAGCCCGTGGCGCTGAACATCGGCGAGCTGGATGAGATTCTGGCGGCGTGTGAATCCACTGGGGTGCAGTACATGGATGCTACTATGTGGATGCACCACCCACGGACGGCTGAGATGAAGGCGTTTCTCTCCGACCCGCAGCGTTTTGGCCAACTGAAAGCGGTACGTACGTTTTTAAAAATGGCAATTTTCTGATTTAATTATGTTAAAAGAACACAATACTGACTTTATCATCATAAGGTTTGGTAAATTGGGTCAATGTGTATATATATTATGTTTGCTAAATTAAGTTCTTGGTCTTGGATCTGAATTGAGAACACTTAAATGGAGAGTTCTTGAATTCTTTATTTCAATTTGTGTTTTAATTTCATGTATTGGGCTTCACAGATATTTGGCAAAACTCATGTAGACCGTTTTACGGGTCTCAATCTGTAAGACGGATCTTATTTGACCCACGGATACTGTTGACCAGGTCCGCGGGTCAAAGCACCTGCTGCCTTTTTTTGTTGTTTTTCTTCCTCAGTAAAGTAACAGTTTTACGAGAAAAAGTATCGATTATTTTAGATAAAGTATCATATTTTTTAATATAGCCACAAATTATGATTACATTACATTGAAGGAAAAAATAAATATATCAGAGTTAAAGCAACACCCTTATGAGTAAAAATATATATTTTTGAGACAAATTATCATGTTTTAAGAGTAAAAATATCTGTTTTTTTAAATAAAGTATTACATTTTTAATAATAAATACAAAGAAAGATGAATAATAAATATGATAGAGTTAAAGTAATCCTTTTATAAGTAAAAGTGTTTGTTTTTTGAGATAAAGTAACATATGTTTTTAATGTAGTCACAAATTATGAATATATTACAATAAATATATATACAACAGAGTTAAATTAACACTTTTATACGTTAAAATATCTATTTTTTGAGATAAAGTATCATATTTTTAATATAATCACAAATTAGAAATGAAAGAAAGAAGGAAAAATAAAACTATTCGTTTGTTGAGATAAAGTATCAGATTTCTTAATACAGTTACAAACTAGGAACAAAAAAAAAATAGAAAAATAAAAAATAAATATGATGTAGTAAAGTAACACTTTTATAAGTATCCATTTATTGAGATAATGTATCATGTTTTTTAATAGACTTGAGTTCGATTCTTAGCCTTTGCATAGGCGTTTTTAATTTTTTTTAATTACCAGGCGTATTTATGAATGAGTTTATATACATTTTTATACTGAAATTGCATAACAAACATTAGTGGTGTAGTGATAGAATACCACCTTGTGTCTATCAAGCGCGCGGGTTCAATTCCCTGTGGAGCGCTGAAGTGATTTTTTTTTTAAATAACAGTTGGGCGCGGGTTGGACTTTAGGATTCGTCTTATGGAATAGGATCCGTAAGACGGTCCTACAAGAGACCTACTCCATATATTTAGGGTTTAAAGGAATTGAGTGGTGTCGGATGCAGTATTGTTCACACTTGTTTGAAATTCAGTTGAGTTTTAAAAATATGTGTTTGAGTTTGGTTGATTATATATCCAATCGAGCATAAATAAGCTTTAATCGAGCTGAATACGAATCGAACTCGAGTAACTCGACATATGTACACATATTTTATTGTTATTTTACTAATCGAATTGAGCTCAAACCAATCTTTACATCTTATTGAACGAAAAAATATTGTAAATTAAATAGACTAAAAGATCTAAAAACCAATGACTCAATGCATGAAATTCGTTATCTTTTAAGTGATGTTTCTCGGTTGCAAAATAAGTGCGATATCATACTAAATTTTGTAGAAAATCTCTCTCTGAATAAAACGGAGTTATTTGATTCAAAATGTATTTTTTGTTTCAAACTGAAAATATACTCTAATGTTTGTGACTGATGATTTTTGAATACGAGATAACTAAATCTTGTTGTAACCTACGAATATGCAATCCGAACACTATATATAACCATGTTCATGACTCTCACGAAGAGATATAATTCTTCGATCAAAACAACTCTTTGATTAAGGATGTCGAGGCGGGGTAGGGATGGGGAGCAATCCCCATCCCCATCTCGGCGGTTGTGGGGAATCCTTATCGCTCTCCCCATTCCCATGAGACAAACGGGGATAAAACTTCCCCCATCCCTGTCCCCCTAGGGATCCTTGCCCCTATTTTGATTTCTTTTTTGGAAAAACTATTATTTTTAAAATAAATTAATCATTCTTAATTTTTTAAAAAATATATAAATTATATAAAAAATTAATAAAACACTCTTTATACAAAATAAATAAAATAAATTAAAGATTTTATCATTTTATTATATTTAATGCCAATATATTTATAATATATATTTAAAATATTATATTACATATTTAATATTTGGTTCCCCAGGGAGAACGAAGAGAGAAATATGATCCCCGTTCCCACCAATGGGGAGAAAAAAAATCCCCGTCCCCATGGAGGAAGTTTTCAGGGAATTCCCGCCCTGTTCGAGGCGGGATCTCCACAGGGAATCAGAATTCCCCACCCCACTGTCATCTCTATCTTCGATAGAAATTCATGTTCTTCAGCAAACAAATTTCCGCGATCTAACTGGGCAGGTCGATCCCCGTTTCGAAGCGACAAACATATTCTAAGGTCAGGAAAATATTTGTGTCGCAATGTTAGGTAAATAAATTATGAAAACGTCTAATAAAAAATGTGATCAAGTTCGGTTTGTTATTTTAAACCAACCGAGTTCAAATAAGCTTTTAACGATCGATCTTAAGTATCGAGTAGTTTGATTCGTTTTTAAATCATGCTTATGCTTAAGTACAACAAAGTATTTATCCAAGAAAATATATCATGTGTTAGAAATTTTATCAGTAATGTGAAATCTTATAGAAGAGGAAAGAGTAATTAAATGGAAAATTTGAATTGACCCTATAGTTCTATAATTCTAGTTGAAACTTGAAGTGAATTTGGAAAGGCTTCCGGAAAAAATATGATTCCAAAAAACAATGAATTTCATGGAAAATTGATCTTGCGAGAACTAATTTTGCACGATATACATTGGTTTTGAGTTTTTAGATATGTATTCATGAATTGGAAATGAAGGAAAACATATTCAAATTTGAATGTAAGCATGTCTAATTAATTTTTTTCGCAGAATTTACATTCATGATATATATGCACCCATATTTCGAAATTTTCTCAATGTAGGCTTGAAATACTTTTACTCATAACTCACACTATAATACGTACTATGTTATGGGCCTTGTGGCATAACTAGGGGTGTCAAATCGTGTTATCGTGTCGTGTTTCGTGTCGACACGATAACGACACGACACGATAAGGATCTGCTCCGACATGACACGAATACGAAAATTTTCGTATCGACGCAACACGACACGGTAGTGACATGATAAGTCAAAAATAAAAAGAAAATGATTTACATGTTAATACACGATAGCAAATTACACGATATGACACGATTTTACATGACAATACACGACACAAATATATAAAATATCAGGTTATCGAGTCATTATCGTGTCACTAACAGGTAAATATGTCATTATCGTGTTCGTGTCGTGTCACTAACAGGTAAACGTGTCATTATCATGTCATTATCGTGTTCGTGTCGTGTCATTACTGTATCACTATTGTGTTCGTGTCACTATCGTGTAAATATGATAAAAACACGAACACGACACGAAATTTTCGTGTCCTTATCGTGACGATAAGGACACGAACACGATAAGGCTAAATATTAAATCACTATTTTCGTATCGTTTTCATGTCGTGCTATCATGTCGTGTCAAATATTGTCACCCCTAGGCATAACCCTTGCAACCAGCTTTTGTGCATTGATTTTCAGTAATTTATTTCCTCTACGTTAGCATAGTTGTTAAACGCGCTCCTTTCCCAAGGCTCGAGGCCTTGCGCCTTTTCAAGACTGAGGCGGGCGATGTTGGTGGGGCGCTCACCTCGGGTGCGCCTCAGCGCCTCAACCCGCTCGGCAAGCGCGTCTCGGCGATTCTTGTGATGCTACGCGTTAATAGATTTTTCTTGGTGTACGATCGATTTACACAATGATGCACTGTTATATAAAATGGTGTACAGTCAGTTATTAAATGGTGTACAGTTAGTTATTAAATGGTGTACAGTTCAGCTATTAAAATGGTGCAAAATTCAGTTATGGAAACATGATATTAATCAATCCCTTGATTGTAGGGGCGTGATTTATGACATTTTGCTAGTTACTATTATGCCCTTTCTACCTATTAATTAATTGACAAATCAGTTACTTTTAATAGCAATCTAGACCATTGAATAAAATGTGTGGATGGATTGGATTAATCCACACTACCACACGGTAAGCCCCCTGCCACATTTGATCCTAACCCTATATATATATAGGGATTGGTTCAAATGAGACCAACATCCTGGGGTGAGACCGTGAGACCTAATCTGGTACATCCATTACATTTTTTGAATGGTGTAGATTAATTCAATTTTTAATGTATATCTGATGTGTAAAAATTGTCAAAAGGATATATATATATATGTAATTACACATAGGGAGGCCTCTTGTGTTAATTATGGATAGATTTGACCCCTTTATTCTCGCCCAAAATGAGATTTGCATGCATCTTGAACACTAATATTTTTTTTTGGGAATGATTTAGCATACTTAAATTTGATACAATCATTATAAAATTATAACAATTAATTTTTCAAAATTGTTCGAGGTTGCACAAAACCAGTTATAACTTTTAAAGCAAAGAACGTATGTTAAATATACATCATAAGTATCTAACTATGCATGTAAATTGCAAGGAAGAAAAACATATAATTATTCCATTTAATGTGTTGCAAAGAACGATTAATATTGTTTCCTATATATGCATCATACTTTTACTAAATATGCATTCGACGTGCAAAGAACGATTAATCTTTTTCCATAACCTATAATTAATCTTCCAACACATTTTGAAGGATGCATAAAATTAGTTTTTAACGTTAAATCAAGAAATGAGGCGAAATATACATCATAATTTATCTAACTACGCATGTAAATTGTAAGGAAAAAACCTATTAATTTTTGCATTTAAGCAAAAAATAATCAATATTTTTTTAAAACCTATATATGCTTCATTATTAGACTAAAGATACATAAGACGTGTTAACATATAATTAAATTCTTAACACTGGGGAAGGATGCATAAAACCAGTTTTAAACGTTAAATCAAGATACAACATCTAATTATACATCATATTTTATATATCTATGCATGTAAATTGCAAGAAAATAATACATAATTATTGCATTTAAGGTGCGACAAAAAAAAAACTTAATACTTTTTTACAACCTATATATGCATCATACTTATACTAAATATACATTGAATGCCCCCATCCGAAAATGATTGCATCCCTAAATTAATGAAAACAGATATGACGTTTTTTTTTTGCTAGAGATTAGATGATTTTGGATGTTATTATAATTGATTGCATCCCTAAATTGAAGGAAATAGATATGGTAACTCCTATTTTCTAGTTGGACGATTTTTTGTGATTTCTCCTAAATGCCCCCATCCGAAAATGATGCTAAATAATGCAACAATATCTAATTTTTCAATCTTATATATCCAATGATTAATTATAACGGTTGAGATTAGGCCTCACGGTCTCACCCCAATAAATGGTCTCACAAGAACCCACCCCTATATATATATATATATATATATATATATATATATATATATATATATACATTAACAAAGATCATATATACAACAAATTATTGCAAGACTATCTTATTTCTCAATAAAGAGTAGAAACTATTTCATAAAAACACAGTGGTATTTTTATATTAGCAAATGAACATATTCTATTATCCATATTATTTGTTTTCTTGCCCGATAGATAACAACTCGCCACAATAAACTCAAGCCCTAATACTAACAACCTTATTGGGCCTAAAATCTAAACTCAAACATGATGTGCTAAAAACACCAAAAGCATGGCATGACACGATAGACACAATAAGTAAAAGTGTTAAATTTATTTAGTTAGGCCCGTTAGGCCATTAACTAATAAAATATATGATATTTTTAATATATTTGATACTTCTTAGAATACATATTCTGATAAATTATTAATTTAAATAGTTAAGTATAATTTAAATGTAATGACATGGTAAGTGTACTAATAACAAATTAAGGATCACAAAGATAGTATAAAGACAAAAAATATATTAAGTTATAGCATCAATGTCGTGATAACACAAAAGTCTTAAGTTCTTAATTCTT
Organism: Rehmannia glutinosa; assembly: GCA_016081115.2. Classification (NCBI taxonomy): domain Eukaryota; kingdom Viridiplantae; phylum Streptophyta; class Magnoliopsida; order Lamiales; family Orobanchaceae; genus Rehmannia; species Rehmannia glutinosa. The sequence goes on along the minus strand of CM071926.1, from coordinate 96,118,334 downwards.
GGTTTTTAAAATGAATTTAAATTTTGGGGTGGACTTGAGTTTTGCAATAAATTTGGGATGGACTAGTCATTAATAATGTAGAAATTATAGTACTAAAAGTAGAGAGTTCTTGAGAATGTGCATTGGGCCCAGTGTTGGCCCCATGTGCATCCGCCCTTGTTGCTAGATATATGCCTGTCTTGATTTTGATACATATTTTTTGATCTTTAGCCATATGGTTTGAGTATGAGATTATACAGGGCAAAGGATACATCCTGGAATGCGTCGATCTTAGATGAGCAGTTTGATTACTTGATATGTGCATGCATGGTTGCTCTTCCTTCATTGCTTATCAACCCATGTTCTGTTTAATTGCTTCATATGATTTCAATCATTTTAATTACAAAACTCATTACCAAACTCTATGTCTTATTTTGTTTAAACACTTCAATAACTTATCTTCAAAATAATATTTAACAGTACATCTTATAATATGTATAAGTTGCGACCACATGTATCCGGTTTTAACATTCAATTGCTGAAGACGGAGAGGTCATCTATCCGTAGGATTATTAAGGCGTGTAAGCTTGTAAACTATGTATTAAAACAATGTAACGTCTTGTAAGCTTTAAAACATCTTATTAGGAGGGTGTTTGGATGTGCGTATTTAAAACTTTTTGTAAACTCCTACATCTTATATAAGATGTTTTTAAAAGATTTTTTTAAAGTTTATGAGATGTTAGATCTCATGTTGAAAATAAGTTGTTAAAGTATTTTCATTAAATGTATGAGCTTTGAAGATCTTTTAGCCAAACACCCTCTTAATTACATTTACCTCCCCTCTAAAATAGCTAAACTAGCTACTAACTTTTCACCTCCCTATAATTGCATAAACTTTTGGCTCAAATTTGCTCTGTTAAGGAAACTAGACAAAAGTTGCAATACTCACGACCACTTTAACCTCAGATTGGAAAAAATTAAGGCAGTAGTTATTTAGTATACATTCTCTAGAAACTTGAGGCTAGCTACATGTGTCGGCCTCATTTTTGAGTTATGTACTCGAACTCATTTTTTTTTTGGATGATTACAAAAACTACCCCTAAGGTTACCTAATTACCAAAAAACCAATTTTATTTTTATCTTCAAATAATCTATTAACATTTGTTTCTATTTTACGGATTGCACCCTTGGGAGGGATATTTGTAGTTTTAAAAGATAAATAGAGTTTTTTTGTAATTATGCTAAACTTCATGGGTAGTATTTGTAATTACCCTTTTGCTTAATAAATTAAAGGTAACAGAATCTTTGCCCTTTTCTCCCCTTTATTTGTTTGTTATTTTTCTTAACCTACATGTTGCTCTGAGATATACACTTCATTTTACATCTCTCAGGTACACAGCATTTTCTCATACAACAGCGGCCCCGAATTTCTTAAAAATGATATTCGTTTGAAGCCTGATCTTGACGCACTTGGCGCGTTAGGCGACGCTGGCTGGTATTGCATCAGGGCGATCTTATGGGCCAGTGACTATCAACTCCCAAAAATCGTAACCGCTTTGAAGGACGCTGAGTTCAATGAAGCAGGCGTAATCCTATCCTGTGGCGCCTCTTTGCTTTTCCACGACGGTATACTTGCAACTTTCTATTGTTCTTTCTTGAGCAATTTAACAATGGAAGTTAGTGTGCTTGGAGCCAACGGTTATTTGCGTGTGCATGACTTTATAATACCTTTCCAAGAGAACGTTGGACCGTTTTACGTGCATGCCAATACCAAATTTGCTCAACTGTCTATTGGGATTGAGCCTGAGCCAACCGAACATCTTGTTACTACGGATCTTCCCCAGGAAGCCCTCATGGTGAAAGAGTTTTCGTCATTGGTTGGAAAGATAAAAGAAAATGGCTTAGGGACTGAGACGAAATGGCCAACTATCAGTAGAAAAACTCAGCTGGTGGTGGATGCTATTAAGACATCGATTGACAAGGGCTTTGAGCCTATTGAGGTTGTGTATTAGTCGCTGCCCATTAACTTACATAATGATGAGCTGCAATATATTTTACATGTGTGTGTGTTTGTGTGTCCTGTGCCTGTATGTGAGCAAAGATTCGTGCCGGTAGTGAAAGCTCTATTGTGTCCATAGTGACATGAATAAAACATGAAAGGATGTTAGAAATTGTTGTCCCACATCACCAAGTTGTTGGCTATTATTATGTATAAATATGGATTGAGCACCCTGTCCTCTTTGACTTTTGGGGATGAATTTTATCTTGGCGCATTTATACAAAACTATGGATTTCTTTCATGAGTTTAAGTTCAGATTAAAATTCTATTGAGATATAAGACCTGTCCCACGGTGTACATCCACGAGATCGTCGATCACATACAAGTTTTTCATTTAATTTTATTTTTCAAAAGACTTTTAATCTATGTGGTTTTAATTGAATACATAATATTAATAGCTGCTGCCTATTTTTATAATTTAATAAGGTATGAGATATTGGTTCTGTAATCTGTTTTTTATTTCCTACAGAGTTCTGTCTTTGAGCTTTCCTATAATCATTGTTCGATAGTCTTAATTATTATGTTACTTGATCGTATGATTTATACAAAACTATGGGTTTCTCTCCATGTTCTCCATGTTGAGAGTCCGTTTCTTCTCTCCTTATTGAGAGTCTGCTCTCTTTTTCTGTCCATCATTCTTTGTGTAATCTCATTCCTCAATGGTCAACTCATCTACTGATATATATACATGTATATATATATATATATATATATATATATATATATATATATCACTCGAAACTTTCGTTATGCAACGGTGAGGATGACAAGTTGTTTTTAGATGTTGGGAACTCTACTGAAAAACCAGAAATACCAGATCTATGCTTGGTTGGAAGATTTCTAACAAACAAAGTTCTTAACTTTGGTGTAGTTCAATCTCGTATGGCTAGTATCTGGAGGCCAGTCAAAGGAGTTTATATATATTAAAGAGATTGGATCAAACAGGTATATTTTCCAATTCTTTCATCCGATGGATTTGAATAGGGTGATTAAAGGGCGTCCTTGGTCCCTTGTAACCTATTGCTTCTTTTGCATAATTTAAACAATAAGGAAAATCCTATTTTGGTACCTCTCGTCCATATTGGGTTTTGGATTCAAATCCATAATCTACCATTTGATTTTATGTCTGAATCTATTGGAACTCAAATCGGCAACTTCATAGGTGAGTTTTTAGAGTATGATCCTAATAATAATTCTTCAGTGTCGCACACATACATGAAAATCCGTGTCCGTATTGATATTCGGCAACCATTGAAAAAGTGTAAAAAGGTTAGAGTCCAGAGGGAGACTTATCCATTATGTCCTTCAAATATGAGAAGTTAAATTCATTTTGCTTCTATTGTGGCCGTTTAGGTCATACGAACAAATTCTGCGAGTTCCATTTTGCCAATGGAGACGGAAATGCCATAAGAGAATGGGGTCCCTGGCTTAGAGACGAAAATGGCAAGAATTGGAAATGAACTGATTTGGGTGGTAATTTCTCGAGAAGTAATTATGAAGATTTGCAGTTAGGATTGGACAAAGTAACCGTCAGCCAAAAGGATCAGTTTTCAAATCAGGGATTTAATTTGGCTACTATCAAGGAACATCAGTTACATTTCCAGTCTAAAAAAGGGAAGGAAAATGAATCAATGAGTGCTTTCAAATTTTTAAATTCTAATCCGGAGGGAATGGATATGAACCTAAGGATTGTGGAGGACAGGAAAAGGAGAAGAGGCCCATTAACTGAGTTGGCCCAAATTAATAATACAAGGAGTGCTGAGACCCAAGAATTTGTTTTCAGCGGCTCTAGAGAAGTTGAAGTTGGCAACCCAAAAAACTTATTATTGGCAGGTCCTGGTTTCCAGGCCTGCTAGGAACCATGACCGTCTTATGTTGGAATTGTCGGGGGCTGGGTCATCCCCGTGCAATTCAGGTTCTTTGGGAGCTTATTCGAGCTCATAGGCCTGATTTTATTTTTCTTATTGAAACCTTAGTTAATGGTAGTAGAATCGAAGAGATTCGAATACAACTTGGATTCGATAATGCTTTTATGATGGACAGGGAAGGGCGAAGGGGTGGATTAGCAGCATTGTGGAAAGGATCTGTTAATTGTAATCTCATTGGTGTTTCTCAGAACCATATTGATTTTCAGGTTAATCGATCAATGTCATTGGAGGTTGACTTGTTTTTATGGATTTCCTGAAACACATAGAAGAATAATATAAGGGGTAAAACGAAAGAACACCCAAGAACACTATAAACATTAAATAGCACTCGACTCCATACTCAAGGAAACCATACAATTTATCATCAACAAATCAATAATTCATAAACTCGGGCACTATTAATACTCTTTCAGGTACTTGTCATTGCGACTAGGGGTGGGCACGGGTCAGGTATTTTCGGGTTCGGGTAATTAGGGTCCGGTACCCGACTTGTCGGGTAGCATAATTTGCTACCCGATGTCAACCCGAAATAATCGGATACCCGATATATCGGGTCGAAAAATTCGGGTAGTCGGGTTTCGAGTTTAAAAAGTAGATTTGGTTAATTGGTTTATTTCTCAACTGATGCTTCTGCACTCCCGTTCTTCGTTTGCGTATTTGCCTACTTGGCTACTTCTATTTCTTTTCTTTTTTCTGTTTTTATCTCTTCCTTTTAGTTGTTGCCTTTTGTGTTCTTTTTCAATTTACTTCTTTTTATTTTCAATCTTATTATGTTCTCCATGTGTTCTGTTGCTGCTGCTTCTGCGCATGTCTTCTTTTATTTTTTCTTTTACTTTTTGTTATTTCTTTCTCATATACTTATCTCTTTGTTCTCTCATTATTTGCTATCAATCGTCTCTTCGCAAGAAGGTGTATACAGACAAAGCAATCTAAAGGTTTGGGGGAGATTTGCCCTAATTCAATTTCATCCTTTTTATTTTTTCACGTAAAATTGAAGAGTGAGGGAGGGATGATTTGTTTTGTGAGGCAGAGAGGGTGAAAATTGAAGAAGACCCACGCATATTCACTGTGTCAAAGGCCAAAAAAGGAAGCATAAATAGTGTGTTCTAGTTTTTCAATATATCGGGTACCAGATCGGGGTTTTGGGTATAAATTTTACTGTCCGAAAAACAACCCGATTAGTAATATTCGGGTAGCGGGTAACCCGAAAACCCGACTATTTCCTTTAAAGCCCGACCCGATTGGGTATTCGGGTCGGGACCCAAAAACCCGATCCCGATTGCCCACCCCTAATCGCGACTCACAAGAAGATAGTGTATCACTCTACTCTCAGAAGTGTATGGTAAGTATTTCCGCTCAAATTCAATTCAGTGAAAGTAGAACTACAATAGGCTTGCAAATCGTCTAACATCTCTACCACTTTTGTGTCCACAATCTAAGAATCAAAAATGACTTTTTATTTGGTTGTAATGTAGGCTCTTTGGTAAGGGTAGGGAATTTTGGATTAAGTGACTTGACTTGAGCAAATAGAATTTAAGCATACAGACTTGCAATTCACTAACCCAATTTCAACATCATATCAGTTTTTCTTTTTAACTCAATTCCACCCTTATTTCTTATTTTTCATTCTTAGGCCTTCTTGCCTTCTTTTCTTTTTCTTTAGCCTCAAACTCTCTTTTTTTTCCGATTGTCTCTATGTACTTTCAGAGATATTTTCTTTTTCGATCTTCATGTATTTTTCATTTACCCAGATACTGCTCATCCCTCTTTCTTTTGCCAACTTCCTCTCTTTTTCGTAAATTTTCACCACATCTCCCCCAAACTTATTCATTTTCTATAAGCTCAAGAATTTGTAGGGATTAAAAACATGTAAATTTTAAAGATCAATGTGGCTCAGAATAATAGTTTAGGCTCAAACTTGGCTAACTAGGGAATCATGAGTTCATAGGTAGACTTTTTAAGCTAAGTAGGCTAAACAAAGATGACCTTAGATCATTTTCAAAAATTGCACACACACATGGCTTCAATGAAGATACCAGAGAAAGTTCTAGAGTTCTATCAATCATGAATGACACACTCAGGAAAAAAAATAAGTATGCGTCATGTAAAGCAGTTTAAGGCACAAAAGCTCACAATCTTATTTTTCGCAACATACTCAAATACCCAATTTTCTTAACACATGCCAAGCAAATAAATAACTTTTCTCCCAGGAATTTATTACATTATTCTCCCAAATATGTTATCCCATTCCATAAAATATTCATAGTAAAATCATAGGGAGTTGGGCATGCGAACTGAATTAAAACCATACACAAAAGCAATTAAACGTGCTAAAGCGGTAAACGTGCTAAAACAAAAATAAAAATAAAAAATAAAAAATTTAAAAATTTATATGCTCTACATACAATCCTATATGCAATGCAAAATATGCAACAGTACTAATTTGCGTATTCTTGACAACCCCTCTAAACTTAAAATATGCTTCGTCCCGAACATATGAGAAAATTATCAAAAAAAAAAAGAGGAATGCGTAAAGAGTACTTACATGGATGGTTGACACAGCTCGTGTGCATTTCACACGGCCGGGCTGTGTAGCCCTGGGCAATCTCTGTTTCGCTCTATCTCCAGCCATACGGTCATGTGCAGCTCACAGGGCCTGCCCGTGTGGCTGGTCAGGCGCACGGCCCGTGTGGAGTTCCACACGGTCGTATGAAGTAATTTGTTTTTAACTCCAGAGTTTGTCGCGATGTCTCTTGGGTTGCCTCCCACAAAGCGCTAAGTTTTACGTCTTCAGCCAGACTTCAGATTTCTAACATCACTTTTGTTGAACCGCATCGGTTGAAATCCTTGATCCCTCATATTTTGTATCATCCATCAGACGAATGGCGTTGCTCTGTTTTCTAGGATTAAGTTCAGTATCGCTTGGGAATTTACCCTTTTAATGTTGGCCTCCCACTGCAGTTGCGATTTGGGCTTCTTGTATCTCCAACGATTTCAGTCTCGCACTCAACATAAATGATGTTAGAAACAAAGAGGAGAAAAATAAAATAAAATAAAAAACTCAAAAAAGAAAAAAAGATATTTACAAAAATTATGCTTCAATTAAGATTGGACTACTTATTACTATATCTAAGTAGAATCTAATTAATCCCCGGCAACGGCGCCAAAAACTTGATCGCCAAAAATTGTTTGGTTCATACAACTGCAAGTGTACAGTGAAGTTTATATAATAATGGCAAGCAAGGTCGTATTCCTCAGAGATTAAAGCTCGAAACACTTAGGCTATAATAACATCGTATTTCAATTTTATTGAAGCAACCGAAAATGAAATTATTTTATCCACTAAAAATAAAAAATAAAGAAAATAAATAAAATAAATTTGTGAACCCCACAAGTATTTTCAACATCATTAGGAGCAACCTTAGGCACATAATCTCAACATTCTTCTTCAATATTAAATGCGAATAAAGTTTTAAAAATTAATTCATGTAATTCTATGGGTTCAATTCTAAATTCATTTACTCCCCTGGTCAGGTGGTGCGTAAACAGTTGATTAATAACAATTGTAGTCTGGTCAGAACGTTACAATTCTTATTAAATACAAAAAGATTTGTGAATTGAATGACTCCCCCACAAACACGTCTGTCACACATGGTTCATGTCTGAATTCGATTTCCGTTTTTGTTAAGACTCATCGTTCGAAATTTTGTAATAACAAATCTGACATGCAATTTATTGATCAGATAAAAAACAATTATAAATAAGCACTCAAATTCATAAAATAGAAAACATGAAGCAATTAAGAAAACAAGTAATCATATTTAATACAAATCCACAGTTTCGATTATGCCTCTAAGATCCGATAAATATGCCAAATATTGATTATAAACTCATAGACAAATCTGAATCAATATTATAACATCATATAAGCACACACAAGAGTTCTTAGACATAGAAAGAAAACCCCTTCTTGTCAGGATTGTCGCACGGGCTGGTGGCCGCACGGGTAGATGGTGCGGCTGATAACCTTGTCCACACGGCCGTGTGAGTTCACACGGTCCGGCCATGTGGACCTGCTCCGTCCTCTGTTTTCTTCCTTTCTTCACACAACCTTGTGATTTTCACACCACCAGTCCACACGGCCGTGTGAGGCTACACGGTTCGGCCATGTGACTTGCTTTTGTTCCTTTTTTTCATCGTTTTGATCTTCTCTTTGCATTCGACAATCTTATCCTGGCATCCCTATTGACATTTCTTCATTTTAAGCTCCGTTTCCTTCAAGAATTACAAGAATACGCAGTATCATGCCCTTTAAAGAAAACTAAGTAAAAACATAGTAAATATGCGTGCAAATGCATCAATTATATATCAATTTAAGCCCCAAAATGCACGTATATTATACACACATCAGCAGGTCCTGGTTTCCAGGCCTGCTAGGAACCATGATCATCTTATGTTGGAATTGTCGGGGGCTAGGTCATCCCTGTGCAATTCAGGTTCTTCGGGAGCTTATTCGAGCTCATAGGTCTGATTTTATTTTTCTTCTTGAAACCTTAGTTGATGGTAGTAGAATCGAAGAGATTTGAATACAACTTGGATTCGATAATGCTTTTGTGGTGGACAGGGAGGGGCGAAGGGGTGGACTAGCAGCATTGTGGAAATGATCTGTTAATTGTAATCTCATTGGTGTTTCTCAGAACCAAATTGATTTTCAGGTTAATCGATCAATGTTATTGGAGGTTGACTTGTTTTTATGGATTTCCTGAAAGACATAAAAGACATGCATCATGGGAATTTCTTAGACGATTGTTGTCTCTGTCTGTTCTCCCTTTGTGTATAATAGGTGATTATAATGATCTGCTTAGTAATGAAGAAAAAAGAGGGCAAATTGAACATCCCCAATGATGTATCAATGGATTTCGTGAGGTGGTGTTAGACTGTGGTCTGCAAGATCTCATGATGGAAGGTTATCAATTTACATGGACAAAAAGTAGGGGTTCAAGTAATATGATTGAAAAGAAACTTGATCGCGCTCTTGTTTCTCAAAGCTGGCTGAACATTTTTACGAATTCCTCATTGTTCAATCTTAATGCTCCTATATCAGGTCATTCTCCCTTATTATTGTTTACAGAAAAACAACCTTTCAAGAAGAAAAGAAACAAATTTAAGTTCGAGAACAGGTGTCTCGAGGAACCATAATTCAAGGATATTATTGCAGATGCTTGGTTTTCTTCATTGGGTCTGGAGTTCTCTTCAAGACTGATTTCTTGCGCAAATAACATTCAGTCTTGGAGCATAAATCATCCATCTAATTTTCGTGTTGAGATTGCTCGTACTAAGGAGAAATTAGCTTTGTTACGTCCTCTTCATGGAGCTAATGCTGGTAGTCTCTATCTAGAGACGAAACACTATCTTAACAAACTTTTACTTAAAGAGAAATTACATTGGAAGCAAAGAACGAAGTTCTTTTGGATTCGTGATGGAGATATGAATACAAGAGTTTTCCACGCAAATGCGACGACGGGAAGAAAAATTATCACTATTTCTAGCTTAAAAATGAAGAAGGAGTCTGGACTAAAAATGATCAGGATATGAATAAGTTGGTACTTGACTATTTCTCTCCATTATTTGAAGCTAGAGGAGGAGCTATTGATCATGTCATTCAGACAATTGAAAAATGTATTATTGATGGGGATAACCAGATGCTAATGGCTCCATTGATTATTGAGGAGTTTAAGAGCGATTTATTTGATATGGAACCGAATAAATCTCCTGGGCCAAATGGATTTAATCCTGCATTTTATCAAAGATTCTGGCATATTTTGGGGGAGGATATCTTCAGGGAGGGAGTCAAATGGCTTTCTAGACATGAGATTTCCACAAGGGCTTAACGATACAAATATTGTTCTAATACCCAAATGTAACAAGGCCTCTTGTATGAAGGATTTCTGCCCAATTTCGCTATGCAATGTGGTCTATAAGATTGTCTAGAAGGTGCTGTCTAATCGCCTCAAGAAAATTCTACCTCATATTATTTCTTCTTCACATTCCGCGTTTGTAAAAAGGCGAACCATCACTGATAATGTACTAATTGCATTTGAGGTTTTACATTATATGAAGCGTAAAACTAAGGGAAAGAAGGGTGTTATGGCCATGAAAATTGATATTTCTAAGGCTTATGATAGTATCGAATGGAGATACTTGAGTAGTATTCTACTAAAAATGGGCTTTGATGGTAAATGGGTTGATTCGATGCTTCTCTGTGTTTCTTCGGTCCAATATTCAATGTTTCTGAATGACCATGATATTGGACCTATCTTTCACAAAAGAGGACTTTGGTAGGGAGATCCTCTGTCACCCTACCTCTATATCCTTTGCACTGAAGGCTTATCGTCTATAGACTATAATAAAAAGGGCGGAAGGTGAGGGTTCAATTCATGGTGTTCGTATTTGTAGAGGAGCCCCAACTATCTCAAACCTCTTGTTTGCAGATTATTCGCTCTTTTTTTTGCCAAGCTTCAAAAGTGAATGTTTGAAATTAAAGAATATGCTCCAAATATATGAGTCGACTTCAGGTCAGGTAGTTAATTTATCTAAATGGGTGTGCTCTATAACAATAATGTTAGTTCTGATCTAAGGAGGGGCTCTCTAATGTAATTGGGATTTCTAACCCTTTTAACGCAGGGCGTTATTTGGGGTTACCATCTCTAGTTGGGAGGAGCCAAGAAGGTTATTTTTCATTACTTGAAAGATCGACTTTGGAGCAAGATTAATGCTTAGCACAGGAAACCATTATCGAAGATGGGGAGGGAGATCTTAACTAAATCAATTGGTCAGGCTATTCCCACTTATTGTATGCAAACATTTCTTCTACCCGTCACTCTGTTAGAAGAAATAAAAAAAATCCTTAACTTTTATTGGTGGGGCAAGAAACAAGGATACAGTAAGGGTATTTCATGGGCTAGTTGGGAAAGGTTGTGTATAAGGAAAGAAGATGGCGGATTGGGCTTTAGAGACTTCAATGCCTTCGATATTGCATTGTTGGGAAAAGTCGGATGGAAACTCATTTCCGACCCAAATAATATTTTCCTAGAGGGAACTTTCTCAATTCCAATTCTGGGCATTGTCCAAGTTATACTTGGAGAAGTATTTGGTCTTCTCGGGCAGTGTTAGAGAAAGGGTGTTGCTGGGAAATAGGGGATGGGAGTAGTATAAGGGTCTGCATGATCCTTAGCTTAGAGATGCACAAAACTTCTATATCACTACGCCCTTTGGAAACTGGTCATTTGAGGGTTAAAGATTTACTAATTCCAGGTGAAAAATGTTGGGATATTGGTATGATAATGGATCTTTTTAATGATAGAGATGTTGCTAATATTCTGAAAATTCCGATATTGGCTGGTTTTGTAAAAGATATTTGGATTTGACACTATGCAACATAAGGCAGATACACAATAAGGTCAACCTATCAACTAGTGATGGACAACTTTTTTCACACGACCTCTGATATTCAAGATGGCAGATGGAAAAAACTAAGGAACCTTAAAATTCTGCCCAAAGTTAAAGTCTATTGTTGGAGGGCATGTCGTGACATTCTTCCAACTCGATCAAATCTTTGTGGTAAAGGGGATCTTTGTATGAATTCTCGTGTTTTTTGTGGGGAGTATGGGGAGAATCCTTGGCATCTTTTTATCTCATGTCCGTATCCTGTTGAATGTTGGGCCAATACTAACCTTACTCTCGTTGCTAATTAAGTTTCAGTTACAGCAGAGAGTTTATTGGAATGGTTCTTTGATTGTTTGGATTATAAAGAAATTGATTCTCCAGGATTATTTTGTATGGTTATTATGGAATGACAAGCTTTTGAATTGCGAAGAGTCAGTTAGGATGGCTAAAGAAACGTTACAAGACTGGCTTGATGCTAAATGTAAGATTCAGAGGACATCCACCATTATTTATGAAAGAGCAGCAACTTGTGATAGATGGATGAAACCTCCAAATCCATATTTGGAATATAATGTTGATGCATCATTTCTGTCTATTAACAGGTTAGTTGACTTTGGTATGGTGCTCAGGGATTGGAACGGGAAGTTTATTGCTTGTTGTACTGTGGTTCGTGATGGTCTACTTGAAGTTAGGGAAAGAGAAGCAATTGGGTTGGTTGAAGCTCTCTCATGGGTTCGTAACTGGGGACATCCGAATATTATTATGGAGCTTGATCCTAAGGGTGTAGTTGATGCAATCAATTCCCACAAAGAACATATATCAAAATTTGGAGATATTATTCAATTGTGTTGTTCTTTGTTAAATCATTTTTCTTCTATTAAAGTTCAGTTTGCAAATCGTAGGGTGAACAATGTTTTCCATTTGTTAGCTAGGGAGTCATTCCTGTTGAATCCTAGTGTTTGTCTCTCACCTCCAGTTTGTATTGAGAGACATCTTAGGGATGACTTAGGTCATGACTCTTAAAGAATGGAACTTTGCTTTAAAAAAAACTTATATTCTGAATTATACTTATAAAGAGTTAAATTGACTAGATTACCATTGGGCCATTGGAAACATTAATTGATCAGTTATTAAGAGGGTGTTCGGCTAATTACGCTTTTTTCAAAGACTTATAAACTATTAAAATATATATAAGATGTTATATCTTATTTTGAAAATAAATTGTTGAAGTGTTTGGATAAAATAAGCCGATAGAGCTTATAAGATGTTAGTAATGACAATTTTATAATTAAATTGGTCAAATCAGGAGGTTGTTAAAATAAGATCTTATTTAACAAAAAGTGGGGATTCTCCACTTTTTAAAAACAACTTATAAACTCTTAACATCTCATTTTAGGAGATTATAAGATTTTTTTTTAAAAAAAAGATGTTTATCAAGAAAATTTCAAGACCTTATTAGCTCTCAAATATTTTATAAGATGTTTTGAAGAGCTTATAAACTCATCTAAACACCCTCTAAGTGTGGATGGAGGACATATAGTGTTTCGTTTAGAGGCACTATGACTATGACTATGAGGGTATTGTAGATGCTACATCTAATGTATATACACTTGGTGCAGATCTACAATAAAAGTGTTCCACTTCTTATAAATTATTTTTTTAATTAAAATCAAAGATAATATAAAAGGAAAAGAAAATTCATGATCACAAGCCGATCATGTAGCGCAATGTTTGGGTCCTCATTAAAAACCTACCAGAGTAAAACCCACCCTTGTGGGAAAAACCCCCAGTAGGAAAAGAGTACCCCCGCGAGAGAATGCCATAAGAAAGAAAAACATAACGAAAATTATCTAACAAATCTATACTGTGCTCTGCCAACATAATCATCATTGAGGAAAGAAATGATATCCACCGGAGGGACATCCCACCAATTGGATTCCGAGTATTTGCTGAGATGATCTGCCACATGATTGTCTTCCCTAAATATGTGAGAAATGACAAAGTTCATTTGAGAAATCAAGTGAAGAGAATACTGCCAATGTCCCAGAAGACGCCACGGGATGGAGCTGTCACTATTCTTAAAGAGCTCCACCACGAAAGTGGAGTCAGATTCCACCCAAATATTAGTCCAATCCTTGTGGAAAGCATAGAAGATAACACGCATAACCGCCATTAACTCAGCCTTGAAAGCGAAACCCGAGCCACATTGCTCAACAAAACATCCTCTGAAAAAGCCCCTTGCTGTGCGATAAACCCCTGCGTCGACATGACTTCCTGGGGATCCTGAAGCACTGCTGTCCGTGTTGACTTTAATCCATCCTGGGAGAGGTAAGTGCCAAGAAACTGGGATTACCCAAGGAGCTCTTGGCACACGTCCCTGTACTTTCAGACGGTGAAGACACATAAGATCATCTTGGGTGTTATTCATGCAACTCTTATCTAGACCAGTAGATTCCAAAATTATCGGCCTTAATTGAACCAACGCAGCATCCGAAGACCATTTCTTATCGTTAAAGATAACATCATTCCGAATATGCCACAGAAGCCAAATGCCGGAAATGAAAGCCACCTTCCAGAGGAAAGCCACCTGATCACTGAAATGGAAACCCATAATATTGACCAAGAATTCATTGAAACTATGTGCTTTAGCCATCCACCCTCACAGAATCCCTGCAAAATCACAAGAAATGAAAACATGGTCAATCGACTCTGAATGAGAGTAACACATGCTACAAAATGTTGGCCCAATGAAACCCTGAGAACGCATAACGTCAAGAACCGCGAGGCATCCAAAAATTGCTCTCCACACCACCACTGATCATCTTTCCGAAATGTGCGAAGACCAAATCCAAGAACCCCAGCGAACCCTCGGAAGAGAATGGCGCATGAATGAATAATCTTCCTTAGATGTGACCACTCTATTCATGGAATGCCTCCAAACACGTTTGTCCATGGTATTCGGCGAAAGTGGACATTGGTCTATATCACGCACAATATCCAGATAAACCTCCGCAAATAAGATAGTAAAATGCCAAGTGTTATCAAAATAGTAATCCGAGATCCTATCTTGGAAGTGAATACAATAACCCTCGGGAATGCCAATCTGATCCGCAATAACATATCCAAGCTAATTGTCCGTCCAAAATCAAATAGAAGAATGCATCCCCGGGACCTAACGTGACTCTGTCAAAAAACTCTGAACCATCGGCCAAATACCAGCCCAAATAGATGAGGGTAAAAACGTGTGACAAATTGCCCCATTAGCCAAAAAATATCGAGTGCGAAGAGTATTGTGCACCATGGAATCCGATGTGAGAATCTTCCAGCCCAATTTCATGAGATAAGCTTGGTTAGCCATGATAATAGAGCGAACACCAAGGCCACCTTCTTTCCTAGGGATACATCAATGAGCCCAGTTAACCACATGATTACCCTTTTGATTAATATCACCGGTCCAAATAAAATTTCGCATCGCCTTTTTAAGCTGCTTTAACATGGTGATCATTCATTTATATACGAGCATTGTATGAACAATAGAATGGGCAATCAAAGAATTCACCAAACAAACCCTTCCAGCCAGCGAAAGAGAAGAACTCTTCCATTGTTTGAATTTGAGAAGAACCTTGTCAAAAGCCGCTTGTAACACCCTTCTCTTCGAAGCTCCCATGAATATATGAACTCCAAGGTAGGAAGTAGGAAAATTGCCCCTATTAGTCCTAATAATGGATTGAACCCGACTGCGAATGTTTCTCAAAATAGAGGTCCCAAAATATGCTTTAGATTTATTCGGGTTGAAAACCTGCCCAGAAATAGAAGCATAGAAGCGAAGAGTCTCCCGAACCTGACATGCATTATCAATATTAGCCGCACAAAGAATGACAATATCATTCGCATACAACATCGTAGATGGAAATTGAATGTTGCGCGGAGCAACAAATGGAGTGAGGCGATGATCGGACACCAAGGCAGCGAACAATCTACCCAAAACTTCCTCAGCAACACAAAAAAGAAGCAGAGATAGATGATCCCCCTGTCTAACCCCGCGTGAGCAAGCAAAATAGCCCACTGGCGAACCATTCAACAAGACAGAGATATGAGCTGAGTTCAAAATCACTGAAATCTAGCTAATAAACAGATCAGAGAACCCAAATATGCGCAAGACATAAAGCAAGAAGTCCCAACTCAACGTATCAAAGGCTTTACAAATGTCAATTTTTAAAATCATGTTGTTGTCAGCCCTATTCTGCAAAATATTGAAGCCTTCAGAAACCAAAGCGATGCAATCGTGTATGTGCCTTCCCGGGATAAAACCAAATTGAGTGGGGGAGAGAATCTTGCTAATAATTTTACCAAAACATGTAGCAAGGACCTTCGTAGTGATCTTAAAGATGAAATTACTCATAACAATAGGCCTGAAGTTGTCAATACCTATAGCATCCTTGCATTTAGGGATAAGGTCCATAAAGCTGGAATTGAGTCCAACTGGCAAAGAACCTGACAGAAAGAAATGACGGACCACCACTATAACATCCATGGAAATAACATCCCAGCAATGTTGATAGAACACCCCATTGAAACCATCAGGGTTAGGGGAGCTATCAACACCAAGATCAAAAATTGCCTCCCGGATCTCTGTCTCAGATGGCAAGGAGCTAAGACAAGCATTATCAACTGTCGAGATGGCTGGGTTAATAATCTGATCAATATGGGAGAAGTCAACAGCAGGCCCAATCGGTGCCGAGAATAAATCCTCGAAGAATTGGATTACATAGCCACGGATGGCAGTAGGGTCCGTGGATAAATGACTATCTATCATCAAGCCATGAATAGCAGACCGAATGGCCTTGGCTTGACATCGACGATGGAAGAATGAAGTGTTACAATCACCATCTACCAGCAATACAACCCTCGATTTTTTCCGAAGAAATTCCGATATGAAGAAGCAACGCCTGATTAAGGGAGCGTTGAGCTTCGAGCTCTTGCTCTCTGAGTCTATCAATATAACCAATAATCTCAATACCCGTTTGAACCTGACGAACCTTTTACAAAGCCTCATCAACACCCCGGTTCACGTCCCCAAACATCTCTTTATTCCAGTTGCGGAGCGCAGGACGCAATCTCTTAAGCTTAAACATTAACTGAGTCAATGGATTCGTACCCACAATAGAAGAATTCCACGAAGAAGCAATCAATTGCTGAAAATCCGGGTGCTTAATCCACATACGCTAAAAATGGAAAGGCCCTGGTCCTCGAGTAAACTGGTTCGAGCATGAAAGCAAAAGAGGGTGATGATCAGAGCAAATGCGAGGAAACACATAATTATCCATCTTATGCAAGAGAGAGAGAAAGCACGATGTAGCAATGGATCGGTGTAGCCTGGCCAGAATAAGGATGTTGTTGCCCACACCAAGTAAAAAGTTGCCCATGGTAGGAACAACAACCAGACCCGCATTTTCCAAGAAATCCCAAAAGTCCTAACATGATGCGAAGGAGGCGACCCCTTGTCCATTCTTCTCATGATTACCCAGGATAGCATTAAAGTCGCCCATTAAAACGAAGTCATTGATCCCCAGACCAATGAGATTGGCCCAGAGATAACAACGATCCACACGAATACAAAGAGCATGCACAAATTCTACATGAAAGTTGACGTTAACAAAAGTAACCTGGAGAACAATACACTGATCCGAAATAAGAATATGCCGAAAAACATTCACATCCAAGCGCCGAAAAATCCGAATATCTAATCTCCTAGAAGAACAAAAATTTTGAGCCACAAACTGTAAACCCAAGCTGACCCAAAAAGAATCATGAATACTGTCCAACTCCACCTTAGGTTCAGCGATGGCAACCAATGATGGATTATAATATTGACAGAGAGCTTTAAGAACGTTACGGGAAGCAACGTTCCCTATACCCCTAATATTCCAGAATAAACAATTCATTTGTTAATTTGAAGGGTCAATGACCGTGTTGGAGACACATATGTGGGATCATCATAGGCAGCATGAGCTGTAATTGACTCCATGTCGCCACCAGATTTAGTCGGCTCTGAAACGACTTGAGGCTCTTCTTCATCATAATTTGCCCAACGTTTACCTGCCGCAATGTTAAGATTCTTGGCCTCATCAGAGTCCCGAGTGATAGCAAATTGATGAATAGGAGGCGTGAGACCAATCTCAATATCTTTCTGCAGACGTTGTCGAGTAGAATCCATAGAACTATCCCGAGAAGCCCTACTGAGAAGTCTGATTGGTTTTCCCAATGGGTATTGAACTGTCTGAGTATGCTTTCGTGACACAGAGTGTGGGGACAAGGAAGCCAGATGCAATGGTCTTGAATCCTATGGAGCTTCCGCATAGTGCGAACCACTACCCAGATCATCCTCTTCAGCCAAGGCGGCAAAAGAATTATCCAAAGGCACATGAGTGTGGGCTTGGGCGTGATGAACATCCGGTACCAGAACCAATGGCAGAGAAACTGAATTGTTATTACCAGAAGAACCGCATCATTTATTGAGTTAACAACGATTTTTCCTTTATCATGTGATATGTGCACATGACGATAAGTTTTACGTTCCCTGGAACGAGCCCGTTGAGAAGTGGATCATCCATGAGGCTCCTTAGGCTCCGCTGGCTTACTCATACGACGACATGAGGCTGCAATATGTCCCGTAACACCACAAGTAGAGCAGAAATCTGGCAATCTTTCATAACTAACGGATAAAAAGGAGCAATGACCCATATGTTCCAACATAATAAAGTCCTGCAAAGGCTTAGCAAGAACCACTTCCACCAGAACCCGGGCAAAATGACCCAAAGAACCATCCAACGATCTAGAATCAATCTAAAGGGGATTCCCAACGGCCTTACCGATTCCCAAAATGAAGTGTGGTTTCCAATATTCAAGACTGAGTTCAAATATTCTGACCCAAACATTAGCAATTGATGTCGTGACTTTGTAGGGATTGAAATCCGACACCCATGGAGATAACCAGATAGTGCTCGGATTAAGAGACCAAGAGACCCTAGCTTGGGCCCGAGAACAATCATGCGCATTATTAAGTTGATACAAAAATAACCTTTTCCCAAAGAGATTAGTTTCCAATCAGTTATAATACCCCATATATCAAAAAACCATTTATGAAGCGGCAAAATGGCCTAAGGATTGTTACCTTTTCCTAGAAGAACACGACCAATCAAAGAGTATGCAAATTCTGAAATACTTTGTTTATAGAGATTGTCATCAATAGTAACAGAATAATAATCTCCCTTTTTAACCGGTTTTGGAATAGAATAAGCAAATTCATTAACGACAGATGAATAAGTTTTAGCATTATCTTGGAATTGCGGATTGGGCAAATGGAGATAAACATTCGATGGCACCAGACTAAGCAAAGGAACATGTTTTAAATCATCACCAAGCTGCTTCTTGTAAGGAGTGAAATTAGAAGGTAGAATAAATCCATGATTACCATACGATCGAGCTCCTCCATTAAAAACAGGTTCAACCTTTCCGGACGGAGATGGGTTTGTACCCAAAACCCTAGTACTAACCAAATTCTCCATAGAAGTGGATTGAGGGTTGCAAGGGATGGGAAATGGAGTCATGTATGAAGTACGATGCTGAACAGCTGCCCGCGGAACGCCGGGAAACGTCTACTCCGACGTGCGCACGGATTGATTCGATGAAGACAAAGCATGCATATTGGATCGATGTGGATCAAAGTCCAACGCGAGCCCGTGGAATGAGGACTCTGCCATCAAAGCTGTCGGAGTACAGATGACTGGAGGAATTAATTCCAAGCAAGATCCGTCGTATTCGTGGAGAGATAGTAGAGCATGTTTAGGGTTTTTTTTAATAATAACTTTCCTCTTGTAAAATTGTGTTTCCACTGAAGTCCTCCTATTTTTAAACCTTATTATCCACTTCTTATAAATTATAAAACACTTGTCATTCATCCATGTAAAAATTGGGACATTTGCTATCTATCCATACACATGTCTTAAACGTTTAATATGTGTTGATGGGCAAAATCGTACTTTTTTTAAATATTTAATTATTTTTTTAATTTATTTTAATTATTTATTAGCCCACAAAAATCGTCAAATGGGCCAAGTTAGGCGAAAGAGGGACATGAGGCCTAATTCATTGTAAAAGTCCTTAAGGCCCGACTTATCACATCAGACCCACATAGTCCATATTACTGGGTATAAATAATGTAACATCCCAATTTTATAAAATAATAATATGCGATTTTATAAAGTGCAAAATACAGGCCAAAGCTTGAAAACACATTTTTAAAAGGAAAGTAATATTATGACTTGTCCAAAAACTCGAAAACTCAAAATTTGACTAAAAACTTTAAAACAAAAATCCCAAAGAAAAACAATGTCAAGTCTCGTGGATCATTAAATAATTTAAACTGAGTAGCTTTCAAAATTCCTTGATCGATTTCCACCGTCCCCTCTATGCATGCTCCAACTCATTTATTCATCTGTGGAAATTATACATAGTGTGATACCCCAAAAGTTTACCAAATTTGAGTTTTAGTATAATAGACCTTTAGGATCTTTATTTTTGGCCAGTATAGTATTTCAGTCTTGGTCTTTATCAAGCCTAGGCTTAATATATTGACGCCCATTTATAAACTTATTATTTTTTAAAAAAAGCCCACAGCCAACTTCTAGAAGATTAAAATTAACCGAAAATTTTTTAATTCAAATTTAAAAATTTCAATTATACTTATCTTTATCTTAATAGACTATATCATATAACTTCATGTCTTTCATTTCTAAACTGCACTCTCCCACTCCCTCCCAAAAACCCACGATCTCTCAGCATACTGAAGCCCTTAGTAAACTCAATTAAACTCTCATTCACAATTTCCAGTCTCAAGAATTTCACAAACATTCTCCCATTCCTTTTCTTTTTCTCTGTAAAACTCTCAAGTTGACAGCAAGGTATAAATTAAATAATTTTCTTAAATTCTTGTTAAAACTCACCATCAAACGTCAGTCTCGTCTCCTCTCTGGATCGCTCGAAAAAAGCTCATAGTTGGAGACACCCCGAGTTGCCCCGTCCGAGAACATCAACCCGCTGTCAAAAACCCAGAAATTGGGAACCATCGGAATATATATATATATATATATATCCAAAACTGTTGCCGATCAAAAATCTAAAATTCAATTACCCAAAACCCATTATCAAAGCCCAAAAACCCGAATCATCGGCAGAACCCAGCAAACTCCGAGAAACAAACCCGAAATCTCAAACCAAGCTCGAAACCACATCGCGGGAAAAGACCAGAAACTCAAACACAATAGAAAACCACAAAGCTGCTGTAAAAAACGAAAGACCCGAAACTAAGAAAAATAGCCGAAACGAGACTGAGTGTGCGTTATATTGAGACTGAGAGAGAGAGAGGGGAAAGGAGATAGCGAGACTGAGAGAGTGAGAAAGAGGAGAGTGTTCAGTTTTAAAAAAAAAAAGAAAAAGAAAATTGAGATTCTGATTTGAGAAAAGAAAATTTTTAAACACTTTTGGAATGAGAGTATGAGAAAGACGATGGGGGGACTGCCAATATTCCTCAAAATTTTGAGAGATTAACACAAATTTGGGGATCAAGTTTATTTTTACGTTTTTGGACTAAATTTCCCGTTTTGCACCTCAGACTTATAAACCACTAACACATATTTGATCACCCAATTCAATTCACCCATATTGTTTACATTCCTTAATTTTTTTAAACCCTAATTTGTTTTTGAAATGCCATGTGTTAAACATATTTATTTTATTTGTAAGAAATTATTCTTACGAGGTTTAACAACTTCCAAGCCAGCACACATTCATATTTTCGCATTTCATATTAAGGTGGGGTTTATTGCTTTTATTTATTTTAAATGCTATGCTTAATTATTAGATGCATGTTCATGTAAATATGATGCGAGACTTTGAGACTACTTGTACTTAACTGTACACGAGACTTTGAGACTATTTGTACTTAACTATACATGAGACTTTGAGACTATTTGTACTTAACTGTACACGAGACTTTGATACTATTGGTACTTAATTGTACACGAGAATATGATATTTTTCCATGAATGTTTATGCTAATTGTTATTCATGCGTATTTAACTTAAATAATTACTTTCCCACTGTTGGGAAATTTATTGTTTAGATTTTGATGAATGCCATGTAAAACTTAGACTAGAAAGTTGGCACCCCATTTTCTTGTAAATTGCATTGTAATAGATAGGGCATTTAGCCAGTCAAGTCGATTATGCTGGATATGCAAGAAGTCAACAAGGATAAAATGAAGACTCCCTGTGAAGCGGTGAGTATGGCAAGGAGGAGAAATCAAGAACTCGATCAAGGAGTATCACTGGTTATAGTTTGTGAGAAGTGTCGGTCAAGTCAACTCTAGACACCCAAGTCAAGTTGAAGTGACAGATGAGTCTTCCATGATTGGGAGCTGACTCGAAGTCACCTGGGGAAGTTAAGGAACTGCAGTCAAGTCAAGACAACTGAAAAGAGTCCTTTGCACAAAAGTCAAGAAAGTTACTTAAATAAGTAATACTTCCATTCTGCAACATTCTAAAGTGCTCAGTCCCAGAAGCGTGCAAAAGGAATAAACCAATGGGAAGCACTGCACCTGTGTCAGGCCCTGAAAAGATGCAAGACATTTAATACGAGGTAATGTCAATTTCAAAGACTGCAACAAGACAAGCCAACGACCACTAGTGTCTTTTGAAAATCAGCCTATCTCTTCAACGGGCAGATTATTGAAAGAGCACTATAAAAGGCAGAGGAATCAATTTGAGAAAAGGTGACCTTGCATACCTGAACCACGGACGTTTAAACTAACATTTGAACTGTAACCAAGCAAAATATTCTCAAGTTATTCAAGCAAATCCTCAAACCTAAACTTCGAAGAAAATCGATCCAACACCAAGCTGTGAAGGAAAGACAACTTCAAACTGTTGAAGAGGAAACTTTTGAAGAATCAAAAGGGGTCTACTTTCCAAGGATGATTGTAGAAAGGTTCAAGGTCGAACCAGTCTCAAGTTATTGGAGGGCTTCGTGATCAAATCCAAGAAGCATGAGCAAGTGAGCTGAAGTAGCAAGGAAGCCGCCCTGTGAAGAAGCTGAGTCGGACGAGAAGCCAGCTGTGTGACCAAGGCATCTCCAGACTGAGTCCCAAAGGATCAAGTCAGCTGTGTGATCAAGACTTGTATCTTGACTGTTAACCACTTTGTACGCTGATCAAAACTTAGTGGATTCCTCCAGGAGTTGGAGAAGAGAGGAGTGGAAGAATTACCCCATTTTCGAACCTCTATAAAATTTATTGTGTCATTTACATTTCAGTATTTTCATTTCTGCCTATCACATTATATCTGCTGATAATTTGCATTTCAACTGATAATTAACAAAGTGCTAAAATCAAGTGTTAAAACAAACCTAAACCAAATTCAAGGGTGTTAAGTCTTCCTGAAAATCTCATCACGACCAAGTTAAGGTTTAGACTAAGCAAATGAGTTATTCTATCAACACTCAATCGAGTCGTTGAGTGGCTAACTCTGTTTGGTTAACTAACTTAGTCTGTCTATCAAGGACTTAATTGTGAAATTAAATTAACTCAATATTTTTAAAAGGACTAAATCTTGAAAAGTTGGTAAGGTTTATATAACCCCCCCGCCTTCTAAACCTTACACTCACACCCCTTGGGACCTACAAGTAGTATCAGAGCGGTTGGTTCATTGAGCCTTCCGCACTGGTTACTGAACTAGATGTCCAATCTTTCAAATTTTTTTAACACTTGTTCTTTCAAAAGTCATTTTTTTTTCTAAATAGCAATGTTATTATCTTGGAAGCAAATTTGACACGCATCCCTATGTTCACCATTGAGGAATTTGATGACTGGAAAATACGTATGCAGACTCATCTATCAGCTTTACATGATGAGATGTGGATAGTGATAGAGGATGGGCCACTGCAAATAATGAAGGTGAACACAATTTATGAGGAGAGGCTGCTGCCTGAAGGAGAGGAGGTCGCTCCCTCCTGACCAGCTATGGTTGATGAACCAAGAGCTGAGTGGACAAATGATGACAGAAAAAGATACAATCTTGACAATGTGGCTAAGGATATACTTTACAAGACTTTGGACAAAACCATGTTCAACAAAGTCAAATCTTGCAAAACAGCCAAAGAAATCTGGGATAAATTAACCTTAATTTGTGAATGATCTGAACAAATTAAGGAAAAAAAATTATTTATTTTTGTTCAAAAATTTGAAAACTTCAAAATGCTTGCAGGTGAAACAATGGACCAGCTGGATGCTAGATTTACTGAAATTACAAACGAGCTCTCAGCACTTGGGAAAGAATACACACAGAAGGAGAATAAAGGAAGACTACGGCTCTAAGGCACTCGATGGACCTATCAAAAACGTCCAATCATGAACTATTCTCAGTCCTCAAAGCTTATGAGTTTGAGCTGAGAAGAAAGGATCAAGAACAGATAGATGTACCCAAAATGTTAGATAAATGTTTTTATCAAGATTTTGATGATTTTGTTTTAATAAGATTTTATACCAAAACAATGTTTTTATATGTTGTCCAAATACTCCTAAATGATTTAAAATGTTTTTACTAATTTTTGGAGTATTTCTTAGAGTTTTTAATTTGATAAAAATTGGACAACACTTTTGATGGTTTTGTTTAAATTGGTTTTTACACCAAAACTATGTTTATAAATGTTGTCTAAATACTCCCAAATGATTTAAAATGTCGTTACTAATTTTTGGAGTATTTCTTGAAGTTTATTTTTGAAAAAATCGGACAACATTTCAAAGGGAGGTCGACCGGTCGCCAAAGTGGTCGACCGTGCACTCAAAGATAAGAAACACGAAACAGAACTTACAGTCTTGAAAAAGAGGAGGGGGACCGGTCAAGGGTGAGGTCGGCCGGTCGCACCCTAGGGCGACGGTCGCGCACCCCACCTCGACCGGCCGCACCCCCGCAACCCCTACCTGGATCGCACTATTTTTTTCAAACGGTCGAAATCTTCAACAGGGCAACCGGTCACCCTATGTTATTTTTTGACAGCAAAATTCCAACCGTTGTAATCTGTGACAGCAAGATTTACTTTTCAATTTTGTACAATATTTCTACATGTTGTGATCTTCTTTTTGTAGACAAAAGTGAAGATAGAGGAGCCTATGTTGGGAGCCTATGTTGGTGAAGTTTCCCTATAAATAGAGGATGAATTGAAGACACAAGATACTACAACACAAGCAAATTCACAACAAGAAATCTGCAAATTTCCAAGCTTTCATATTCAACACTCTTGTTGTATTTATAGCCTAAGGATTTCACTTTCACAGCTTCAGGTCTAGGCTTTATTTCTTGATTACACTTTGCACTCAAATTGTAATATTCATTATTGAGTTGTAATCTTGATTTTTGGTTATCATTCAAACACATCCTTGTGAGTGTTCTTGTGGTAAGAACACACTTGGATGATCTAGGTGATAGGTGCAAGAAGATTGTGGTGATCTTCTTATTGAGGTGTTGAAGAATTTGGTATTCTTCAAGGTTGAAGATTGTGGTAATCTTCAAAGGGAGATTGTGGTAATCTCCAAAGGTGGTGTTGAAGAAGAGTGTGGTGCTCTTCAAGGTGTTGTAAGTTGAATTTGTATTAATTGTGGTAATTAATAAAATTCTTTTTCTTTTTGAAATCCATCCCTGGATATCTTTGGGGTGGTAGAGGATTAGGCCCTAGGTGGGTTGAACCTCTTTAAATCGACGCGTGTTGTTTACTTCCCGCACCTTTATTATTGTCTTGGCGTATTTGTTTCGAAAAAGAGGGCATAATCCAAAAGATGGAGATAATCTATTCACCCCCCTCTAGATTATCGTAGCCGCTGGACTTACAAGTGGTATCGAGCCAAACTTTTGCAAGCTCGTTCCACATCGCGAGTAAAGAGGAACGGTCATCGGCTACTGAACGAAGTCTACCTTACCGCGCCTCCACCACCAAGCCACCACTATTCGATTCCAAAAATTTTACATTTTGGAAAGAAAGAATGGAATGCTATCTACAAAGTTGCGGGTTCGATATTTGGAACACGGTCGTAAATGAAGAATCCATTCCGATGATGGACACACCACACACCTCCAAAGGCCTCAAAGAGTTCAATGATGAAGAAAAGAAAATCATCTCCTTAAATGGTAAAGCTCTTAATATTTTGTATTGTTCACTTACCATTTTGGAATACAATCATATTGTAGGAATTAAATCGGCACATGAAGTATGGAGAAAATTAGAAGAAGTATATGCAAATGAAAGGAGCCACTCAAAAGCATCTACTTCTCAAATGGATACAAACCCAACATGGGATGAGCTTCCTACAACTTCCGACGTCGATGAAAACGAACGATGTCTTATGGGTTTCGAAGAAGAAAATGAGGTAAGTTCAAAACCCTCCACTTCTTATGATAATGAATTACAAAATAATTATAGTGATTTTGATGAACTTCAAAATGAATTCCAAAGCTTACTTGTTAAATACAAAAATTTGAAAAAGGAATTCAATATTTTGAAAATTGATAAGGATAATTTATTTTCCTCTTATGAATCACTTTCATGTGATCACACCACCACACTTGATAAGGTTAGAATCCTTGACAAAGAAAATAGTACTCTTATTGAGGATATTAATTGCATGAAAAAGGATTTATCAAAATCCAAATTGAGTACCGATAAAATGACCAATATTGTTGATGTTCATAGTTGTGAAAAATTGAAACAAGGACTTGATCATAAGCATAGTGTTGTTAATTATGTGAAAAGAAATCAAGTTCCTATGTATGTTGGTCATTATGCTTCAAAAATTATTACTTGCTTTTATTGCGGCAAAAAGGGTCATACGGTAAATACTTGTCGGGCTAGAAATAGCTCTAATTATTGTTGGAGACCTAAAGTCTCAAAGCTAATCCCAAAGGACCCAAACATTTGAGGGTACCACAAAATAATGTGATATTAGGTACCCGGCGTAATAATAATCAAGGAAAATTCATACCGCCAAGAAGATATCAAATGCCCGTGTCATTTGATCAAAGGAGAATACACCATCACGATAAATTTCCAAGAAGAGGATATAATCAAAAATGGGAAGTACATAATCCTTGGAAATGGCAAAGTCATCATCAACAAGATGATTCTCAAAGAGGAAGACACCATCAAAAATGGGAAGGACAAAACTCGAGAAATGGGCAAAATTGGAGAAGACATCATCAACAAAATGATTTCTCAAGAGGAAGATACTATCTACAAAGGGAGAGACATAACCCGTGGAAATGGCGAAATTGGTAAACCGTATCTCTCCATTTAAATATGCATTTTATTTTGTTATTATGCATGTTTTTATTTGTGTCTTAATTGCAAATGAGTTTTCAAATATTTTTTTTTAATTAAGGTCTTCAATATATATTTGTGTTTTTAAAATATTTTGAAAAGGAGACCTTGTATGATGCTTATATAAACTCTTGTGCATTTACTATGACTAAAAATTTGATTTATTATCTCTTATGGATTTATATAGCATAAGCATACTTGTGATATACCTTATTGCTTTAGCATACACCTCCATTACTATGTTTTG
The DNA here is from genome assembly GCA_016081115.2 of Rehmannia glutinosa. NCBI lineage: Eukaryota > Viridiplantae > Streptophyta > Magnoliopsida > Lamiales > Orobanchaceae > Rehmannia > Rehmannia glutinosa. Next base: position 96,091,252 of record CM071926.1, on the reverse strand, counting down.
TGCTAGTCTTGTTTTAAGAATTGTGTAGGATTTACATATTTTCACAAATGGCCATTTACGTCATTAATTTGTCAAGAAAGGCATTAATTATCGAGGTACGTTTACTTGTGTTATTCTTACTCTTATAGCCTCGATATATGTATTGCCATGTGCCTATGTGATTGTTTTTCATAGTATTTCATACAAGTGCCATTAAGAGGATTTTTTGAAAGGCACTATTCGATAATTGATTGCACATATTTGCTTTATCAACTCTTGTTCAAATACTTCTTTTAAATGAGGTCTCAACTATATGCTATCGGATTTTCAAATTTTAAAAGAGACCTTTTGTAGCTTTCTTAAGCTTATTTGAACTTGCATGACTTATTAAAATCTTGATGATCTTCTAAATGCATAGTATGTGTTTCTTGCTTCATGGTCTATATATATAGTGTCTATTTCTACTATGTTCTTATGTAAGATATTTTGTGATTGATGATTGAGGCATGTTTTTACACTTGGGTTATTTTTTTCTTGCTTATATAAGCGATGCCGTTAATGAGTTTGTTAAGTTGTGTAGATGAGAAATGAAGTACTCCAAATATTGGTTACCTCAAAATATTTGGATGTAAATGTTCTATTATGAACACCTTAGATCAATTGGATGCCCTATGGTGATAGTGATGAAGAAGACAAAATGGGTATTCCGGAACAAACTCGATGACCAAGGCAACATTAGTCGAACTAAGGCGAGGTTAGTAGCTCGAAGGTATTTTCAAGAAGAAGGTAATTGATTTTGATGTAACATTTGCACTCATAGCACGTTTAGAAGCTATTTGATTTTTACTTGCCCATTCTTGTTTTAAGAAAATTTCAAGCTTTACAAAATGGATGTTTAATCCATTTTTCTCAATGGTTTTATTCTAGAAGAAGTCTATGTAAAACAACCTCCGGGGTTTAAAATTTTTTTCTAGGCCAAACGTTTTTTTTAAAGGCCTTGTACGGTTGATAGACTTAGCTATTTTCGCTAAATGATTTTACAAGAGGTAAAGTTGATACTACTCTCTTTGTTTTTGAAAAAGGGCAAGATTGTTTACTCGTGCATATTTATGAGAATATTTTTGGTACTACTAATGAATATTTGTGCAAGATATTTTTCCAAGTTGATGCAAGGTGTACTTGAAATGAGCATGATGGGGGAGCTCAATTATCTCGCTTGGACTTCAAATCATTCAATGCCAAGTAGATGGTTATATTTCAAAAGAACTCTTGAAGGAGTTAGGCATTGAAGAAGGAAGAATCATCTCAACATCTATGGCTACCAATGAAGAGATTGACAAAGGTTGAGAAAGGCATGATGGTTGACAAACAAATTCGAGGTATGTTCTCTTGTATTATTCCCATAGACTCGATATTTTATATGCCTTATGTCTATATGCTCGATTTCAAAAACTATCCCAACGAATCTCATTAAAGTGTCGTTAAAAGAAATTTTCAAATATTTAAAAGGGACTTCTTCTTATGACTTGTTGTATCCAAAGTATTAAAATGTTCTTATTTTTTCGAGATAACAAGTTCGGTGTTAACAATTTCTCAAAATATGGTTCGTCATAATCGAACTAAACATATTGAGATTTGATATCTTTTTAAGGGATTGCATTTTTTTAACAAAAACTTGAGATGTGTTTAAATCCATCTCAAAGTTAACTCGCGGACATTTGTTCATTTACCGCCGAGTCTTTTTACCTCATTTCGAGCTTGATTATGACATAATGTATATTGAATGAGGTCTATGTTTGCATTTTGCACGTTTTCAAAACTTAGGGGCGAAAAATCGGATTTTTTGGATCAAACTTCGGATTTTTAGACAGAACTCAAACTGTGGGCTGACTGGGGCAAGGCCGACCGGTCGCCCATGCCGTCGACCGGTCGCCCTGCCCCTTGACCGGTCGCCCTGATGAGTTTTTTTTGTTAAAACTTGTTCTGTCCTCAGATTTCTTATTTTCACAGGTTTTCCTCTATATTTCGTCCCCTTTGACATTTGCACACACATTTCACTTCAAATGTGTTTTGTTGCATAAATTACATAGTTTGGGGATTATCTAGCTCGATTATCATCATCATTGTTCATCTTTACCGATTAGATGGTAAGAATTTCTCCTTTTAAATCTCAATTGGGTTGAACCCTTGAGAATGTGCTTGTATCTTGATATATTGTTGAAATTCTTGTATTAATATGTTGTTTATGATGATTGATGATGAATGTAAAATGTTGTATTGCAATTAGTGATGAAATTTTTTTGGCTTAAACGAATAGCAAAGGCGTTATATTCTTCTAGTTTTATTCGACGCACACCAAGTGTTCGACGAAATGTTTCAATGTAAAATTCATCACCTACATGATCCTCTCGATTTGAAAAGTCTTATAAGTTTATAGAGATCATGTTTTATCAATAAAATGAGCTTTTGCAAGTCAATTGATCAATTTTTCCCTTTTATTTGGAATTTAAGCTTCAATTTTCAAAAAGCTCGATAAATCGATAAATTTGCGCACTTTGATATGAATATATGATGTTTTTATCGTGCTAACATTCTTTTTGATGATTCCAAAGGGGGGGAAACAGGAAAAACGCTCATACACTCAAAGAAGTGAAAATAAGCTTGCAAGAAAAGCTATAAGCTAGGGCTTTTAAAAGCCATAAGCTGTGAATATTGCTAAGTCCATTTGATGTATTGTGGACTTTTATGCTTGACTAATGATGTTTTGTGACAGGGGGAGCTTATAAGCTCATGGAATTCAAGCTTAAGTTGTGAAAGCTAAGCTTTTAACTTTTAGTTGTTGATTGTATACTTGTTCTTGATATGCATATTGATAGGGGGAGCTTGTGCAAAAATGATTTTGAAAAATCTTTGCTCCTATCCGTGTGTGCTTGTACTTATGATGAATCTTTCTTGTAATTGATTGTTGTTTTAAGACCGGAAAATTTCTTTTGTTTTAAAATCGACCTTCTAAATTTGTTTTGGTTTGTAATCATCAAAAAGGGGGAGTTTGTTAGATAAATGTTTTTATCAAGATTTTGATGATTTTGTTTTAATAAGATTTTATACCAAAACGATGTTTTTATATGTTGTCCAAATACTCCTAAATGATTTAAAATGTTTTTACTAATTTTTGGAGTATTTCTTAGAGTTTTTAATTTGATAAAAATTGGACAACACTTTTGATGGTTTTGTTTAAATTGGTTTTTACACCAAAACTATGTTTATAAATGTTGTCTAAATACTCCCAAATGATTTAAAATGTCGTTACTAATTTTTTGGAGTATTTCTTGAAGTTTATTTTTGAAAAAAATCGGACAACATTTCAAAGGGAAGGTCGACCGGTCGCCCAAAGTGGTCGGCCGGGTACCAAGATAAGAAACACGAAACAGAACTTACAGGTCTTGAAAAAGAGGAGGGGGACCGGTCAAGGGTGAGGTCGACCGGTCGCACCTAGGGCGACCGTCGCACCCCACCTCGACCGTCGCACCCCCGCAACCCCTACCGGATCGCACTATTTTTTCAAACGGTCGAAATCTTCAACAGGGCAACCGGTCGCCCTATGTTATTTTTTGACAAAAAAATTCCAACCGTTGTAACTGTGACAAGCAAGATTTGCTTTTCAATTTTGTACAATATTTCTACATCTTGTGATCTTCTTTTTGTAGACAAAAGTGAAGATAGAGGAGCCTATGTTGGGAGCCTATGTTGGTGAAGTTTCCCTATAAATAGAGGATGAATTGAAGACACAAGATACTACAACACAAGCAAATTCACAACAAGAAATCTGCAAATTTCCAAGTTTTCATATTCAACACTCTTGTTGTATTTATAGCCTAAGGATTTCACTTTCACATCTTGAGGTCTAGGCTTTATTTCTTGATTACACTTTGCACTCAAATTGTAATATTCATTATTGAGTTGTAATCTTGATTTTTGGTTATCATTCAAACACAAGATATCCTTGTGAGTGTTCTTGTGGTAAGAACACACTTGGATGATCTAGGTGATAGGTGCAAGAAGATTGTGGTGATCTTCTTATTGAGGTGTTGAAGAATTTGGTATTCTTCAAGGTTGAAGATTGTGGTAATCTTCAAAGGAGATTGTGTAATCTCCAAAGGTGGTGTTGAAGAAGAGTGTGGTGCTCTTCAAGGTGTTGTAAGTTGAATTTGTATTAATTGTGGTAATTAATAAAATTCTTTTTCTTTTTGAAATCCATCCCGGATATATTGGGGTGGTAGAGGATTAGACCCTAGGTGGGTTGAACCTCTTTAAATCGACGCGTGTTGTTTACTTCCCGCACCTTTATTATTGTCTTGGCGTATTTGTTTCGAAAAAGAGGGCATAATCCAAAAGATGGAGATAATCTATTCACCCCCCCTAGATTATCGTAGCCGCTTGGACTTACACAAAACAGCTGCTCTCATAGTCAAGGAAGGGAAGAGAGCTGAGACCAAAGAAGTCATTGACCAGGAGAAAATTGCCTTAATGGTTAAAAGATTCAACAAGTTCTTCAACAAGAACTACAAAAGAAATAAAGGTGAATCCTCCAAAAGGCACTCAGCTCCCTCCAAGTCAAGGGAAGATAGGCCACCAAAGAGAGCCGAGTATCAAAAGGTCGAATATCAAAGAGTGACAACCCAAGAAATGAGAGAGATGATCAAAAGTCAAAACATGTGTTGGAATTGCGGATGGCCGGGGACACTTCGCTATTATTGTCCATATCCTGTAGTCAATAAATACATGAATGAAGAAGAAAAAGAAAAGTCTTGAGAGAAAGAAGACAAGAAAAGAAAAGAGCAATGTTGATCTGTGGAAGGCTGCTGAAAAAACGAAGTCGAAAGATACGAAGATCTGACTACTCAAGTGACTCTGAAGAAGAAGCTTTAATCTGTCTAATGGCTAAAGAACAAGATCAACCTGGCCAAGAAGATGAGGTACACTCTAACTCATCTCATTCGATTCTAGTGATAGTGATTGTGACACACACACTTCATCACCCACCCATCTTTATGATTCATTAGGCAAAATGATGAAAGATTTTGAGCACATTAAATCCTCACACACACTATTAAATGAGGAAAACAACAATCAAAAGCCAAAACTCACGGTGACTAAAGAGTTGAGTACTCTAAGTCACATAGCCGATGAGAACAAAGAGTCAAGGTGAAAAAGCTAAACTAATAAAGCGAGAGATAGCTGCTATAGAAAAGAGAGAAAATGATCTCAAAAATGTGATTGCTTCATTCACAAAGGCATCTAATCATTGGATGACCTTATCTTGAGCCAAAAAGAATGTGGAGAGAAGACAGGCATATGATTCAATTCCTTTGTGCATAGTCAAACTCCTAGAGTGGTCTTGGAAAAAGGATCTTCATGTAATGAAGCATCTCAAAAATACAAGACACCAAATGTTGCACACACAGTCATTCTAAAGCACAATCACAAACAAACTAGCCTAGGATATAAAGGAAAAGGAAAATAGCCGATTGAGTATCTTTGAGAGGGGGGCAGATGAGAAGAAATCGGCAAAGAGAGTTCCTCAAAGAAACTCCAAATAGGAAGTACTCTGTGAAGAAGAAACAGAGCTACCAGAATCCCCAGAAGTTCTATCAAAGGAAGACAAATGATGGGAATGGTAGAAACTACCCAAGTCAAGCTGATTGGAATAATGTGAAATATCAGCAAGGACCCATGGAATACAAGCCTAAATGGCAAAGGCCTAGAGCTCAGCAAAGGTCACTCCAAAGGCCAAAGAGTTATTATCAGCACACATATGCACCCAAGCACTACACTAAGAGATATCACAATTACCCAAAGAAGGCAATTGCTAAAACACATACACAGGCATACATACAAAAGAGATAGTTGTATGAACCTAAAACCCCCAAGCAATTTGCCAAAGTGAATTATGATTATGGCACAGATAGATGGCAACCTCTTAGAGTCAAGTCATTTGGCTATAGGTTGGTTGGATCATCTTACAACACTAACCCCTCGGGACCCGGATACAAGTATGGGTACCTAAAACTGATTTCCTTGATTGCGGAGTTCAAGGAACAGTGAAAGCGCCAAGAACTGGTACATGGATAGTGGCTGTTCCAGACACATGACAGGAAACAAGAAAAATCTGTCAAGATTTAAGGAAATTAGAGGTGCAAAAGTCATATTTGGAGGAAATGAAGCTCCAGGGGAAATAAGAGGCACTGGATCCATCAAGAAAAATGGATTAGAAATCACAGATGTTGCATATGTTGAAGGCCTAAATTTCAACTTACTAAGCATCAGCCAACTCTGTGACAAGGGCTATAATGTTGGATTCAACATGGGAGTGTGCCAAATCAAAGATACTGAATCAAATGAAGTAGTGTTGCAAGGAGCCAGACAAAAGAACATGTACGTGGTAGATTGGTCGACTGCCACACCAAGCACTTGTCTGTTAGCAAAAAGTACAGCCGAATCAAGTTGGCTGTGGCACAAGAAGCTGAGTCACCTGAATTTCAAAACAATTAACAAGCTTGCAAGGAGCAATCTTGTAGAAGGACTGCCGGACTCACTATACAAGAAAGAAAGTGTTTGCGATGCATGCCAGATGGGAAAGCAGATCAAATCATCATTCAAAGAGAAGTCAAGCCCATCTTCAACAAGAATATTGCATCTGATGCATATGGATCTATTTGGTCCTGTTGAGCCAACCAACATAAGTGGGAAGAAATACACTCTAGTAGTGGTGGATGACTATTCAAGATATACATGGACAATCTTCATGTGTAAAAAGAATGAAACTTTGCAGAAGTTACCTCAGCTGATGAAAAGAGTTCAAAATGAGAAGAGTCAAACCATTATAAAGATAAGATCTGATAGAGGGACTGAGTTTGTCAATGGAATAATAACTCAGTATTGTGTTGAAAATGGTATTACTCACGAATTATCTGCAGCAAGGACTCCACAACAGAATGGAGTTGCAGAAAGAAGAAAGAGAACTCTCAAGGAAGCAGCAAGGACTATGTTAGCTGAAGCAGGGCTGCCTAAAAGATTTTGGGCTGAAGCAATAAACACATCATGCTATACTCAAAATAGATGCATGATAAATAGATAGCTGACAAAGACTCCCTATAAGATTTGGACATGGAGAAAGCCAAATGTTGCATATTTTAGAATCTTTGGATGTAAATGCTTCATCCACAACTATGGTCACAGAAGAGTCTATCCATGTGGTTTTTGATGAACCTAACGTAAATGGAGAAGACATTGAGGAGTTAGCTGAAAAGCTAAATCAGCCAACCATGCAGAAGAGCCCCTATGTTGAAACTGAAGCTGGAGCAATTAATCAAGGTGAAGATGAGATAGCTGAATCTCAAAGACAGCTGGAAAACCTGCAGCTAAGTGATGATGAGAGAGCTGGTCAAGACAACACAACTGCAAGACGACTGAACCCAGCTGACTTACTCCAACCTGATGTGAGATGGCTGAGAGACCACCCACCAGAGCTAGTCATTGGAGATGTAAGAGATGGTGTAAAAACCAGATCCAGAGCTCAGCAAGAAGCCATGTTCACTTGTTTCATTTCCCAAATAGAGCCAAAAGATATGTCCCAAGCATTGGATGATACACATTGGATTCGAGGCCATGCAAGAAGAGTGAATCGGTTTGAAAGAAACAAAGTATGGGAATTGGTTCAAAGACCAACCCATCAAAATGTCATTGGCACAAAATGGGTTTTCGGAACAAGATGAATGAATAAGGTTCTGTGGTAAGAAACAAAGCAAGATTGGTAGCCAAAGGGTATTGCCAAGAGGAAGGAATAGATTTTGATGAAATATTTGCTCCTGTTGCAAGATTAGAAGCAATAAAGATGTTTCTTGCCTATGCTGCACACAAGAACTTCACTGTATATCAGATGGATGTGAAGAGTACATTTTCAAATGGACTGTTAGAAGAAGAAGTCTATGTTGAGCAACCTCCAGGATTTGAGCAGAAGACTCTTGGAGATAAGGTGTACAAGCTCAAGAAAGCTCTATATGGATTGAAACAGGCACCAAGAGCATGGTATGATACATTATCTCAATTTCTGATAGATAATGGATTCACCAAAGGCAAAGTGGACAGAACACTCTTCAGAATTCAAGATGGAGAGAGTATACTGCTTGTTCAAATATATGTGGATGACATCATTTTTGGATCCACAAACAAAGAGATGTGTGATAAGTTCTCAAACCTCTTGCAAGGCAAATTTGAGATGAGCATGATGGGAGAGCTGACATTCTTTCTAGGACTTCAAGTTAAACAACTGAAGGATGGAACTTTCATAAGTCAAACAAAATACACCAGAGATTTAATGAAGAAATTTGGTATGGAAGAAAAGTCTTCTGTGAAAATACCAATGAATACATCAGTCAAGATGGATATGGATGCATATGGCAAGCCTGTGGATCAAACAAGATATAGAGCACTTATTGGATCTTTGCTCTATTTAACAGCAAGTAGGCCAGACATCACCTCTGCAGTAGGTGTATGTGCAAGATTCCAATCTGCTCCAAAATAAAGTCACATGACTGCAGCTAAGAGAATCCTAAGATATTTGAAGGGATGCCAGGAAGTCGGCTTATGGTATCCAAAGGAAGGTGGATTCAAGCTCATTGGCTACTCAGACTCTGACTATGCTGGATGTAGAGTTGACAGGAAAAATACTTCAGGTACATGACAAATGCTTGAAAACAGATTGGTTTCCTGGTTTAGCAAGAAGCAAAATTCAATAGCCACATCCACAGCTGAAGCTGAGTACATAGCTTTGGGCAGCTATTGTGCCCAAGTCTTATGGATGAGACAACAGCTGAGAGATTATGATGTTGAAGAAAAAGAAATTCCAATTATGTGTGATTACACAAGTGCTATTGCAATCACTCAGAATCCAGTGTTGCACTCAAGAACAAAACACATTTATGTCAGATATCATTTCATAAGAGATCATGTGGAAAAGAAAGACATCACCTTGGAATATATCTCAACTAATAAACAGTTAGCTCACATATTCACAAAGCCATTATGTGAATCAAGATTTGAAGAACTCAAGCATGAGCTAGGGTAATTGAGCTGAGTTAACACTCAGAAGACTCAAGGAGAAGAGATAAAACAAGAAAAGATGAAAATGGAGTTAAGTTCGTAAATCAGCTAAGTGAATCAGCCGTATCGAAAAATCAGCTGCATCGAGTTAGCTGACAGCTGAGTACCTATGAGAGAGAAGAAGAGTCGAATCAGCTAAGGAGTAAGCTGAGTCATTTATGAGCTAAGTGACAAAAACGCAGTCATTTTTAATAAGTGGGAATGTTTTTAAGGATGACGTCGTCATAATAATGACGTCTGATCAAAAGTTTGCCGCAAAATGAAGCATATGATTGGATATAAATGCTGCCGCATTAAATGCGATCAATTAAATGCTAATCGGCGTGCTAAATCTGAGCCGTTGATCTCGATCAAATTTCAAAAACCGTATGCATGTCTTTCATAACCCACATATATACCCTTTTGTCCATTTCTCTCTCACTTTACACAAACTGTTCATCTCTCTCAAAATCAAAGAAAGCAACTTTTCTCTTGAAACCCTGCAGATCTCCAGAGTAATTTTCTAAAAGTTTCATTCGGTAAAACTTCAAGTAATGGCATCCACTTACGATTTTGTTAAGTTGGGAAAGCAAATCCACACTGGTTCTACTGTGGATTTTGAAGGTATGATCAAACAGGGGTTGGATGAAACCCTTGTGAAGAAGATTGCTGAGAAAGTGGAGAAATCTGGGCTGAAACCCTTTCTCACTATGGAGTTTTAGATGACTTATGTTGAAGAAGTCGCTCAGTTCTACGTGAATGCTGAAGTTCACAACGAGGGCATCAAGTCCTCTGTTCACGGAAAAGAGTTTACGATCACTGCTAAGGATCTAGCGGAGCACTGTTTGCTTCCGTCGGAAGGAAAGCCGAGAGATATTGGAGGCTGATGTAAACTTGGCTGCTGCATGGAAGGAAGTGGCCAAACCTGACTATGCTGCGAAGGTGGTTTACACAACTGATAAGAAGCTGCTGAAAGAAGACTACCACAAGTTGTTGGATATTGTTGCTAAGTGCGTAGACATCAAATTTGGAAGCTTTAATCAGCTATCCAAAACTAAGCTGATCGTGATGGCTGCGATCATGCAGGAGAAGAAGGTAAATTGGGCTGAGTTTGTATACAACAGACTCTACCAAAATGTTGGAAATAAGTCCTTCAAGGAAGATGGATCGTTCGGAGGATCCTTGGGGTATGGCCTTGTGATTGGCCGGTTGATGGAGGTGAAGGGTGTTCCACTCCGACATGGAAAGGCGTTCCATGTCAACAAGAAGATGTTTCGACCGAATCTTTCCAGAGCTCAGAAGAGAGTTTACGCCAAGAGAGCTGAAACAAGTGAGGGGGAATCAGCTGACCCTATAGATACTGATTGTCTCCTTCCTCCGAAGAAGAAAGTTGCCCTGCCGGTGGAAAGAAGAAAGCGCTTCCCCAAAGAAATGAAAGAAGGCAAAAGACGCACTTGCCCTGCGGTAGTGTCTCCTGCCCTGCCCCGCAGCCAGAGAAGAATCCTTAGTACCTTCTCCTGGAATGAAGAAGAAAGAGGGATCGCCAAGACGAGAAAAGCGTGCACCTCTAAGACAATGCGAAGGCCTTTACCCGAACCGGAGGAAGTGGAACCAGGCGTTCCTCCGGTGAAAGCTAAAAGAAGAAAGAAGACTCATCAAGCGTTGAGCTTGAGAAAAACAACAGTCGCCACTCACCGAACATATCGAAACAATTGGAGAAGTAGAGTCTCGGAGACTATTGATGAAACCACCAAGTTTGTTGAGGCGATCAGCGAGGCAGGCAAGTCGAAGACCAGTATGGATAGGACAAGCTGTGGAACAAGAAGCGGTGAGACAATGAATCTCCTCTTGACAGATCGCATCCCCACCTCAAATAAGACGCCTGGCTGAGGGTGAAGAGCGGCAAGCTCTACTACCCTCCATTCCCGAGCCGGAAGATGATGATGATGATATGATCATGCTATCTCCACCATATCCGGACACCTAAAATCGCGAGAATAGAGGAAGTGGAAGGCCGAGTCGATCGAGGGAAACGATTCAAAGACCGAGTTTATTGAAGAAGAAGAAGAACTAATGGATTTCCTCGGTTTGACCACAAAGGGTCCGGCATTGGATGAGGAGAATCGCATAGATATTTTGAATATCTTCAAAGAAAAGGAGAAGGAGCGATTGTCAGAGGACGCTGAAGCCCGAGAGAAGTCCAATATTTGTCCCTTCACTGGAACCACTGATCACACTCATTCCCACCTCGATGTTCTCTCAGGAAGTGATGAGGATCTGGACCCTGCTGCTGCTACAGAAGAGTTGGAAATGCAGCAAGCCATGTGGGAATCCAGAGTAATGCATGAGCAACAGATGATGGAAGGACCTGGAGAGTCTTCCAAATCACAGCTGGAAATTGACCCTATGGGAGTGGTGCAGCAAATTGCAACTGTTGTTGCTGCAACCACTTCCCCAGCTCATTCTGATGATGGATCTAAGGGCAATGGCGATGAAATTGGGAATTCGGGGACCCAAGTCGAGCCAACCCCTATTGAAGGTGTCTTACCACCTGCCCCAACGGCTGAACACTCAAAGGAAACAGTCGGGAGTTTGGAGAAGAGTGACCCCATTCCAAGTCACTCAGCTGGAGTGCCAGCTGAGGGGGAAACTCCCTCCACTGCAGCTAGGTCGGAGGTTGCTGCAGATGACTTCACAACGAATCTTGGAGGCGAAGTGGAGAAGGAACAAGAAAAAGATACACAAAGAAGTTGTCATTGTGAAGCTCGGGCGATTGAGACTGTCTCGGTGAAGTGCCAAGCGCTCTGCAGCCGAGGACGCTGCCGATGTAGCCGAGGCACAGGATGGATCTGCCCTGGGAGTTAACACTCTGGGCAATGAAAGTTCAATCCACAGAGTTGTGACTCCTGTAGATGCCACCATCGAAGACCCTAAGACAGCTGAGTCTGTCGAAGGGAATGTCCAAGGCCTTGCTGCAGTTGGGACTGCAAGAGGTATTGAAGGCCTACGGGAGGTTGAGACTTCCCAGAGGTAAAGAGGCGAGGCTACGAGAACATCCCTCCGATTATCATCGACGCATCGAGAAGGAGATAAGTGCCCTTCACGATTCCCAAGACAACCCCGATGTAACATTTAAGGATCCGAAGGGGAAGATGAGGCTGAGTCATCCCCTGTTGCAAGTCCAACCAACTCAGCTGAGGATGTTCTTCCCAGTACGAGTAAGCCAAAATTCAAGGCTGCTCGTCAAAGGTTCAATTTTGATGATGAGCCACCTCTATAAGTCTCATCATCATCCGAAGACGCTACTGATACGGCCGAGTACCAGACAACTCAAAAGGAAAAATCAGTTGAGACCGATGAAGCTGTTGAGACAACTGAGGCTCTGCCAGCTGGGTCAATACCACGATAGACCCCAGCTGAATCACAGTCAACTACGCAGTCTCCCAAAGCTACAGCAGAATCGACTCAACCGGGCACATCACGACCACAAGTCACAGTTGAACTGATTCCCTATGTCCGTGATGATGCATTTGAACAAACTTTCCCTTTCACATTAGAGCTGTCTGATCTTGATGAAGAATTAGCTAGAGATCAACAATGTTTCCACAGACCTGATCCAGTAATTCCCACAGATACCATCGTCCCAACAGATTTTGATTTTGATGCTTCTTGGCCGCCAGCTGAGACAGAGGTGACAACTGAGGTTCGAGAAGTCTTCAAGGCAATATTTGCGGATATTGAGAAGATGGAAAGGCACCAGGCCTCATTGGATATGCGGCCGATAACGAGAGATGCTAATCTTCTGGCGATCTGCGTGGAATCATAGTCGATCCGTGAATGGTGGCAACAACGCCAGACAATGCGCGTGGAACAAGTTCGATACTTCAAAGCATTGTACAATAAGATGCTAATATGGAGCGCTGATAATGCTGATATGAAGAAGAGGATGCAAGAAAACATTGATAGAATGCATACTTCTCATACCACATAAATGGAACTGCTGCGCGAATTTCATCGAAAAGAACTTCTGCGCGTAGAGGAGAACATGAATGAAAAATTCAGCCTTCTTATGGCTGAAATGAATTTGGTGATAGCGAATCCAACGCCACTCGCTCGAAATTTGAGCGGCATACTCATGCAGCTGTGAAATCAGCGAACTCGGCTATCGATCGCCTAGATTTCATGCTTGCTGGCATGTTTCCAGGGGTTCCTCTCTCCTTTGATGATGCCAAAAAGGGGAAAGATGAATACCTAAAGACGTTGGAAGGGTCCGCACCGAGAAGGAGGACGCATCTGTGAAGGAGAAGACAGCTGAAAAGCAGAAGAAAGAAAAGGGAAAATCAGTTGAGGGGAAAGGTTCGAAAGACATGACTTTAATGGTTGCTAGAACCCCTCAACAAGGACTTGTCACAGCTGACATAATCAGTAAACTTCGAGTGACTCTGCTGCTCCAACACTCTGTTGTGCCCATGTCTGAAAAGAGGAAGATAGTTGAAGCAGAGATAACGGAGATTGAAAGAAAAATGGATGCCCGTGTGATGGACATACTGAAACAATACGGAGGCATTCCGGCAGGAAGAGACACTGATGCCATTTCAGACGTCGGAACCGAGCCTAGATCTGTTGATGAATTCAAGATGCTCGCATCCGAGGGATACTTCGAGAACATGACCATGGCCCAAGCTTGGGACTTGTATTGGGAAAAAGGCCTCAAGCTGTGCGAAGAAGCTGATAGGTACCAGACTCAGAGCAGTCACTCTACTGGAAAGAAGAAGGCCCCAGTACAATACACACCCAGAGGAAGAAGTAGAAGCAGTGGAGGAATAGGTTTCAAACCTAGACCTCTACCCAAAAACATTGAATACATAGATCCAGGGAAGAAAGGAGGAATCTGTTGGGCTGGGTTTGACGAAGTAGCCAACCTGCAAGTGGCTAAGAACAATGCTGAATATGTAAAGAGAATCGAAGAAGAAAATCGAAGACAAACTCAGCTGTGGGAAGAGAGACAAGAAAGAAAAAGAAGAGATGAAGCTGCCAGAAAAGCCTATGAGAAAACGAAAGCAGCTGAAGAAGAGAAGAAGAGAAAAAGGTCAGAAGACGATAGAGCTGATGATGAAAGAAGGAGGCAGCGAAGGAGATGAAGTGTTGTTGTCCACCCCTTCATGTAATTTACTATTGTAAATACATAAGTATGTAAGTCTTCTGTACATTGAATAAGAAATTTGTAATTTCTCTATTTTTTTTGCGTAGACATGGATGTTTGCTCTGATACACTTTGTAAACAGCTGTGTAAAGGACAAGAATGTTATGATCAATAAAAAGATTGATTTTACGCATACATTGTCTGTTACTGCACTACATGTATGTATCTTTGACGCTTACATTTTTGCATGTATGTTTTAAGTTTTGGCATCATCAAAAAGGGGAAAATTGTTGGGAAACTTATTGTTTAGATTTTGATGAATGCCATGTAAAACTTAGACTAGAAAGTTGGCACCCCATGTTTCTTGTAAATTGCATTGTAATAGATAGGGTTATGCGAGTCGAAATGTCGGCTATGCCTGGATATGCAAGAAGTCAACTTAAGGCTAAAATGAAGACTCTGTTGTGAAGCAGCTGAGTATGGCAAGGAGGAGAAGTCAAGAACTCGACTGAAGGAGTATCAGCTGGTTACAGCTGTGAGAAGTGTCAGTCAAGTCAACTCTAGACAACCAAGTCAAGTTGAAGTGACATATGAGTCTTCCAATGATTGGGAGCTGACTCGAAGTCACCTGGGGAATTAAGGAACTGCAGTCAAGTCAAGACAACTGAAAAGAATCCGTTGCACAAAAGTCAAGAAAGTTACTTAAATAAGTAATACTTCCATGCTGCAACATTCTAAAGTGCTCAGTCCCAGAAGCGTGCAAAAGGAATAAACCAATGGGAAGCACTGCACCTGTGTCAGGCCCTGAAAAGCTGCAAGACATTTAATACGAGGTAATGTCAATTTCAAGGGCTGCAACAAGACAAGCCAACGGCCACTAGTGTCTTTTGAAAATCAGCCTATCTCCTCAAAGGGCAGATTTTTGAAAGAGCACTATAAAAGGCAGAGGAATCAATTTGTGAAAAGGTGACCTCGCATACCTGAACCACGGACGTTTAAACTAACATTTGAACTGTAATCAAGCAAAATATTCTCAAGTTATTCAAGCAAATCCTCAAGCCTAAACTTCGAAGGAAATCGATCCAACACCAAGCTGTGAAGGAAAGATAACTTCAAACTGTTGAAGAGGAAACTTTTGAAGAATCAAAAGGGGTCTACTTTCCAAGGAGGATTGTAGAAAGGTTCAAGGTCGAACCAGTCTCAAGTTATTGGAGGGCTTCGTGATCAAATCCAAGAAGCTTAAGCAAGTGAGCTGAAGTAGCAAGCGCGCATGCCTGTGAAGAAGGTTTGAGTCGGACGAGAAGCCACCGTGTGACCAAGGTATCTCCAGGCACCGAGTCCCAAAGCATCAAGTTAGGTTTGTGTGTGATCAAGACTTGTATCCGGACATTAACCACTTTGTACTGATCAATACTTAGTGGATTCCTCCAGGAGTTGGAGAAGAGAGGAGTAGAAGAATTACCCCATCTTCAAACCTCTATAAAATTTAGTGTGTCATTTACATTTTAGTATTTTCATTTCTGCATATCATATTATATCTGCTGATAATTTGCATTTCAACTGATAATTAACAAAGTGCTAAAATCAAGTGTTAAAACAAACTTAAACCAAATTCAAGGGTGTTAAGTCTTCCGCTGAAAATCTCATCACAACCAAGTTAAGGTTTAGACTAAACAGCTGAGTTATTCTATCAACAGCTCAATCGATTTTGTTGAGTGGCTAACTCTGCTGGTTAACTAACTTAGTTGTCCATCAAGGACTTAGCTGTGAAATTAACTCTGAATATTTTTAAAAGGACTAAATCTCGAAAAGTTGGTAAGGTTTATTCAACCCCCCCTTCTAAACCTTACACTCACACCCCTTGGGACCTACACCCACTGAATTGACGATAACTCACCCCAAAAATTTTAACATTTCAGGTTGAGGAGTCCGTCGTGGTGCTGGCGGATGAATTGTTCATGGATAATTTATATTTATTGTTAAATTTTTGCATGTTTAAAACATACAATGCCTTAGTTATCTCATTTGTTTATGGAGGATGCAATATTTAATTTAAGTTATTTATTTTTATTCTTCTGGTACCAAATAGATGAATTGTTTCCGTTGAATTTTTAGTCATTACCATGAACTTGTTATTTCGTGGTTATTATTATACGTAGTTGCACTTTCTAAAAATCAGGGCGCTACATTAGTGGTATCAGAGCAGGTCTACATTTTTGTATACTTGAAAAAAAAAGTTTGAATTATTTTAAAATATTCTATGTTATGTTAATGTTATTTACTACAAAAAATACATATTTTTAATGTTGTAAAATGATATATGTTTCCATGTTTACTATGTTATGTACTAAAGAGAATTTTATGACATTTAAAAAATTTTATGAGCCTAATATATATAGTTAGATGGCTGGCCCTCATGAAACCGCTAGGAAGTCTATTATTTGTCCAGCAGCCCTGAAAAGGAAGCGTATTAGAGACTCTAAGAACTATGAGAGACTAGATGATAATGATTTGGGATGCCACATACTTGCAATGGGAAGAATGTGGGCCATAGTAAAACAAGATGGTCTTTTCTCCGACTACGTGGCGATCATGAAACTGATGAACACTCTGCCCCCAGAGTGGGAACCTCATGGGAGAGCTCTCTTTCTCCGAGAAGCGACTTTCACCCACACTGCACATGCTCCCATCATCAGTTTTGCTGAATTCTCTGCTTATTTTTATGGGATGTAGCTGAAACAAATAATCGGGCCAGAAAATGAGATGGAGGAGGATCCCGAAGAGAAACCTTGAGATCAAAACTCAACCAACGCTCAGTGATTAGGTGCACTAGTTAGGATTTCTTTTCTTTAGTTCAACATTTTTCTCGTTTCCAGTTGTTTTCAGATTAGTACGTTGGACCTCTTGAAGGTTTTGAATTGATGATAGTGGTTTACGCTTTCTTTCATATATTGTGGATGTCTTATCTAGTGATGAGTTGACTGCTAAACTATATTTTTGTCTTAAAACGCATACCTCGTACAAGTTTTACTAAGCTATGATTACACTTTGACTATAGGAAAATAATTCAAGGGAGTAGATCTGGAGCCTGAGTTGCTGCTACTGCTACTGCTACTAACAACAACATGAACCAAAACAATAAGGCAAACTCAGTACCGTCACAGAACCAAGGGAATGTCGAGAATGAACATGCGTTCAACCAAGCACCCGCATTAACCCAGGCCTAAGTGGTGGAGCAGTTTTGCCGCTTCTCACCCCCAATCTTTAATGTGCAAGAAGTGTTAGATAAATATTTTTATCGTAATTTTGATGATTTCACATAATTGAGTTTTACACCAAAACAATGACCCGAAATATTGTCCAAATACTTCAAAACGATTTAAATGATTTTTAACTAATAATTTGGAGTATTTCTTGAACTTTATTTTTGACAAAAAATCGGACAACACTTTTGTTACAAGGCCAACTGGTCGCCCTAGAGGGCAACCCGTGTCTGAAGAAAGAAACTGAAACTGAATCGAAACCGAAAGAAAAATAGAGAAGGGGACCGGTCGACCAATGGGGCCGACTGGTCGACCACTCGGTCGACCGGTGTCTGAATGTGTAAAATTGTCCTAAACTCTTTCTGTCTTACAATTTTTGAGGGTCAACCGGTCCAATAGGTGGGCGACTGGTCGAACCCTTGGTCGACCAGTCCAATCCCCCCAGATCGGTCTGACCTCCTATTTAACCGATTTTCAATTTCAAACGTCTTTTTATATTAGAGGTCGACTGGTCGACCTAAGGTTTTATCAGCAGAAACTACCCGTTGCAGTAGACAACTTTTCATGAAATTGTGGGATTGATTTCTAACAGCTATTTTCTCTATTTGATTTGCAATTTTTTACAGATTTCAATCTCCAGGGAGGAGCCTATGCTGGGATTCAAATCCAAGAGCTCTCCTATAAATAGTTGAAGGCTTGAAGGATCAAGATACAATAACATAAGCAATACAAAACAAGCAAACTTCTTGTTCTTCACTTTCATATACGTGTTGTATTTAGCCTAAGTCTTACACTTGCACATTTTGAGTATTGGGCTTCATTCTTGATTACACTTGCACTTCAAAGTTGTATACTTCATTTGAGTTGTAATCTTGAATTGGTTTAAATCATCCAAAACAAGACATCCTTGTTAGTGTTCTTCCGGTAAGAACACACTTGGTTGATTCTAGGTGTTGAAGAGTGTGGTGCTCTTCATTGTTGTAAGAAGATTGTGGTAATCTTCATAGCTGGTGTTGTAAGAAGAGTGTGGTACTCCTCAAGGTAAAATGTTGTAATAGTTTGGTATCTATTAATATACTTTTTCCTTTTCGAAATCCATTCGGACATACCGGGTGGTAGAGCATTAGGCCCTAGGTGTGTTGAAACTCTATAAATTATCGTGCGTTGTTTACATTTCTGCACTTTTATTTTGGTCATCATCTTTACATTCGAAAAAGAGGGTGTAAATCGGAAGATCGGGAAAATCTAAAACCCCCTCCCTCTAGATTTTCGTAGCCACCTGGACTAACAAGTGGTATCAAAGACAAACTATTTGGCAAGCTCGTTTAATCTATGCGAGTAAAGAAGAGATCCATGGCTACGAGCGAAAGCTACCTCACCACCGACGCCTCTACCAACAAGCCACCACTATTCGACGCCAACAACTATGCTTTTTGGAAAGACCGAATGGAGCATTTTCTACAAGGTTGTGGTTTCGATATTTGGAATGCGATTATTGAAGGGATAGCTCAACCAACCAAGAACTTGGAGGATGGAACCACGTCCCTCAAGAGTTTCAAAGAATTTGACGATAACGACAAGAAGTCATTTTCTCTAAATGGTAAGGCCTTGAATATTTTGCATTGTTCTCTTATCGCCACCGAGTACAATCGTATTAGAGGAATAAGGTCCGCACATGAAGTATGGGAAAAATTGGAAACTATTTATGAAGGTACAAAGAAGTAAAACAAGCAAGAAAAACCATGCTTGTTAAAGATTTTAAAAACTTCATTATGCTTGAGGGTGAAGGTATTTCAAAAATGGTGGAAAGGCTAGACAACAAGTCAATACACTTTTGGCGCTCAGAAAGGTTATCTCAGAGGAAGACAAGGTAACCAAAGTTTTAAATGTTCTTCCCGGCTCATTGGAAATCTTCTCATCTGCCAAGTCTATCTCAAGGAAAGAAAGAACTTCAAACCATCCACCTCACAATCGGGTATGCAATCTACTCCTAAAGGTCTTACTTCTAATAATTCCTATTATGCTAGTGATGAGGAAGATGAGGAGACGGCCGCCCTTGTCCGGAAATTTGCCAAGTTTGTAAATAAAAGTAAGGCAAGGAAGTCTAGAGACAACTCGTGTTTTAAATGTGGAAAACCCAGACACTATATAGTCAATTGCCCAAAATTAGCGGAGGAGCAGCAAAAGAAGAACAAACATTTTTCGAAAAAGAACGCTCTAAATGCAGAAGCCAAAACATGGGATGAGCTTCTTGCCACATCCGACGACGAAGAAGAAACCGAACATGGTCTCATGGCCATAGACGATGAAAACAACGAGGTACGCTCTAACTCTTCATCTTCTTCTTTAATTGATGAACTCCAATGTGATTATGATGATTTACAAAATGAATTTAGAGATATGATTTGTAAATACAAAACTTTGAAAAAGGAGTATAAAGAGCTTAAATTAGAAAAGGACAAATTATTTACGTTCTATGAGTCACTGAATCATGCTCATATACTCCTGCAAAAGTTCATAGTATCCATTCCGAAAAACAATTGCTCACAAAAGAAATTGAAAACTTGAAAAGGATGTGCAACGTTTTAATTTGAGTACGGATAAGGTTACTAAAATTCTTGGTGCACAAAGAAGTGAGCAATCCAAACTAGGACTTGGTTACAAACTCTTCAAACTGTTTCTAAGAAAAATGACCAAGCTCCGACTTTCATACGTGTTAGTAGTCCTAACATTATTACTTGTTTTTATTGTGGTAAAAATGAACATTTTGCTAATGATTGTAAACTCAAAAATAGCTATAGTCATTTTTGGAAACCCAAAGGTCTCAAGACTAACCCCCATGGACCCCAAAATTTTAGGGTACCTAAGAATGATTTATTTGTAGGTGCTAGGGGCTATAACAATTTCAGAAGATTCAAAATGGCTCGTGGACAGTGGGTGTTCGCACCATATGACCGGAAAGAGAGAACTATTTACCAACATCAAGCTCCAAGAAGAAGGAATGGTCATGTTCGGGAATGGCAAAGGAAAAATTCTTGGCAGACATTGGTAACTCTTCTTTCTCTCTTAGTAATGTTTTATTAGTAGAAGGGCTAAAGTTTAATTTGATAAGTGTAAGCCAACTTTGTGATTCTAATTATGATGTTGTTTTCAATAAAGAAAAATGTCATATTCTCAAAAATGATAAAATTATTTGTGAATCTAGTAGAAAATGAAATCTTTACAAAATTTGCACAAGTTATTTGGTTAGTCAAAATGTTTCTTGTCTTGTCGCCAATGATGATTTAACGAGTTTATAGCATAGGCGACTTGGACATGTTGGATACAAGAATTTACAAAAGATTTACAAAAACCAACATGTCAAAGGACTACCCAAATTAAATTTTGAAAATCTTGGCTATGTGACACTTGTCAAAAGAACCCATTAGTTAAAAGTAGTTTTAAGCCCAAAAATAAAATTTCTAAAACCAAGCCTCAACAATTACTTCATCTTGATTTGTATGGGGATATTGGCACCGAAAGTCTAAGTGGAAAACATTACACATTTGTTATAGTTGATGATTTCTCTAGATACACTTGGGCTATTTTTCTTGAAAATAAAAGTGATGTCGCTAATGAGTTTGTTAAGTTGTGTAGACTTATAGAGAATGAAAAAGAAGATACAATTAAGTCTGTAAGGAGTGACCGAAGAGGAGAATTTGATGCTGATTTTAGAATATTGTGTGAAACCAAGGGGTATGCACATAATTTTTCGGCTCCGAGAACTCCACAACAAAATGGTTTTGCCGAAAGAAAAAACCAAACTCTTCAAGAAATGTGTCGGTCCATGCTCAATGAATTCTCACTTCCAAAATATTTTTGGGCCGAAGCCGTCAACACCGCTTGCTATGTCATAAACCTGGTATATCTTCGTCCCAAGTTAAATAAAACACCTTATGAGCTTTGGAAAGCAAGAACTCCAAATATTAGTTATTTCAAAATATTTGGTTGCAACTGTTTTATTTTGAATACCAAGGATCGATTAGACAAACTTAGTCCTAAGGCCAATGAAGGAATTTTTATGGAGTACTCAACTAAGAGTAAGGCGTATTGGGTTTATAACAAAACGAGCATGATGGTTGAGGAGTCTATTCAGGTCAAGTTCAATGAAGCCTACGGTGTTGAAAGAATACCCAATGATGAAAGTGATAAAGAAGATGAAGTTGAACCAATTGTTCCAAATGATGTTCAAAATGATCAACCTTCCACATCAAATGATCAACCTTCAACTTCCAATGTTCCACAAGAGGATAAAGGTGACAACTTGGATCTTCCCGTGGCATTAAAATTCAAAGAAGATCATCCAAAAGATCTCATAATTGGGGATCCTCTAGACAAAGTTATGACTATAAGAAAATTTGCCGAGAAAGCTCTTATATCTCAAAAAGATCCAAAAAATACAAAGAAAGCCATTGAAGATGAAGATTGGTTTCTTGAAATGCAAGAAGAGTTGAACCAATTTGAAAGGAATGATGTTTGGGAATTGGTACCGTGTCCTTCATCACAAACTATTATTGGCACAAAATGGGCATTCCGAAACAAACCCGATGATCAAGGAAATATTGTTCAAAACAAGGCAAGGTTAGTGGCTCACGAGTACTGTCAAGAAGAAGGTATTGACTATTATGAAACTTTTGCACCTGTAGCACGTTTAGAAGTAATTCGAATTTTACTTGCCAATCACTACAAGAAAAATACGAATAGACATCGCTTCTTCAATACAACCGATGTCTAATCCGATTTTACAATGGTTGTTAGTAAAACTGATGTGTATTATCGAATTTTCCCGCTAATAGACATCGGTTTCCTTATACCGATGTGTATTAGCGGAAAATTACTACAATAGACATCGCCTGTAGCGACGATTTCTTGACTGTGATGTCTAATGTTTGTTTAACATCAGGTTATAGACAACGGATTCCGTAACCGATGTTAAATTTTAAAATTGCGTTTTTTAAAATAAAATTGCCAACATGTTTTGTTACTTATTTTTTTGCCAATTTATATATTACACGTTTTTCTCCATCGAATTAAAAGCCAACTTATTTCTAATTAACACAGTTAACCAAACAAAAATATCGATGCTTCTCGTTCTCATCTCTGCTCTGCTTCCGATCCATTCTCGATCGACGATTGATGTTCTGCTTCCAAAGCTAGGGTTCTTCCACTGCCACCGCATTGCCTTCGCTGCTGAAACTCCCGCGTCACCACTATTAAAACTCCCGCGGCCCCTGGTATGTCAAACCCTAGCCCCCACTACTCTCTCGATTTCCCCCAATTTTTCATCGAATCCGTCTGTTCGAACCAACAATCAGGCTTGGAAGATCCTCCAGCTGCTCTCTCACGTCTTTTCGAACTACAACCTCCACCAATCTCACTTGAACCACTGCTCTATCACGGCCGCTCCAACCATTGGAACCAGCAATTTCGTACGAGCCATCTATCTCTTGCTTCATTCCCTATTTGGTAAGCCCTAAGTTCTATTTGTTAGGTTTTTTTTCTTTATTTCTATATCAATGGTTGATTTCAAGTATGTTTTTAGACATTGTCGGTTTTTGGCATTTCTATTATGTGTGGAATAACAGAATGATTGAAATGAATTTGGTTATCTGGGAGAAGATTTTGGTATTTGTTCTTGGGGCATTTGAGAGCTTCTGGTTTTCCTATACATTCTGTCTGTCTTGTCCAAGTTTAGATCCTTGTTTTGGATTTGGACCTGACATTCGTAAATTATCGCGTTTAATGAACATGAAGAATCATGAACTTTGTTCCTTCCCTGATATATTCCATTGTCACTTTCATTTCTTTTGATTTTTTTTTTTGTTGAATCCCAAATTTTTCTTTCTGTCTATAAATGATTGTTACTGGTTTAAGGCCATTGCAACATAGATGACTTATTAAAATTTACATCTCATGGATCTTACATAAGATTTTGAGAATCCTAGAAACTTAGCAAACCTCTTTTTGATGGATATTTGAAATACTATTGCAGTTACTTAATTTAATTTTCTTGGATAAACACTAGAATTCGAACCATGAATGCTTTCAAGAGTTGCTATCTTTTTGGGATCCGTAACATATGAAGTGCACTAATGTTTTGTTGTAAAATTTTAGTTGAAGAGAGTAAGGCATTGTTGGTTAGACTTGATTTTGTCTTTTTGGCTTTTAGTTTTTACTCTTGCCTTAAATTAATGAGTCAACTCTTCCCTTTCTATATGATAGAGTGATCGTTGTGGACTTTGTTTCAATGGGGCAACTATATTTTTTAAGTTGGTCTTTATCCTTTCGCCATCTGCTCATTGAATTTCATAGTCAAATTCAAATAATTTAATCAATGTTGCTCCAATCAAAGGGGTCAGAGGCAAAAAGATGTTTACATCCCTCTGTTGTTTGTGTGCCATACATACTTGTGGGGTAGGGGATGCCTATGCATCCGCATATAAGCATATTGTATGGTTTATTATGTGGTGTATCTGATTTGAGAGGTATGGGTGCATTAGCTTCTAAGGTTGCATCTGTAGTTGTTGCTCAATAAGGAACTCGATTGAGAGTATAAGATGTTGTAAAGTTAGCTGAGTCATTTGCATTCCATCATCAAAGCTCCACTATGTGGTCTGATGTAGGTTCTGAAACAAATTTGCTGCTTGTAATATGAATTCACATGAGATATTTTGAACCAAGGAAAAAAAAATGAAGGATAAGAAGAAAAATCAATTTCCATGCAAAACCTGTGTGTTCATGATCTGTTGATATTTTTTTTTTTTGGTTGGAAAATTCAATTGTTGTTTATTGAACTGTGTATATTGATACTAGTTGTAACTATTTTTATGCGAGCTGATTAAAGATCCATTCATTTCATATTTACGGTTGAGTTATAATAGAAAGTAAAGTGACTGTATGGGAGATATAATAATTTGTCTCCAACTATATGTTTACTCTTATTAAAGATGTTTGAATTTCACTGTGTTTTTGTCTTCTTCAGAATTTCTTGATTACGTTTTTGTTAATTCAGTTTGTTTGTTTGTTATCCTCTTTTAGTTTTTTATGGCGGATATTCAAACATTACTTGGAGCAATGAATGAGCTTAGAATTGAAGAAACTTGTAACAACCATTTCTAGGATATTTTAAACTGCTTTATAATGATTCGAGTTATTTAATGTGAAAAATGTAATCAGGCCAAGATAGTATCAAATGGATTCTGTACAGCAGGGTGGCTATCTATTTACTTTGCCCATATATCCACCACAACGTTCACCAAAATCTAGTTTCTTTTATTTAGATGCATAAAAACCATTATTTTTGTTAGCAAGTCTAACAATTCCAATAGTGGAAAACCTCTTCTTTTAATATCCTTGCAAATTTGTTTTTCATAATCATTCTTGTTTTTCGAAGTACTTATCAAGCATTTAGAGAGACTTAAAACTCTACTTCCAATCTTGAAAATAGAAATACAGAGATGATTGGCATTTTCATATTTATTTTCTTCTTTGTTGCAAACTACAAGAACTGAATCTCAAATTAACATCTTGTGACTTGTGACTTGTTTTTGTTTGTCATATAAAGTGGGCTTCCATTTTTTTTAGATATGAGCAGTGTGTGCCATTTCTTTCTTGTATCTACTTCTCTGTATTTATGCATCTGGAATGATCAAGAAACATTTAAATACGTAACATTTTTGCACTATTTCTTCATCGTGATGCAGTTATTTAACTTGGCAATCCTTCAACTTTGTTTAAAGGTGTTACCATGTAACTTCTTTAATGGTCAGATGTAATTTGGGGCATCAAGTTGGAAGACAATTAGACTTCCATTTTATAATCCTTTTCTATTGACTGGAACCGATTTTTCAAATGATGAATGATCTTCATAACTCCATGTGTGCCTGGCTTCCATTTGCTCATGCAACTTCTTAGTTTACTTGGTGCAGTGTAACTTGGTAGTTGATCAATGGTCAATTTTTTTGCATTGGACCCACCAGGTGGGTGGGGGATTTATTTGCCATGAACATTGATGCTATTTGTACTTATTCCGTGGTTGATAGTCATAATCATTTGCTCTTGTAGGACACATATGGCGCCAATCAGTGATGAATACTTATATATAGAAATTGCAAATAAGGTAAGCATCTATTATTGTATTGCAGCCTCTAATTTGTACTTGGGAAAACTAGGGAAGCATTGGTCAATTGTCCATTGAATACATATTTATAATGCCCAGAAAGGATATAACTTGGATAGTTTTAATATAGATAAAAGTTTGAATTTGTCACAAAAGCTTAAAATTTCCTTATTCTTGCCTTTATATTGCTTTTGCTATTAATAAAAATTTCTTTATATTGCCTCTGGGATTTGAATTGTTGTTTATGTTTTCTATCGATGCTTTGTTTTTGTTCTTTTTTATTCTCGTTTCTTTTTCTTTTCGTGCGTAGAGATTTCACATTTGTTACTAAATATCACATGGATTCTCCAATTTCAGTTGTTTTACCAGAGCGGTTGAAGGATATTTTAGGATTGGCTGTGTGTGTTCTATTTCAACTAGCACTCGTTGGATTTTGTTTAAAAACTTTACTAGTAAGAAATTTGCATTGTTAATATTGGGAACTGTGAGGATGTTGCAACATTTTGGTCTTTAAGTACACATTTTAGCCTTTATGTATACTCATTGTACACATTTTGAATGGATGGCTTAATGCAGGTTATATTTGTTAATTTCGATTGTAATTAATTGTTGGTTGATTTAGATTGGTGAATATTGATGCTATTGTCATTAATTAGAGGGGTGAAAAAACACAATATTGTTGAGCAAATGAAATCAGTCTAAAAACAACACCGGTTACAAAGTGATGTATTAAAATCTAACGACAACGGTTATTCTACTATAGACATCGGTTTCAAATCCGAGGTCATTTAGTAACAACTAAACAAACTCAACAACACTTATAAGCCGTTGTGGTTTTAAGAACCAACATCGGTTAAACACCGATGTTAACAAACGATGTTGTTATAAGAAACAACGTCAGTGAAAAGCCGTTGTCTAATAATCCGCACTTTCACAACAGGGGTATTAACATCGCTTATTTTTCTAATAAACATCATTTTTTAACCAATGTTGTTTCACTTATTGACATCGGTCATAAACCGATGTTGAAAACCACCTTTTTAACAACAGGGGTTTCAACATTGGTTTTTTTCTTTATTAGACAGCGGTTAAAAACTGATGTCTATTAGAGTTTTTCATGTAGTAGTATTCTTGTTTTAAAAATTTCAAACTTTACCAAATGGATGTTAAGTCCGCCTTATTAAATGGTTTTATGCAAGAAGAAGTCCATATAAAACAACCTCTAGGGTTTGAAAATTTTGCGAGGCCAAATGATGTTTATAAACTTAAAAATGCCTTATATGGTTTAAAATAAGAGCATGGTATGATAAACTTAGCTCTTTTCTTTTGCAAAATAGTTTTTCAAGAGGAAAAGTTCATATTACTCTCTTTGTTTTTGAAAAGGGGCAAGATTGTTTATTAGTACAAATTTATGTAGATGATATT
This sequence comes from Rehmannia glutinosa, assembly GCA_016081115.2. NCBI lineage: Eukaryota > Viridiplantae > Streptophyta > Magnoliopsida > Lamiales > Orobanchaceae > Rehmannia > Rehmannia glutinosa. The sequence continues at coordinate 96,064,143 of CM071926.1, read as the reverse complement.
ATTTTTAGTGCTACTAATGAGTCTCTTTGTAAGAAATTTTCTAAGCTCATGCAAGGTGAATTTGATATGAGCATGAAGAGATAACTCAACTTCTTCCTTTGGCTTCAAATAAAACAATGCCAAGAAGGCATCTATATATCCTAATCCAAGTATACCAAAGAACTTCTAAAGAAGGCAACTAATATCAAGCTTGACAAAGATGAAAAAGGCAAGTCGGTTGATGAATCAAAATATCGAGGTATGATTGGTAGTTTACTTTACTTAACCGCAAGTAGACCCGATATTCTTCATGACTATGCCTATGTGCTCGATTTCAAAGCAATCCCAAAGAATCTCATATGAGTGTCGTTAAAGGAATTTTTTGATATTTGAAAGACACTATTTCATATGGCTTGTTTATTCCAAAGAATGAAAATTTTTCTGTAAAAGGATATAGTGATTCGGACTATGTGGAAAATATTGATGATCGCAAAAGTACTTCCTGATCATGCCAATTTTTAGGAGATCGCCTAGTATCTTGGTTTTCAAAGAAGCAAAATTGTGTATCCTTATCTACAGCCGAAGCCGAATATATTTCTGCGGCCTTTTATTGTACTGAACTTCTTTGGATGAAACAAATTTTAGCGGATTACAAATGTTATTTCAAAACTATTCCTATTTTTTGTGACAATATGTCCACTATAAACATTGCTCAAAATCCGGTTCATCATAACCGAACAAAACATATTGAGGTTCGACATCATTTTCTAAGGGATTGTGTTTCTAAATAAAAAATTGAGATGTGCTTTGTTCCGTCTCAAGATCAACTCGCAGATATTTTCATAAAACCTTTAGCCGCCGAGTCTTTTATTTCAATTCGAGCTCGTTTAGGCATAATGCATATCGAATAAAGTCTATGATTGCATTTTGTGCATTTTTTAAACTTAGGGGTGAAAAATCGCATTTTTAACTCAAAATTCAGACAGAAACTGGCCTGGAAACCAGGTGCCAGTCGACCAAGAGGTCGGCCGGTATATCTGCCCAGGGACTGGTCGACCTCTTGGCCAACCGGCCGACCTCTTGGCCGACCGGTCGACCTAGGCCAATTCAGGACTTAAGTAGTCTTTGTCCATCATTTCCGTCTATTTATTTTATTTCATATTTTTTCACACTCCTTTGTCCATTTCACACACAAATCACTCAAAATGATTTTATCTTGCATATTCTACTATTTTGGGCTTGTATAATGTATATATCTTCCATATTATTCATCTTCTCCGATCAATTGGTAACTTAATTCCCTCTTTAATCTCAATTGGGTTGAACCCTTGATAACCTTGTTTATACTTGATGAATTGGTGCAATTCTTGTATGATTGTGATGGGAATTATGTATGTTAATGGATTATGATTGTAGAATTAGGATTGGTGTTATTTTTTGGACATGATTACATTCACAAATGTTATATACAACTTCGATTTTATCCTATGCATGCCAAGTGTTCGATAAAATGTCTTAGCGAATATTTCATCTCTTACATGAATCTCTTGATTACAAATGTCTTATATGTTTACAGAGATCATGTTTTATCCAGCAAATGAGCTTCTACAAACTTTCTTCTAAAACGTTTCCTTACAATTTGGAATTTTAAACTTTCTATTCAAAGGCATGATAATTTGATTCGATACGCACTTTGATATATATTGGATGTTTTTATCGGGCTAATAGTATTTTTGATGATTCCAAAGGGGAAGAAAAATGGAATAAGCTCATAAGCTTATGTTTAGATCAATGGAGTTAGAAAAAGCTCGCGAAAAAAGCTATAAGTTGCGGATGAAAAAGCCATAAGTTGTGGATGAAATTTGGTCCAATGGATGCAAAATAGACTTTTACTTGTGACTAATGAATTCTTTTTGACAGGGGAGCTTTTAAGCTCTTGAACTTCAATCTATACTTGTAAAAGCTGAGCTTTTAGCTTTTAATTAATTGTGTCTATGCCTATTTTTGTTCAGCATGTTGATAGGAGGAGCTTTTATAAAATGTTTTGAAAAATCCTTGCTCCTATCCTTACGATTTTTAATCATGAAAAGTGTCGCCTAAAATGGATAGTTGTTTTTGACCGGAAAAACGTATTTCGTTTTTAATTTCGATCTCCTAAAATTATTTTGGTTTTTAATCATCAAAAAGGGAGAGTTTGTTAAATAAATGTTTTTATCATAATTTTGATGATTTCACATAATTGAGTTACACCAAAACAATGACCCTAAATATTGTCCAAATACTTCAAAATGATTTAAATGATTTTTACTAATTTTTTGGAGTATTTCTTGAACTTTATTTTTGACAAAAATTGGACAACACTTCAGTTTCGATGCCAACTGGTCGCCCTAGAGGGAAACCCGTGCCTGAAGAAAGAAATTGGAACAGAAAGAAAATAGGAAAGGGCGACCGATCGACCACCCGGTCGACCGGTGTGTGAATGTGTGAAATTATCCTAAACTCTTTCTGTCTCACAATTTTTGAGGGTCAACCGGTCCAACGGGTGGGTGACCGATCGAATCCTTGGTCGACCGGTCCAACCCCCCCCTCGGGACTGGTCCGACCCCCTGTTTAACCTGTGATTTTCAATTTTAAATGTCATTTTTATATTAGAGGTCGACCGGCCGACCTAAGGTTTTATCAGCAGAAACTATTCGTTGCAGAGACAACTTTTCATGAAATTGTGGGATTGATTTCTAACAGCTATTTTCTCCATTTGATTTGCAATTTTTTATAGATTTCAATCTCCAAGGAGGAGCCTATGCTGGGATTTAAATCCATGAGCTCTCCTATAAATAGTTGAAGGCTTGAAGGATCAAGATACAACAACACAAGCAATACAAAAAACAAGCAAACTTCTTGTTCTTCTCTTTCATATACGTGTTGTATTTAGCCTAAGTTTTACACTTGCACATATTAAGTATTATGCCTTATTCTTGATTACACTTGCACTTTAAAGTTGTATACTTTATTTTAGTTGTAATCTTGAATTGGTTTAATCCAAAACAAGACATCCTTGTTAGTGTTCTTGAGGTAAGAACACACTTGGTTTATTCTAGGTGTTGAAGACTGTGGTGCTCATCATTGTTGTAAGAAGATTGTGGTAATCTTCATAGGTGGTGTTGTAAGAAGAGTGTGGTACTCTTCAAGATAAAAAGGTTGTAATAGTTTGGTATCTATTAATATACTTTTCCCTTTTAAAATACATTCGGACATACCGGGTGGTAAACTATTAGGCCCTAGGTGGATTGAAGCTCTATAAATCATCGTGTGTTGTTTACATTTCCTCATTTTTACTTTGGTCATCATCTTCACATTTGAAAAAGAGAGCGTAAATCAAAAAATCAGGAAAATCTATTCGCCCCCCTCTAGAATTTCGTAGCCACTTCGACTAACAAGAAGGATCTGCTTATGAGGACGAGTGGTTCATATCAATGGAACGCACTTTCGAGTTGATCTGGTGTACTAAGGTCAACGCATCCTTTGTGCTTAGTACCAACCGGTACAAGATGATGGACGATGGTGGATGAGTTACTGGAGATTAAGGTCTACCGAGGAACGAGCAGTCCTAACATGGGAAGGGTTTAAGTAGATAGTAATGGAAAAGTACTGTCCCCAATACTATTGGGAACAAATGGAGTGCGAATTTTGGGATTTGAAGCAAGAAGGGATGTCAATTACAGAATATGATAGGAAGTTCAATCAGATGAGTTTTTTTTGGGAATACATGGTGGATACAGACCGTAAGGGAGCGTTAAGGTTCTGAGTGGGATTACGACAAGGGATACACCGTATTGTGGCAATCCATAGGGTTCTGTCAGACACATAGATAGTGTTTCGTGCTCAAGAGATTGCCTAGACCAGCAACAAACATGGAGTTTGGGAAAATGAAACTGGAATATAAATCAGGACAAGAAGAGAAATCGGAATAAATAGGCAAGGACCGAAGTGTGACCAGGGCCTCAAACCAAAAATGTTAAACCATTGTGTGCAAAATACAGGAAGAATCACAATGGAGAGTGCCTTATGGGACATAATAAATGCTATTGGTGCAAGATGACAGGGCACTCATCATGGGATTGTCCCTCTCTAAAACATGGGAGGAAAGGGCAAAGCTCTAGAGCACATGCCCGAGTATATGCTATGACCCAGGGTGAAGCTGATTAGAACCCCGACACGATGTCAGGTATGTTAAATGTATTTGGAATACCTGCTTTCGTATTATTTGACACGGATGCCACACACTTATTTATGTCTTTGAGATTTTATAATATGGTTGGACATAGTGATATTAGGATCGATGAACCTCTTAAGATTAGTTTCTTTCTGGTAAGACGATTTTCACTGATTAAATCATTAAGGATGTAGACGTTGACATAGGGGGAAAGGATCTTAAAGCCAATTTGTATATGATTGGTATGAAGGATTTCGATATAATATTTGGTATGGATTGGCTTAGTAGATATTGAGCTGACATCCAACATTAAGAGAAAGAAGTAACACTACATTTGCCCAGAGAAGAACAAATAAAGTTTTGCGAGACTAAAGCTAGGATTGTGCCTAGAATTATATCAACAATGAATGCTTTGACCTTCCTGAAAAAGGGAAATTGTCAAGGGTATTTGGTGAATATTGTTGGAACTCCTACAACTGAGTTGACACCAAATGACATTCCTACAGTTCGGGAATTTGTGGATGTCTTTCCCGAAGAGTTACCGGGAGTACCACCAAATCGACAAGTGGTGTTCTCCATTGATTTGGTACTGGAGCGGCACCAGTATCTAGGGCACCCTATCGTATGGTGTCGAAGGAACTGCAGGAGTTAAAAGTTCAAATGCAAGACCTATTGCAGATGGGATTTATTCACCCAAGTGTGTCACCTTGGGGCGCGCCAGTATTATTCGTGAAGAAAAAAGACGGATCACTTAGAATGTGCATCAATTACAGAGAGTTGAATCGACTTACAGTGAAGAATAGATATACTTTGTCGAGGATCAAACATTTATTCGATCAACTTCGAGGAGCTAGTGTGTTCTCCAAGATTGACTTGAGATATAGGTTTCATCAATTAAAGATAAATGTGATATTCCAAAAATGACATTTAGAACCCGTTACGGGCACTATTAGTTTGTAGTGATGCCATTTGGTTTGTCTAATGCAACAGTAGTCTTTATAGACTTGATGAACAAAGTGTTTCACCCTTACCTAGATCAATTCGTCATAGTCTTCATAGACGACATATTGATATACTCGAGGGATTACGAGGAGCATTTAAGGATTGTATTAGAGATACTTCGCAAAGAGAAGTTGTACACGAAGTTTAAGAAGTGTAAATTCTGGTTGGACCGAGTCGTGTTTCTCGGATATGTGGTCACATCACAAGGAATTGAAGTTGACCCTGGTAAGGTCGAAGCAGTAAGTGGTTTGAATGTGCCTAAGAATGCAAGCGAGGTACGTAGTTCTAGGTCTAGTTGGCTATTACAGAAGGTTCATCGAGGGATTCTCTAGGATATCCATGCCTATGACTCGGTTAATGAGAAAAGAAGAGAAGTTCAAATGGACTCAGAAGTGCGAGGACATTTTTCAGGTGTTGAAAGGTAGATTAACTTCTACCCATGTATTGACAATTCCAAATCCTACAGAGGGATTTATCATCTATAGTGACGCATCGAAGCAAGGTTTAGGTTGTGTTTTGATGCAACGCGGCAAAGTTGTGGCTTACGTCTCGAAACAACTAAAGGCGCATGAGTTGAATTACCCCACACATGACCTCGAGTTGGCTGCCGTAGTGTACGCATTAAAGATATGGCGACACTACCTATATGGAGGGAAGTGTGAAATATTCATGGATCACAAAAGCATTAAATATCTTTTCACTCAGAAGGAGTTGAATATGAGGTAGAGAAGATGCTTAGAACAGGTGAAAGACTATGATTGCACCATTTAGTACCATCCGGGCAAAGCTAACGCAGTAGCCGATGCCTTGAGCTGTAAGACCAGAGAGGATTTGGCTTGTATGCTCATAGAGCAAGAACAGTTAGCAAGAGAGTTTGCCAAACTGGAGATTGAAGTTGTTCAGCCACCAAATGGCACAGAAGGATTTTGGCATCATTGGTGGTACAACCCACCCTAAGAGATAAGATTAAGGAGGCTCAACCCCAGGATAAATTTTTGTGCAAGATGAGGGAACATGTACAAACTGGAGACATCGAGGGATTCAAGGTAACCGGTGATGATGTTCTGACATATGAAGAAAAGATTTGTGTCCCTAAGAATGAGGCACATCGGAAAAAGTGCGGAGGAGCGCATAATACTCCCTACACAACTCATCCGGGAGGTACAAAAATGTATCACGACTTGAGGAAGCTTTTCTGGTAGAGAAGTATGAAGAGAGATACTGGGGATTTTGTAGAGAAGTGTTTGGTTTGTCAACAAGTCAAAGCAGAGCACCAATGATCGTCGGGTTTGCTTAAGCCGTTGGAAATCCCAAAGTGGAAGTGGGAACACATAACTATGGATTTTGTGGTCGGACTACCACAAACATTGAGAAAGAAGAACGCAGTATGGGTCATAGGGAATCGATTGACCAAGTCAGTGCATTTTCTGCCGGTAAGAATGACTTTTAATATGGATCAGTATGCCCAGAATATACATTAAGGAAATTTTGAGACTACACGGGGTGCCAGTTTCTATTGTATCGGACATAGATCCGCGGTTTACATTGAAGTTTTGGAGGAGTCTGCAGGATGCATTGGGAACAAAACTGAGATTCAGTACAACCTATCATCCACAGACCGATGGGTAGTCTAAGAGAACTATTAAGACGTTAGAGGACTTTTGGAGAGCATGTGTACTCGATACGGGGGAAAGTTGGGAAACAATATTGCCATTGGTGGAATTCGCGTACAATAACAATTACCAAGCAACGATTAAGATGGCTCTGTATGAAGCTTTATATGAGAGAAAGTATAGGTCCCCTTTATATTGGAGTGAAGTTGGAGAAAGGAAGATTTTGGGACCGAAGTTGATTAAACAAACAATGGAAAAGATCTCAGACAGAAATCCTATGTGGATAAGCCCAGAAAGGACATACAGTTCGAAGTTGGTAACAGTGTGTTTTTGAAAGTGGCTCCGATGAAGGGAATTATAAGATTTGGTAAAAAAAGAAAGCTACATCCTCAATATATTGGACCGTTTGGGATACTAGAAGGGGTTGGAGACTTGGCGTACCGTTTGGCTTTGCCACCAGACTTGTCAGGGGTACATAATGTGTTTCATGTATAAATGCTGAGGAAATATGTGTTTGATCATGATCACATTGTTATCTACAAGGACCTACATATAGGTAAGAATTTGTCATACGAAGAGATGTCTATAGCTATTTTGGATCGTAAAGTGCACGGGCTTAGAAGCAGAGATGAGGTTTTTATCAAAGTACAATGGAGTAGACACGGGAAAAATGAGGCAACGTGGGAATGGGAAGAGGAAATCAAATCCAAGTATCCCGTCTTCTTTGATCAAGGTATGTAACCGAAATTTCAAGGATGAAATTTTTGTTTGATGTGAGTAGGATTTGATAACCCAAACATTTACCAAATTTGGGTTTTAGTATATTGGACATTTGGGATTTTTAGTTTTGGCCAATATAGAATTTCATTCTTGGTCTTTATCATGCCCATTCTTAATAATATTAACAGTCCCATTTACAAACTTAATATTTTTTTAAAAAACCCAACAACTTATGGAAGATGAAAATCTGCAGAAAAATCTTTAATTCGAATTTCAAATTTTCAATTATACTTATCTTTATCTTAATAGACTTATCAGATAAAACCAGTGGCGTAGCCACCTTAAGCCCAGTGCGGTCGACGGACCGCACTGGATCTCGTAACGACCCTAATAAATTTGGCCTCGACCGCACTGGAAATTCAATCCAACGTCTAGTCCATATAAAAAAAATGAGTAAAATATGTAAAAGGCCAAAATAATTAAGAATCACCTTTGCCAATTAAGTTATATTACTACATGAGTGTATAAAATTTACTTGTTTATTATGTAGAAAGAGATGTGTGTTCCAAACTTGATGATGAACAACTTTTTTGGGAGCACTTTTCAAATAAACTTTTGTATCTAAAAGTCCATTTTCCGTAATAATAATAATTGTTTGTGGTTGAATAATAATTTTTTGGATAAGTCACTTCTCCAAAACGTCAAATCTAGATAAGTTAGAATTGGAAAGTATGTGAACCCTCAAAGAATTGTTGCAAGGTTTTATTGCTAATTTTTTTATTTTCTATTTTTTAAAATTCTGACCGATGATCGCCTGGCGAAACGAAAAAATTTTTGACCGCACTGGCCGGAAATCCTGGCTACGTCCATGGATAAAACCAAATCTTTTTGTTAACTGATAATGGCTTATATTAGATAACCTCATAACCCAAGTTTCCAAACTGTACTCTCTCACTCCCCCCAAAAACCCACGATCTCTCAGCTTACTGAAGCCCTTAGTAAACTCAATTAAACTCTCATTCACAATTTCACAAACATTATCCCATTCTTTTTTTTCTGTGCAAAACTCTCAAGTTGATAGCAAGGTATAAATTCAATAATTTTCTTAAATTCTTGTCAAAACTCACCGTCAAACGCCAGTCTCGTCTCCCGAGTTTCCCCGTCTGAGAACATCCGCCTGCTGTCAAAAATCCAAAAATTGGGAACCGTCAGAAGGTATATATATACCCAAAACCACTACCGATCGAAAACCGAAAATTCAATAACCCAAAACCTATTATCAAAGCCAAAAAACCCGAATCATCGGCCTAAACCCAACAAATTCTGAGAAACAAACCTGAAATCTCAAACCCAGACCTAACCCACATCGCCAGGAAAACCCGAACCCAATGGAAAACCAAAAACCCGCTTTCAAAAACCGAAGGCCCAAAACCCTAAAAAATACCAGAAACCCAAAAAAATCCAAACCCCGATTCCTCTGTCGCTGCTTACTGCCGGTGCTTCTCGCTAATGTTGCCTAGTGTGCGTTAGATTGAGACTGAAAGAACGAGAGAGGAATAAGGAGATAGCGAGACTGAGAGAGTAAGAAAGATGAGAGGGTTCAGTTTTACCAAAACAAAACAAAAAAATTCAGACACTTCTGGAATGAGAGTGTGAGAGAGACGATGGGGGCTGCCAATATTCGAAAATGGATCCTCTCCATTTAGGTTGTGTAAATTTCTTGTGCATTTGGAGAGAGAAAGACACATGTGCATCTATACATACACTTGTATATATGTATGTGTATGTATAGGTGTATGTATAGATGCATATGTGTCTTTATCTCTCCAATGCACAAGAAATTTACACATCCTAAATGGAGAGGATCCATCCTCCCAATATTCATCAAAATTTTGAGAGATTAACGCCAATTTGGGGTTCAAGTTTATTTCTACCTTTTTAGCCAAAATTTCTCGTTTTGCCCCTCAGACTTATAAACCACTGACACATATTTGATCACCCAACTTAATTCACCCTTATTCTTTACATTCCTTAAATTTATTTGTATTTAAATCCTAAATTGTTTTTGAAACGCCCTGTATTAAACAGATTTATTTTATTTGTAGGTAATCCTTCTTACGAGGTCTAAAAACTTTTAAGCGAGCATACATTCATATTTTTGCATCTTAAGGTGGGGTTTATTGCTATTGTTTATTTTAAATGCTATGCTAAATTATTAGATGCATGTTTATGTTAAATATGATGCGAGACTTTGAGACTACTTGTACTTAACTATACACGAGACTTTGAGACTATTTGTACTTAACTGTACACGAGATTTTGAGACTATTGATACTTAATTGTACACGAGAATATGATCTTTTTCCATGAATGTTTATGCTAATTGTTATTCATGCGTATTTAACTTAAATAATTGCTTCTCCACTGAGTTAATGATAACTTACCCCAAAAATTTTGACATTTCAGTTTGCGGAGTCCGTCGTGGCGCTGGCGGGTGAATTGATCATGGATAATTTATTTATTGTCAAATTTTCATTAGTAGTGAAATTCTCTGAACAATGTTGGTTATTTTTAAATTTTCGCACTTTTAAAACTTACAATGCCTTAGTCATCTCATTTGTATATGGATAATGCAATATTTAATTAAGTTATTTATTTTTATTCTTTTGGTACAAAATAGATGAATTGTTTCCGTTCAATTTTTAGTCATTACCATGAACTTGTTATTTCGTGGTTATTATTATACGTAGTTGCACTTTCTAAAAATTAGGGCGCTACACATGGGGTGAGCATTCAACAGCCGAGTGGGAACGCATTGTCTAAATTAAATACGCAAGCATAATCATCATTGAATACACACCTATGATTTCCATGGTTGGATCAAACAAGCCCGAAGGTCGACTGTGGGTTTATAATTAAGTACGTTCATGTTTGTACAATTAAGTACCTTCGTGTTTGTGCATTTAAGTATCTTTGTGTCATGTCATGTTTAATGTGTCCTTATATATAACAATCATAAAAAGTCATTTAAAATAGGCAATAAGCAGTAAACCCCACCTTGAATGCATTAGCTTCATGAAAATACATGCAAGTGTGAAAGCCTAGAATTCAAGTTTCTCATCTCCTACAATGAAATAAATTTTCTAATTAATAAACTATTGGAGAAGGGTAAAAGAAAAAAAAGTTGAAATTTTGAAATAGAATAGGGTTCTAGAAAAATTGGTTTGGTAGATGGCTTGTTGGGCCAAAATTAGGCTTGGTCAAAATCAAGGATTTTTTGGCTTAATTCTTTTCCCTCCATCTTTTTTTCTTTTTCCCCTTTTTCTTTTTTCTCTCTCCTCTCTTTTCTTTTCTTCCCCCGTCACGTTCCAGCCCCCCTCATAACTCACTTCTCTCTTTTTCTTTCTCTGCATATCACATTCCCCTTCCCCTTAACCTCTCCTTTTTTTTCTTTTCTTTCTTTTTTCTTTTTCTTTCTCCTTTATTTCTCTCCTTCTTTCTTCCTTGATTTCTATCTTTGGGTTTTGGGGCTTAGGTTTTGAGCAGGGGGTGGCCATAATAGAGGTGTCGGCAGTGGCGGCAATGAAGCACGGTGGTGACTAGAGCTGTCAATTTTGGCTCGTCCCGGTAGGCTGGCCCGACCGGCCCTGTAAGAGGGCCGGACTAGGCTACGTTTTCTTAGGCCCAAAATGAGTCGGACTGTACATTTGATCTCAATTTATACCTTTAGTTAGCGAATCCACTAGGTTTTCTTTTGACTTCACGTAGTCAACCGAAATAACTCCTTTAGTTACCATTATACATACCACTTTGTGCCATTTCGATTGCTGATTGACTATCACAATGTATCAACACAGCAGGCACTGGTTCATTCCAACAAAGAATATCTTCTAAGAAATTTCTAAGCCATTCAGCTTCTTCTCCAGATTTATCTAAAGCAATAAACTCAGATTGCATAGTCGATCGAGCAATACAAGTTTTCTTAGAAGATTTTCATGACACCGCTCCTTCACCTATTGTGAATATATAACCACTTGCAGACTTGGAGTCTTTTGTGTCTGATATTTAATTGGCATCACAGTGTTCTTCTAATATTGTTGGATATCTCGTATAAAGTATTCCATAGTTCATGGTATACTTTAAGTATCTAAGTACCCTTGTCAAAGCTTTCCAATGATCTTTACTTGGGTTACTTGTGAACATACTTAATTTACTCACTGAATATGCAATGTCTGGACGTGTACAATTCGTTAAGTACATTAGACTGCCAATTATCCTTGCATATTCTAGCTGAGAAACCGATTCTCCTCTATTTTTGCCTAAGTGTAGACTCATATCTACAAGTGTCTTAGCTGGAGGACTATCAAAGCATTAAACTTTCTAAGTATGCTTTCAACGGTAATGGGTTTGTGACAAAACAGTTCCATCTAAAGTTCTAGATATTTTAATCCCTAATATAACATCAGATAATTCCATATCTTTCATGTCAAAGTTCTTCTTTAACATGTTCTTATTATTCATGATTAAATCATGACTACTACCCATGATCAACATATCATCTACATAAAGGCAGACAATGACATAAGCATCAGTTGTGCCTTTAATGTAGACACACTTGTCACATACGTTGATTTTGGAACCATTTGACAACATAATTGTGTCAAACTTTTTGTGCCATTTGTAAGGTGCTTGTTTTAGTCCATAAAGTGGCTTAACACGTTTACACACCTTTCCCTCTTGTTCGGGTGCAACCAACCCCTCGGGTTGTTCCATATAAATCTCCTCTTCAAGCTCACCATTCAAGAAGGCAATCTTCACATCCATTTGATGTATCTCAAGGTTATGCAAAGCTGCAATAGCGATGAAAACACGAATGGACGTGATCCTCGTAACAAGAGAATATGTATCGGAAAAATCACATCCTTCCTTTTGTGTAAACCCTTTGGCTACCAATTGGTCTTTGTACTTATCTATAGATCCATCGGTTTTGTACTTCCTTTTAAGGATCCACTTACATCCTAAAGGTTTGCACTCCCGAGTATTATTGTGCAAGATGGAATCTATTTCATTGTTGATAGATTCTTTCTGGAGAGGAGCTTCTGGACTAGACAAAGCTTCTTGAATAGTTCTAGGCTCGTTTTCTAACATATAAGTTAGAAAATTAGGACCAAAAGACTTAGTTACTTTTGTCATTTTACTGTGTCTTGGTTCCTCTTCATCACTTTGAGGTAAACCTGCAGTTTCGTAAGTTCTTTTGTTAGAACTTTCTTCTTTCCTTTCTTTGTTAGGAAATATATTCTCGAAGAATACAACATTTCTTGATTCTATGATCATTCCATCATTTATATCTGGAATTGTTGGCTTGTGCACTAAAAAGCAAAACGCACTACTATTATTTGCATATCCAATGAAAATGCAATTAATCGTTTTAGGACCGATTCTAACTTTTTTTTTGGCTTAGGTACATCAACTTTAGCCAAAGACCCCCACACTTTAAGGTATTTATATGATGATTTTCGTCTTTTTCAACTTATATGGAGATTCATTTTTACCTTTGTGTGGGATCTTATTACGAATGTAGTTTGCAGAAAGAATAGTTTCCCCGCACAAGTTTTAGGGTAAGCCAAAACTTATCAACATCGCATTCATCATCTCCTTAAGAGCACGATTTTTGCATTATGCAACTCCATTTGATTGAGGTGAGTAGGGAGATGTCGTTTGATGAATTATACCACTTCCGAGCAAAATTCTTCAAATGGAGCAACATACTCTTCGCCTCTATCACTGCGAATCATTTTAATTTTCAAATTAAGCTGATTTTTGATTTCATTCTTATATGTTTTAAAAGCTACTAAAGCTTCATCTTTACTTTTCAAAACATAAATATAATAATATCTTGTGCAATCGTTGATAAACTTTATGAAGTACTTTTTGCCACCCAGAGTATGCACAAGTTTGAAATCACACACATCTGTGTGAATTAACTCGAGAGGTTTTGTACTTCTTATCACCGAATGAAATGGTGCCTCAGGCAATTTTGCTTCAACACAAACTTCACATTTGTCTTGTGAATCAATTTTAAACATTGGTATTAATTCTAGATTCACTAACTTTTTGATTGTGTTGAAATTTACGTGTCTTAATCTATCATGCAATAAATTAGAACAATCCAACAAGTAAACAAAAGTAATATTCTTATTCTTCGCCTCTTGACGAAAAACATTCATTACAGACATTTTGAAGAGTCATTTATCAAGGTATCCCTTACAAAGAAATTGGCCATTCTTGGTCATTACAAACTTGTTCGACTCAAACACTAGTGTAAATCCGTCCTTGCTCAACAAACGACTGAAAACTAAATTCATGCGGATATCCGAGACATGCAACACATCCACAAGAGTCAGCTCTTTCCGGAAGTCATCTTCAGTACAACCTTTCCAAGCCCCACAATGTTGGAAGTTGAAGGGTTCCCCATGAACAACTTCCTTCCATTTATCGGAGTGTAGGAGTAAAACATCTCCTTGTCGGCAAAAATAAAGCGATTAGCTCTGGTATCTATCCACTATTCCCTTGGATTATCCACCATATTGGCTTCAAATACAACGGCAGTGAGATCGAGTTCCGACATGTCTATCGGGACAGGCTTTTCCTCAGTCACATTGGCTTGTTGTTGGCAATCCTTAGCCATTTTTATTGCCTTTCTTTGGTTGTGGGTAATCCTTAGCCATGTGATTCGGCTTGCCACAGTTGTAGCAACTCCATTTGAAATTTTTGGCCTTCCTTTTAGCATTTCCGGATTGCTTCCGTTTCTTGCTAGTGCTTGCCTTTGCAAGATTGGCTTTAGCCTCCATTCCAGTTTTGTTGGATTTTACTTCGGATTTTTGGTTGTCTTCCTCAATCTGAAGTCGAACTATCAAATCCTCAAGCCCCATTTACTTGTGCTTGTGCTTGAGGTGGTTCTTAAAGTCTTTTCACAATGGCGGCAATTTTTCGATATTTGCAGCCACTTGAAATGACTCATTCAGAATCATCCCTACAGACACTAAGTCATGAAGTATGATCTGAATTTCCTGAACTTGGTTGATCACCATCTTGAAATCCAGAAATTTGCTGACAATAAATTTCTTTGTGCTGGCATCTTCTTTCTTGTTCTTCTTTTCCAAAGAGTCCCACAACTCTTTGGACGTTTTGAATGAGCTGTAGATGTTATAGAGTGTGTCTTCCAGCCTATTCAGAACATAGTTGCGACACAGAAAGTCGTTATTGTGTCATGCATCCACAGCAATCTGCCTTGCATTGTCTGTTTTCTTCTTCACCAACAGTCGGGGGGTCCTCCTTCAGAAACCGGGACAGACCCAAAGTGGTCAAATAGAACAGCATCTTCTGTTGCCAGTGAAATCAACATTGGAAAACTTCGCCATTTTTTTGCCATGTGCGGGAGCAGTAGCCATCGGGGTAAAACTTATGTTTGGCATTTTTCAAGAAAACAAGATTTTGTCTTGAGATTGTTGTAAGCTGCGTTTAGTTTTCTCGGAAAATGGACAAAATAATGGGACATAATATTTTAGTTGAGGTGGGAATTGAATTCTCTATCCGCAAGACAAAATTTCCCCATACGGAAGTGCTAAAGGTTCCGGCAATCGTCTCTAAGATACAACGAATTTCAAGTTCGACTTAGCAGCACTTGCAAAACTCGAACTTACAGCGAACTTAACGTGTTTTCGGACTTTTGAAAAAATAGAAAGGAAGAGATGAAGCAATATACTAAATGAATGCAGATTTTCAGTGTTTCAAATGATCATCTAGGGGTCTGTTTATATAGAGATCCAGATGCCCTTTCAAAACAGATGCATCCCTTGGTTTGGATCGATCTGGACTGTTGGATCATGCATTCTTATACACAGTCACAATCTGATGTTCAGATCGCATCTCTTCCAAAAGGTGCACAAACTTCTGCACGCACCGCTACACGCTCACGCAATGTCGCCATTTGGACGACTCTGTCAAGTCACTGCTACTTGAGCTACACTGTCACGTCACCGAGCCATTGGACCGAACCTTGGTTTGATTTGTCAAAACTTTAAGGCTCCTCAACGCTCCTCGCGATGATGCATACATGTGAAGTGCAAAGTGCGCATCTAAAGCACCCAATGCGACTATGTGAGACATGCGTGGGCCTGTGCTCGGCTCCAGCTCCAGCTCGGATGATGCTCCGCACCGTCCTCGATCGGTGCTATTTGAGCTAACCAAAGGCTAGTCAAAATTACTTGGTACACTTATAAGGAGCTCCACTTGATTGCTCCTTATTAGTGGTGAAACTCTATATAAACTAGTCAAATATTTAATATGTTTCCTATGTGGGATATGGATTTCCATATTCCCACCCTTTTATATTCGTTATATAAAAGGTATTTAAGTGACTAATTTTATTCATTAATTTATCATTCATCCTAAATTGGTTTTGAGAAATTCAACATGCTAATTTCATCTACCCGCAGTGTAGATTACGATTACATCATTTATTTTTTTAAACTAATAAATAATTCAACTTAAATAATTGGTCAAAATCGGGTCAAAATTCATTTTATGAAACCAATTTCCAACAACAACAATCTCACAAATTAGCGATGTAGGACAAACACAAACTCTAACACTATGCAAACACTACTTTAATCTTGAACTGAACATCAAACACCAAAAAGTAGTAGTAAACCTTAAGGCTCTTTTTGTTCTTGGGTTAATCGCCCATTCATGTGCAATAGGACCGTGGAACTTTGAGACCCTTTTACTTCTAAGTGGTTTAGGTGAGTGTGCTTTGGTATGTCAACGAGTATATTTATAATTATTAATCATCCCAAGAAAACAAACATTCAAATTTGGTTCTTAAAATATCAAGTTTATATAGTAGATTGTACTTAGATTTGACTTAAAGAATCGTGCATAAGTACAAATATATAGGAAAAATATGACCTCTTTAACAACTTGGACAATGATATGGAAATTACCATGTTGACTTCGCTTAGGTAGAAATTATCATAGTGACCTCACCTCGCTTGAAATTACTGGAATGCCCCAGGATCCGCAACTTTTAATATGGGTCCCGACCCAACCCGAGGGCTCAAGTCAAGTTGCCCGCGAACTCTCCACCGTCGATGGAGCGCTACGTGTACGATGGTTCGCATTTCACGATGAATAATACGAGAAATACGACAAGAAAATTGAGGTAAAAGTTAACTTGTCATTATTCTAAATTACCTCGCTCCTTTAACTTCTCAGCACCTCAATTACCTAATTCTGACTTAAATTTCGGAGGGCCTTAGCTGGGGGCCACCCCCACTAACATTTGCTCTGTTTCAGGTCCCCTCGAAAAAAGGATCTTACCTCGCTCTTTGGGACCCTAGGTCAGGTACATCTTATTTACTTTCCTAAATCAGACATTAAATACATGGAATAATTACTAAAATTACCCCAAGATTTGAGCTAATAATAAAAAATCCAGAGATCTTTGAAAATTACAAAACTTCCCTTGAGATGAGTAGGTCTCTTGTAAGACCGTCTTACGGATCCTATTCCGTAAGACAGATCCTACCCACAACCCGCCACTTGACCCCACCCGACCCGGCGCCCAGACCCACCCGTCCAGCCCCTCTTATTTAAAAAAAAAAGAGCTCCACATGGGAATTGAACCCACAACCTTAATAGACTTAAGGTGGTGTTCTACCACTATACCACTAGTGCTTATTGTGCAAAATTAGTATAACAATTTATATAACCCATTGCGCTAGGCCAAATAAATTGACCCTCTCTTATTTAGAAAAAAAAGAGCTCCACAGGGGAATTGATCCTGCAACCTTAATAGTCATAAGGTGGTGTTCTACCACATACCACTAGTGCTTACTGTGTAAATTTAGTATAACAATTTATATAACCCCATTCATAAATACGCATGGTAACTAAAAAAAAATTAAAAACACCTATAAATGTAATGGCTAAGAATCGAACCCAAGTCTATCAAAAAAAATATGATACATTATATCAATAAATGGATACTTATAAAAGTGTTACTTTAACTACATCATATTTATTTTTTATTTTTTCTCTTTTTTTGTTCCTATTTTGTAATTGTATTAAGAAATCTGATACTTTATCTCAACAAGCGGATACTTTTACTTATAAAAGTGTTACTTTAACTATACCATATTTATTTTTTATTTTTTCTTCTTTCATTCATTTCTAATTTGTGACTATATTAAAAAACATGTACTTTATCTCAAAAAATAGATACTTTAACGTATGAAAGTGTTACTTTAACTATATCATATTTATTTTTTATTTTTCCTTCTTTCCTTCATTTCTAATTTGTGACTATATTAAAAAACATGATACCTTATCTCAAAAAATAGATACTTTAACGTATAAAAGTGTTACTTTAATATGTTATATATATTTATTATAATATATTCATAATGTGTGGCTATATTAACAAACATGATATTTTATCTCAAAAAATAGATACTTTAACGTATAAAAGTCTTACTTTAACTCTGTTATATATATATTTATTATAATATATTCATAATTTGTGACTATATTAAAAAATATGTTACTTTATTTCAAAAAACAAATACTTTTACTTGTAAAAGTATTACTTTAACTTAATCATATTTATTATTCATCTTTCTTTGTATTTATTATTAAAAAATATAATACTTTATTTAAAAAAACAGATATTTTTACTCTTAAAACATGATATTTTGCCTCAGAAAATATATATTTTTACTCATAAAGGTGTTACTTTAACTCTGATATATTTATTTGTCCTTCAATGTAATGTAATATTTAATATCATAAAATTATCATATTTAATATAAAATGTATAACAATTTCCAGCACAATTATCAGTTTTTCAATGGAAAAAACATTAGTTACAAGACTAGAACGAGTACATTAAAAAATCTTATTTTTTGAATATGTAAAAATTAAAGTATCAATGTTCACCTTAAAAGTATCATATTTATTATAAAAGTATCACTAGTTTCGGATAAAGTATAATTTCCTATTCAAAGAATTTAAAATTTTAAAATGAAGGGATGATAATGAAGCTTTATATTCATGGATATACTCATGGTTATACAAAATATGCACAACAAGAACCAGTGGCCTAGTGGTAGAACACCACCTTACCTTTATTAAGGTCATGGGTTCAATTCCCCTATGGAGCTCTTTTTTATTTAAAATAAGAGGGCGCGTAGGATTGTGGGCTGGGCGGGTAGTTGCAGTTTTTTTTTAATTTGACAGGTTGTCAGCGGGTTGGGGGCTCGGGTCATTTGGAGGATCCGTCTTACGGAATAGGATCCGTAAGACGGTCCTATATGAGTTTTTGCCCCTTGAGATTTGCTTATGTGTTACACTTTATCTATTTATAAGCTAAAATATTTCGGACATCCCCTTTACATTTGTAAGAATATTACAGTTACTCACGTAGATTTAAGACAGTATCAAATCTCACAGGATTTTTGTAATTTTGATATTTCTCTGGTTTTTTTGTAGTTACAACAAATCTCGGGGTAGTTTTTGTAGTAATCCCTAAATACATTTCTAATGGCCAAACTCATTTCCAAATGATGTTGGCATTTCAAATATAGATGGAACCAGAAATTAGAATTTCGGAGTATGAACTTGGGTTTTCTTCTTCAGAACAATGAGCATATAACGATGAATTTATTATATATAGGACGCGTAACATATAGTATATTTATACATATATGCAGACTTGAGAAAACGATACCCCTCCGATTTCAGTACAAATCCTGTTTTTTCAAATTATATTTTATGATTTTATCTCATATTCTACTGACACACACGCCAATTGTGTATTACTGATATTATCAATACCATACAATGTGTATGTATTGATTATATTTGAAATATGAGGCGAAATAATTTAAAATAGATAATATTGTGTTCTTCGATCCATTCTCTGATGATCTCAAGATCACATTTACCTACTCGAACTTATGTTTACACTATACTTAGACTTAAGAATCCACGAGTAGGGTTTATACAAAAAACATGCCATCCTTTGCTTTCGGCACAAATTAACCCATGAGAGGGTTTATGGGATTCTTGGTTGGGATCCATCGTTGAAGTTCTCAATTTGGGGATTATCAATTGAGATTTGTGCATTGCTCGTGCAACAATTTTGCTATTCAATTTAATTTGTGTGTTCCATTAAGAGGTAGGATTACTATCTTGGGATCTTAGATTAATTTGAATGGAAAGGTACAATGTTGCTTTCCTTTGTGTTTCAGCTGAATTAATTACTTGGAGTGACATACCAAAAAGTTAAGGCAGTGATTGCTTGTGTTTTCATTTCGTCCATTTTTATTTTCTGGGTGAACATTGATGAATTTTTTTTTTAAGTGGAAGTTAAATGAGTATAGAAAAAATGATGATTGTGTTGATATGAGGAATATCTTTTAGATATGTTGATTATTTGTGGAATTATTTTTGGAAATAATAGTGTACAAAATAATGCAAGAACATTGAATAAAAAAATAAATCTCATTTTAAACCTTTTGTTATCAAGATTAAGAGAAAAATAAAAAAAACTATGATAAATTAAAGAAATTAACGAAATTCTTTATATGAAAAGGATGAAGAGAGAAAAATAAATAGTATAATTGAATATTGGGAGGTGTGAAAGAGAAAGAGAAAAAAGAGTTAATTTTAGAAAAAATAATGAAATTTTCTTTATAAATATATTTCAATTTTTCCACAAACAATCACATGTTCCACAAAATTTTATCTCAAAAAATGAAATTATGGAAATGAACTTACAAGCATGAAAGCCTTAATTTTCCTTTTGTCACTATTTCAACTTTCTATTATTTCCCAAAAAAAATCCAATTTTACCGATATAAATGGTTTTGTTACCAACTTTATAGTTATCTATAGAATACCGACATAAAAAATTACTTTCCCACAAACAACACTGACCAATTACCGACAAATCACAAACAATTCTTAAATTTATCAAGATAAATATGGGAAAAATGCAAAAATGGTCCTATAACTTTAGGTATGAAGCAATTTTAATCATGTCCGTTTTTGTGCGCAATTTGCAAATTTAATCATGTAACTTAAATATTGTTATGATTTTGGTCCTTTTGTAGCCAGAATTCAAAAATTCGACAATTTACTTGCACATGCAGGGCACATAGCCCGACTAATTTTGAGTTGGACCCATATATTCTTTTAAAAGTCAGCAAGTGTTTGTGAATTCAACGAAATTGGTCCTGTAAATTCATTTGGAGATAAAATAATAAAGAAAAAGAAAAAAAAATCTTTTTTGACAAATAAAATGTAGATTTAAAAAACGATATACATATAAATAAATTAAATATATAGTATAATATTTTACTAGTTTTTTTAATTTTTATAAATAAAAATATTTTTATGTAAAAAGATCAAATAAAAATATAAAAGTTATAAAAACATGTTCAAAATTATTTAAAAATGAAACAAATATATTATAATATAATGATAAAATAGAAAATAGTTTACATTTATAATTTTTATGTATATTAATGTTAAAAATACATATACACATATATATATATTACAAATAATATAATAAAAATAATATTTGCACCTAAAATGTATATTTAAGTTTAAACTCAAAATATTAATTAAATAAACAAAATTATATGAACATTTAAATTTTATGCAAAAAGGGTCCTGCATAAGTTAAATATAAAATTTATGAATATAACAACTATACTCACATGATTTGTGTTATTAATTTTATTTTATTTTAATTGGTTTCTAATTAAAATTATGTGGATTTAATGAATGTATTATTTGCACTGCTGTCATGACCAAAATAATTATATGGAAATAGAAAATTGATAATATATCTTTCAGCATGTAAATACAAATATCGTTAATGATGGCATTGTGACCTGAGTAAAGTTGTCAAAACCAGCCTGACCCGATGAAAAAGTCGGATTGGACTGCATTTTCATAGATCCAAAAGGGACCTGATGGACTGCATTTTCATAGTCGGATTTAATGAAGGTATTATTTGACTTAAACTTAAATATACATTTTTGGTGGAAATATTATTTTTTATATATGATTTTTCATATATATATATATATATATATATTAACATTAATATAATAGAATATTTTAATATTGAAATCTATATATATTTATATAATTTATGAAGATTTTTATATTTTATTTAAAGTTATATCTTATTTGTCAAAAAGAATATTTTCTTCTCTTCTTCTTTTCTATTTTACCTCCAACTGAAGTCACGTGACAAATTTCATTGAATTGACAACACTTGTTGACTTGCAAAGGAAAATGAGTCCAACTCAGCATTAATCGGGCCATGTACCCTTCATGTTCAAGTAGATTGTCAAATATTTTCATTTTCGGCCACAAAATGACCAAAATCGTGACAATTGTTTTTGAGTTACGGGACTATATTTGCAAATTGCAAAACGGTCAGGATTAAAATCGCCCCATAATTATAGTAGATATTATCAACAACTTTAAATTTTGTTGGTAAATATTTACCTACAACGATATTACCTACACTTTATAGTTATCTTAATACTTACCTACAAATTTTTCTATTGGTAAATTGGTTTTTCTAGTGTCCGTAGTACATTTTTGTGTAATCAATGTAAACGTATCCGGACAATAATTATTCAATACTTCGTTTTCTCGTATATATAATCTGTATTTTTTTTGAACTAATGAAAATTATAAGGTTTCATTATTTGAATTTTTTTCTAAAAGAATGTTACTCTCATTTAAAAGGGCAAGAGTTTAAAGATGCGTAGTGAATTTTTACTTTTGAAATGAAGCCATAATATTTGAAAGGAGAGAGAACTACTGAATAATAATATTAGTGTTGGGGAAAATGTCCTTTTGTTATTAATATATAAATCAATTTATGTATTGGATTAATCCCATTAATTATTTATTTACTGGCCACAGACCACTATCTCCTACACGGTCCATGAGGCCCACTACTTGGGTATATAAAGGTTCCTCCTTTTTATTTGTCAGTAATCTCACTTATTTATTATCCAGTATTCGTTTATTGTTTTATATTCTCTCTCGTCCACCGTGCTGATTTAAACATCAAAGAGGCCTTTTTGGGACAACCTCATGGCTCGTCTAACATTTGTATGTGTGCAGGCAAGCTCCCAATAGAAGATTTAGAAGACTTCCCGCTTGGGGAGAAGAAGCCTTGAACTTTATCAGAAACCCTAATTTGCACCTAATTTAGAGTGATCTGCCCTAAGAAGCAGCATCAATTAGATATTTAAGATTTGTGATAATGTCCTTTAAATGATCAAAACCAAAGGGTTCAGCTAAAAATCATGGGCCTTTGATAAATTTTGGTATATCCTTAAAGTATGTAACAAACCATAAGTGCTTAATAAATATTTCTAAGCTAAACCTATAAATTTTTGTATATCCTTAAAAATATTATTAATACTAAATCTAGTAAATTTGTTGGTTTTAACCTTGAAACGACGGTTTTAACCGTCGGTTGCACCACAGTTCCATTAACGGTTTTAACCGGTAGTTAAAACCGGTGGTACCACGGTTTTTCAGGCCAAGGAATCGGAATCAGAACAGGCCTACGCAGTTCCGGTTCAGGTTTGGAACCCGGTTTCGGTTTCATTTGGCCACTCCTAACCAAAGTGATAGTACCGGCCACTTCGCTGAAAACTGATATAAAAACTATTTTATTTTAATTAAATGTAATCTTGACGTTAAATCTACAAACACAATTAACTTTCCAAAATGAATCAATAACTAGCAAAAAAAAAAAAAATATCCCAATCAGTTTAATACCAACCTCAACCTTATCGCATTTTGACATTAAATGAACTTTTTCTTTTTCCTATTTTTCTTTTGATAAATAAATAATGTATTTGAAAAATCTGTTTTAAAATTGTAAAAAAAAAATGCTTTATAATAAAAAACTATATTTCCAATTTCATCTGGTTAAAATATATGAGACATAAAAGGCTACCTTGAAATCCATGCATTGGGGCTTTTCAACTAACTTTGGAGACGAATGCTGAAACAATATTCTACATTAATTTTTGCAAGCTCAATAATATTATATAAATACAAATATATATATAGAGAGAGATAAGATTGCTCCAATAATATCACATAGGGATGTCAATTATAGCTTTGTATTTCGAGTAGGCTTACCCTTTGCAAATCATAAATTCATCATATTGTAACTCAAAAAATCATGATTCCAATAGTATACCTCCAGTGACAAAGCTCGAAATGGAACTTTTCACATGTTAAAAAGGAATCTGATATTAGTTGAGTGATTAAGACTTTTAAACTCGAGATAAATACACTTACCCATCCGAACTATACTGATTTTTACACTTTACCCTCCAAACTTTAATCCGTGACACTTTGCCCCCTGAACTATGAAAATCGTTACACTTTACCCTATATGGACAATTTTGCCCCTAGGTTTTATCTTTTTTATAACAATAGTTCAAGTTATCCCTTTAAACTCTATTTTGTGGCAATCTACTACATAATAATAAATTTATTGCATTAATCCTTAAACATGAAAATTTTACTCCATAATCAATTTGTTTTTCGGATTTTTCGAGAAATGAGAATTTTTATTTTCTCACTTGTTTTGTTCGTGGGCGTTGTTACACCTACTTAGATCCAGTCTCTATTCGTAGGTTTTAAAAGGATCATGTCGGGTTTCACTATAAACTCAACAGGACATACTTCGATCAAAATTCTTATTTCAAGTATAAATCATTATACAAATTAGGTCTATAGATCGAAAATGAACATAGTCCATTACGACCATATCGGCCCAACATGCTTCCGTAAAATTAATAAATCCCGTAAAATTCATACCTTTTTTGACCGAAAAAGACCGGGTGAAATGGTTCGCAACACCACCAATCGGAAAATTATTGCCCCCGGATCGTTTGACAAACGGCTCCTCACCTGTTCAACCTCACCCTTAGGGAAGATGATCTCGCAAGTTATCCGACTTCTTCAAAGAACTATTCAAGATACGGCTAGATTCGTTTCCCTACTTCCAGCGTACAAGTAATTCTTAAACGGGATGAATTAATAGAACATTATGAACACATGTTGAAGCGAGAAAGCCTCTTTTTTTTATTAAGAACTTATAGAAATATTTATTACATTAGTAATCTCCTTTTGGGAGGAGAATACTGGTTTAGCCTCTCATAGTTGAGGCTTGCACTCGTAAATACATAAAACTTAAAACTAAAACACTCAAAATATTACAAATTTTTCACTCAGATTTTATTGTAAGAAAACTAAGGAAAATGTTCGATGTCCTCGACTTCCTTCAAATCCTCGCATTTTATAGAGGTAAGTCCCCGGACTTCAAAGGCGGACTTCAAATCTTGCCGATATATATGACGTCCATCGCTTACGTCATATCCCACATTATTGCCTCGCCAGCTGGTTTTCTTTTTCTCCCGCGTGACTCAGCCCATGTGATGTTTGTCGGGGAATCTTTTAAAAATTTGGTTTCTGTGGTCCCCGAGGAAAACGCGTCTTGTGAACTGGGCCCTTATCCTTTCCAGCTGCATGATCTTGTCGGTCGGGTTTGGGTCGAAATCCTTTCCCAAACTCGGGTTCCTTCTGTTCGGGGCATGCTTGACAGATCCGGTCTATCCAACGGCCAACATGCGCCATGTTACAGAATTTCCGGTAAGTTTCTTTGCTTGCCGGGATCTTGTTTTCCCAGAGAATTCTTCTTTTGGTCTCGAAGAGTTCTTCTGCAAACCCTGTGGTTGATCCAGTCATCGAATTCAAAAGGAAAGATCCATTCGCCGAATGCGGAAGAACTTGAATGGATATTTGACTTTGTCCATTTCAGTTAGACAAACCCAAAGATCCCATGCTCGTCTGGTAGAAGCTTCGTCTTCAGAAAATGCTCCTACTAACACTGGTCCTTCTTCCGGTGAAACTGCCTTAATGTATTTTAAAGCATTTCCATTCGGTCTTCTTAGCTTGATGAAATGAAAAGCTTCATTAAAGCCTTTCTTCTTCATTTGTTCAGAGCCGACCGATAAAATACGAGTTCCAAAATATCTCCTCCGGCCAAGTGCGGATTATTGGCCCAGGTCTCGTAAATTGCTTCCCAATCCATTTAGGTAATTTTGAAATTTACGAATCCTGGTGACACGGTATAGATTGAAGCTAAAGCTCCAAAAGTATACCATTCTGTACTTCATTTGGATGACTTCCTGGTTTCATCCAAACTCTGGGATACTTGCCTGAGATATCAACCATTGTTTTTTCTGGGTTAATACCTTGTCTTGTAACTAGTTTCTCCCATTGTCGTTGATATACCTGCATAGGAGAAATCTTATTCTCGTCATTTGAACCTTAGATTTGCTGTCTGTGGCCTAAGATTCAACTCTCCCTCTTTACCCCGCAGGTGTTGGGTTGACTTGAAGACTCGGGTTGTGACACCGAGCTTCAACATTCATTATAGTTTGTACACCCTCAGGGGATGCATCACCTGCAACACTTGTGATTATGGTACTTGAATCCATAACCTCCGGGTTAGAGCCCCGTACTCTCTCGGCCCCTTTTTGCACCGTAGGAGATGCGGCTGGAAGAGAGGCCTTGCGAGTGCTAAGAACAATTGTCCTTGAGCGAACCGGCATGCTCGTATTTGACTAGAAATAGATTTCTCGGTCACTGTTGAAGTCGTCCATCAACTTCGCATTGAGACATAGCGTCCCAAAATCTCGTTCTAGACTCTCCAGGTTTTCCTGTGATGTCTTACTCGTTTAAGGACCTCAAATCGACGCGCGTCCTTCCATCTCGTGTCAAGAAATTTGCAAGAATATTTTCATGAGATTTTATAATGACAAAATCATAATCATAATATTGACATTCAGACTTGCCATCTAAGTAATCGAGCCTTTTCGGTTTTGATTCAATTTTGTTTTTCTAAAAGCCTTGACATTTGAATTATCAATTTTTAAAGTAAACTTTTTAGCCAGTAAAAATAGAGGCAATTTTTTAAAAGCCTTTCTGACTGCAAAGAATTCTTTTTCGTTAATATGCCACCGAGTTGCTTCACTAGGGGTGAATAAACCGCTGCAGTATCTGCATGGCACTTCCTCGTTTGGTGTGACTTTCGTAAGAACTAACACCAATCATCACCGCATCCGTATAAAGAACCGGTTCGTCCTCGTCTTGGGGAATTGCAAGCTTTGAAAGCTTTTTACAAACTTCTTTAAGTTGCTTAATTCCTTCTTGATGTTCATCTTCCCATTTGAATACTACATCTTTTTTAAGTAATGGGCTAAACACCTTCCTGTAGTATGCTAGATTGTTAATAAACATTCCCGCAAAATTAACAACTCCTAGAAAACTCTGAAGCTGCTTCTTGTCTTTTAGTGTATCTGAAATCCTCAGATCTTTTCCACAATATGATTCTCAGAATAATCCCAGATTCATCGATTTCAATTCCGAGGAATTCAATCTGTCTTGTTGCGATTACGCCTTCTTTTCCGAAAGCACTAATCCTTCTTTGTGACAAACATCTCAAAATATTTCCAAATGTTTGAGGTGCTCTTTCATGTTCTTTGATGTGATTAAAATGTCGTCGATATATACGAACATGAAACTAAAATAATCTTTGAAAAGATTATCCATCTTTCTTTGATATATCTGGGGTGCGTTAGCCAATCCCATAGGCATCACGTTCCAAATATAGTGTCCCCGTGGTGTAGAGAAAGTCAAACTTCTTACTTTCTTCCTCCATCTTAATCTGGTAGAATCCAGACTTGCAATCGAACTTTGAGAATATCTTGGCCCCTTTGATGCAGTTGACTAGATGTTCTCGGCTTGGGATATAGTATCCGTCGAACTCCAAAATGTTATTAATCCCTTTGTAATTAATAACAAGTCTTGGCTTTCCTCTTTTGATTTCTCCATGATTTCGACTAGATATCCTGGATCAGCCAGTATGGAGAAACTCCCGGGTGAAATTAACTTAAGGTCAAGATGTTCCTTAAGTATCTCCTGCATATCCTGACGATCTTCCTGATTCATAAGGATTGGTTTAAATCTCACGAACTCGTACTCCTTTCTAGGTTTAACCTTTAAGGAGGCTTTAAGCTCATTCTTGTCCCACCATGCCAAGGGATCTTTGTGATAATTCCTTTGGATCTTCTTCTTGACATCTTCGAGTGATATTTGTTCCTCTAGGGTCACGTCACTCTGTGGACTCTCCATTAGACTCATCCATAATTCTGCAATGGCTTCTGGAGTAACTCTTTCTTATCCTTGTACTCTGAATGAATACAAGTTATTATCCCATATCTTTTGATCCTTCTGGATGGAACCAAATTGTCTATAGGATAATAAAGCTTCACCAAATTTCCTTCGATCCGCCATTTTTGGATTGCGAAGCTTGGCTTCATCACCACGCTTGTGCGAAAATTAATAGGCATTTTTCTCAGTAAAATGCTTCCCTTGATCTTTGGACAATAATCTTATGATCACATAAGGTTGTGAAAATAAGTCTTCTTGTCTCATTCTCTGTGTGAATCGCTTGAATGTTTGTAGGAAATTGTTTCCTAGCAAAATATCTGCACCTGTATCATGGAAATAGATTGGTGGCGTTTTCACCTTGTACCATGGGGTACTCCTGCGCCTCCGATCATGATTTCTGCTTGTTTAATTCCCTTGTTAAGGATAAGAATCCTCTTAGAGAAATCTCTTCCTGTAATAGCTGGTAAATCTTCTCCAATATCTTTAGGAAAAATATCCGGCTTTGCAGTACATATTCCGGCACCTGAATCAATATAGGCGGCGAAATATTCGGCGTTGTATTCAGCATATAACATTCCGATAGAAATGTATATGGAGAATGGACTAGTGGTCATTTAATTCTGTATCTTTTATTAGCCACTGTGAACTCCATTCCTTCTTGTAGTCTTTCCCAAGGTTTATGATCCTCAAGAAATTCAATTCCCAGTATTAATTGCTCTGGGATTTTCCCTGCAACTCCTGTGATAGTAAGCTCAATTTCTCCTATCTTCAAGCTTCCTTGATACCTCCCAACTATTGGTTGTTGGAGATAATATAGAACATCACAAGGAAAAATATTATCCTTTTGAGTGATGTCAAATATTACTTCAACTTCTCGCCATCCTTCTGGACATTTCAGCTCTTCCTGTTTTGAAAACATCTCGGGATACGCTTGAATCGATTGGTCTCCTTTCTTCCCAACGGCCAAGCTACTTGTCATTCTGTCCTATTGGAAAGACATCCTTCTGGGCTCAACTCTGAGACTTCGACTTTTGTTGAAGACTGGTTGATCTTGTATTTTCATATCGAGCTCCTTGATGGTTGGAGACTCAATCATTTCTGGTAAAACCACCCTGGCAAAGTCCTCGAAGATTCTTGGGACTTCAATAAATTCTTTTCTCAAGAATACTTCTGAATAATGTGTATTCGAGAGAGCATATGATATCTTGTATGTGATCGAGTAGGGTCTATTCCCCTCTTTCATCAAATCATCTCTTTTAAAATCTTGATGAAGAGTTAGAACTCTGCTGAAATCTCGATCTCCCAGATTGTATGCAATTCTAGGATAGACATTAAATGCCAATTTCCCAAAGATACAAATTTCACCTGAACCGCTCCAAGGCATGAATCCTTGAGGTTTGAGATCCGCTTATCAAAGATAGCCAGATTGAGTGGCGAATCTATCCCTTCTTTGAATGTTGCTTTAATAATGACTCTTATGGCTCCGATATGAATCCATGAGAGTGTATTTGCAACTTCTCTTTTAACTCTGCTTTTGATCTCCTGGATTTCTTTAATAGGGACCAACTGCATCTCGATCAGGTTCCCGGTAAATTCCATCAGAATGGCCAATTCTCCGGTTGTTACCCTGTGGATAATTTGGTGTTTTCTATTACGAAAACCGATCTTATCCAAAGCCTTTTCCATTGCTCCAATTGTAAATCCATCATAGACTTGAAGCTTTGGATCTTCCTTCATAATTCTCATAAGAGTCTTATGAGACACCGTAGTATGGGAAAGGAATCCTGACATATCCTCCCCGACCGCCTTGAAGAATTTCTTCTTCACTCGATTCTCAATCGGATTCACTTCCATCATCGAATAAATCTCTTCTTCATAGATGCTTTCATCCGAGGGGATATCCTCAAATTGATACACCCGTATTAAATCCACGATAATAGACGAGCTTCTTCGATTTACGTGTAGCCTCGAACTCGTCGACTCCTCGTTTTTGATTATCCGGGCAATCCGTTGAGATATGCCCTCTTGCTCCGCATGTCCAATTACAATCTTTGAAACTTTCATTAGCTCTAGTGTGAGCACGCCCGAAAGTTCTTCTTCCCCGATTCTCACTGGTACTTGCTTGATTAGAACCCGATGATGAGGCTCTACTCCCGCTTGGTCTTTGTCTTTGCCCCGATTTATAACTTCGGGCTTTTTGTTTTGACTTAACCTTCTAGGTCTCCATGAAGACTGCTTCTTTTTCTTTGCTTCCTCGGCGGTATGGATGGCTTCCCTCCTTCTTCCTTTTGTGCCGCCTTGGTTGACCTCCCACAACTGTTGGGATATCATTATCCACGCAACATAGAGGAACTGTTTTGTTAATTCCTCTTAATCTTTTGTAATTCTTGTATAGAGCTGGTTGGTAACACTATTCAGATAACTTGGTCTTTAGGAAAGACATTTTTCTGGCCACAGTTTCTACTTCAGCTCCTCCTTTGTATTCCCTGATAAGCATTTCTCTCCAGGGACTCGGAATCTTGGCAAAGAATAGATGTGCAGCTTCTTTTTCCTCAATCTTGGATTTCCACGGTATTCGGTGAACAACTTGATATATTCGTCAATATGACAAATATCCAAAAAACTCAAGGCTATAGAGGGCTTGTTTATATCTCTTCCTTTTTTCATCCTCTAATCCTCGAAATAACTTTGTCTTGGATGAACTGGATTTTGAATAGTTTTGCCATACCATCGACAATTCCTTTAAGCAATTCCCCTGATGTGACCGAACTTTTCGTACTTGCATCGGTCATATCCCAAGCAATCTTCACCGATCCTTCAAGACTCATTTCAAGGAGTAAAATGAATGAATCCTTTGTAAGATCGAGGGTTCTCTTGAAATTCTCATAGTCAAGCCCATTCATCAATGAGAACTTCTCTATTTTTAAAATCGGAATGTCCAGATTTAACATCAACCCATATGGATGTATTGGGTCGAGGTGCGATCTTCCATAAGGCGTCTGATAAACATTCGGCCTTCCAGTAGGTTGTCTAGTTCCTGCAAGAGGGTTTCGACCTCCTATTCCTGAAAGTGGATCACTCCCAGTCGTGAAATCCCCAGCATGTGGCATCCTCTCGTCCCGAGCTCCATGATGCGAACCCGTACTTTCTTCGATGTTAGGATTAACTGGTGGCGGTGGTGGTGGAATTGGTCTACCTTGTGGGTCATAGGTAACCAAAGGCGATTCTCACTGCGTTCATCTTTAAATCTACAATACCTAATCCCGAAGGATTCTGCCAGGTCATGTAGATCTTTAAGATTCATCTTTTCAATATCCATCTTTCTTAATTTTTGATGGATTTTCCTTTGATTAGAGCAATGAGCTTTTCCTCATCTGTCATTTTTCGTATAACTTCGGTTGGTTTCCCTTTTTGGTGTAAATAGGGTACTGTCCCAAAATCAATACGTTTCCTTCCTCCGGATGAACTCGGCCTGTCCTCCAGGTTCTTGACTCGTTTTTGAATATCATGAAGGAGTTCAAGAGTTTTCTTCGATATTTCACCATCGTCTCCATCCTGTTCGATCCGATGAACTTGTCTTTGGTAGATGAATATGGCGGTTGCCATAATTCTCGCACCGTCTTCTGATTTCTCTAAGATCTTCTGAGATCTTAGATTTATCTGAAGTATCTCGTTCCACTCCTGCAGGTACTCCATCGGGATCATTGTTCTCGATGGGAATTTTCATGAACCGTTTCTTGAAGGTTCATCAAGTGAACATATAGGTCCGTTAAGCATCCAATCGCTATAATATTCTCACTCGCATTTTGCATTGCCTTAAGGTTTCCCCGTCGGCTCCTGCCCCTTTTCTTCATGTTGGTATTCCCAATATGAAACCTGGTCTTGTGTTCTTGTGCATACATCGTCAATATTTGACGATATGTCCCCGTAAGGGTACATCTCGGACATCGGTCCGGATCCATAATCTCGGAGTAATTTCTCCTCACCAATTGTTAATTACATAAACATAATAAATTTAACTAAAAGTTCTTAATAAACCTAGGCTCTGATACCATTTTCAAGGATCGCAAGACCATGAGGATTAAAATTGAAAATGGCAATGAAATTTATAGTCTAGGTGGTAAAGTGCAATAACTTCAAAGTTTAGAGGGTAAACTGAAAATCAATTACCATGAAACTAGGGGTAATTTTGGAATTTTAGGCAAAGTGTAAAATTTCGCGAAGTTGAGGGGGTTAAGTGTATCGTTTTAAAGTTCGTATGGCAAAGTGTAAATATTCGAATAGTTTGGGGGGTTAAAAGTATTTATCCCTTTAAACTCAGATCAAAGTTTAGGAGTTCAATTCCTATGCATCACCATTTTTTTCCCAGGATATGTACTAAAACGAAAAAAAAAAAAACTTTTAACAGGTGAAAAAGAATATAAAATGTGGACATATCGAATTATATAATAGTGATAGATAATTAGTAATATCAATTCTTATTTTATAAAAACAATCCTTATAATATAAAACATTGTTTTTATATAGGTATATCATAATCGAAGAATGCCTTTCAATAAAATAATGATAAAATTTAAAGATTCAATGAAAGATGAAGTGAATGTTTCGAAATCCTTCTAAGAATCAATACCTATGTACAGGAACACAGTCATAAGTATGGTTTTATTTGACAAGTCTAGGTTTTCTTTTACCTTCCATCCAAATGGAGCCTTAGATAAATTTCCTGATCGTGGGGTTGAGTCAGAAATTTGGGAACCGCCACTACTTTTCATAAATTTAAGGGTTAATTACCAAAAGTACCTTGAGGTTTGATCTAATTATAAAAAAATCCAATTAACTTTTAAAATTACAAAAAATACCCCCGAGGTTCTATTTTGTCTAACACTTAAACTCTTCATATGCAAAAAAACATTTCAAAATCCCCCTTCATAGTTATAAAAACATTGCATTTTACCCCTAATTTTAACACTGAATCAAACCTTATGGGTACTTTTTGTAATTTTAAAAGTTTGATGGGTTTTTTTGTAATTAGGTCAAACCTTGGGGGTATTTTTTGTAATTATCTCAATTAAAAGGATCTTATTTTCAACCAGAGGTATCAATTAAAGTACTAAACTGTATTTTCTTTACAAGAATATATAAAACATTTTTCCACATGTAATTTTTGAAAATGTTTAAATAACATTTTTCTTATTGAATTATTGTTTTGAATTTTTTGATGAATAACGAGGCAAGATCTCTACCTCAAGCTCGAATGGGACAGATTTTGATTAAAACAAGTATTAGAGTACAGTTAGATACAAATTCCCAAATTAAGGCATAATTAAGCAAACTTTAATATTATTAATATTAATGGTTGATTCTTGATTCTTGATTCTTGATTAATTATTACATATGAACATTCATGATATAATGATATGAATACTTCATATACAGTGAAAGAAAAATCAAAATTGGATAGGATAAGCAACGTTCTGTTAGTCCAAGTGGCAACGATAATCTAGAGGGGTGAATAGATCCTCGATAAATCATAGAATTTTCCCTCTTTTTCAAAATTTCAATTGACAAAGAAAAAAGTGAAAAAATTAGAAGACAATACATGAAGATTTATAGTGCTTCAATCCACCTAGGACCTACATCCACTACCACACATTCTCTTGAGGGATTTTTCTTTTATTAATCGATAAGAAAAACGATTACAAATTCGACTTGAAGAGCACCAAACTCTTTTTTATAATAACAACTTGAAGAGCATCAAACTCTTCAACGACAATCTTTAATTAAAAGAACACTAACAAGTAATTGTTGTATTGGATGATAAAAATAGAATCAAGATTACACGTGCAAAAGTAACAGTACAATATATAAGTGTGTAATATCAAGAAAAATAGCCTAACCAAAGCAAATTATGCATGCGAAGAACTTAGGCTAATACAACAAGAGAATTGTTAAGATGATAAGAAAGAGTTTTCTTGAGTTCTTGTTGTAAGTGTTGTATTGATCCTCAAAATCCTCCATCTATTTATAGAAGAACTTCAAGATTCAAATTCCAAGATATAGGCTCCTCGAAAATTTGATTTTTCTGCAAAAGAAGGATTAAAAGATCTACAAAAATAGTTAATAGTGATAAAGTTAAAGATTATTGATGATGTGCTTGAGCAACGGATAGTTTGACAGATTTAACAAATAGGGTGATCGGCCATTACATGTAAAATTCAAAAATTCATACCGCTGTAATAAGATTTGACATAGGTTTCTGTCCAAATCGACCAGTTGTTGTGAATAGGGACCGGCTGCTGTCAATACAGAGGAGAAAATAGAAGTCCGAACAGAAATAAGCAGGTACTAGTCCCTCTCCATAGCGATCGTGTGCTATCAACAAAGAGACTTCACAAAATGAAAATATTTTTGCAAAGTTCTCAAGTACCAGTCGCTGTAAATGCAAAAAACGTTCGTGGATTTTGGAAAGCTTAAGAGAAGTCTCGGGTATCGATTGCCCTTCATAGAGACCGGTTGTCCATCATAGAGACCGGTTGTTATGTTGAAAATGTTTGAAAAATTGGTTGGTGTATATCAAACGACTGCAGAAATTTGAGCAAAGTATATGTACGAAAACAAAATGTCGAGGCAAGAGTTGGACTCTTTCTTTTTGAGAGAAGATTGCCCCGCTCACAGTGCGTACGTAAAAATGGCAATCATCTCTCAAGATACAACGACAACATACTTGCGGCAGTTGCACTAGAAATCGCAAGTATCAGCGAACACTATGATGCTTTTAGAACTATCTTTGATGAACTTATGCAGAATGAGTATGAATTTTCGAAATTTTTCTGATGCAAAATTTCTGGGGCCTGCATATATAAAGCTTTTTCTGCCTCATTAGACTGGGTGCAACCCCAGGTTCGGATCGATCATAACCATTAGAACGTGCCTTGTGATCAACAACCGCGATCAGATGGTCCAGACTGCATCCACCTAAAGGTACACATCTCTTGGTATGCACCCCTACACACTGGACAGTGCGACGTGTACGGGCTCAAGCCCAGGCTCGGACAGTGCATTGAGCTAGCCAAAGGTTAGTCAAAATTGACTTGGTCCACTAGTGTATACCATAAGGAGATCGACATGATTACTCTTTATTAGTAGTGAAGCTCTATATAAACTAGTCAAACATTTAGTATGTTTCCTATGTAGGATATGACTTTCCGTATTCCCGCCCTTTTATATTCTATATATTAAAAATATTTAAGTGGCTAACTTTATGCATTTATTTCTCATTCACCCGATATTGGTTTTGAGAAATGCAAAATGTTAAACTTATCTACACGCGGTGTAGATTACATCTATCTCATTTATTTTATTCAAAAAAATAAATGAACCCACTTATTAATTGGTCAAAATCGGGTCAAAACCCAATAATTTCAATAATTCCCCACATAAATGAAAATAAATGCATATGAGTATGCTGACACTAAAGAGAGTTCAAACGGAAAGCTATGGCATCGGGAGAGGTAGCTTGTGTAAGTCCAAGCGGCTACGATAATCTAGAGGGGGGGTGAATAGATTATCTCCATCTTTTCGATTTCGCCCCCTTTTTCGAACCGAATGCTCAAAGACAATAATAAAGGTGCGGAATGTAAACAACACACGTAGATTTATAGAGGTTCAACCCACCTAGGGCCTAATTCTCTACCACCCCAGTATATCCGGGATGGATTTCAAAAAGAAAAAAGATTTTATTAATTTACCAAAAATTAATACAACACCAACTTACAACAACACCTTGAAGAGCACCACACTCTTCTTCAACACCACCTTTGAGATTACCACAATCTCACTTGAAGATTACCACAATCTCCAACGGCACCTTGTGAAGATTACCACAATCTTCAACCTTGAAGAATACCACATTCTTCAACACCTCAACAAGAAGATTACCACAATCTTCTCACACCTAACACCTAGATCACCCAAGTGTGCTCTTACCACAAGAACACTCACAAGGATATCTTGTGTTGAATGATTACCCAAAAATCCAAGATTACAACTCGATAATGAATTATACAATTGAGTGCAAGTGTAATCAAGAATACCCTAGACCTCAAGGATGTGAAAGTGATAAGCTAGGCAAATTTACAACAAGAATAATAACAATGAAAGACCAAGTGTATTCTTGAGTGTATCTTGTTGTGTTGTAGTTTTCTCTCTTGTAGTTGTGCTTCAAATCTTCCTCTATTTATAGGAGATGATTGATACTTGATAGGCTCCTCTTGGAATCTGATATCTACAAAAAAATTGCAATTAAAATCAAGATTATAGCTGTTAGAAATCAATCCCACAATTTAGGGAAAAGCTGTCTGCAACGGTTAGAATTTCAAAGCATAGGGCGACCGGTCGCACAGAAATAGAAGTTTGAAACATATAGCAGCAAATTTACACAGGGCGACCGGTCGAAGTGCACCTCGACCGGTCGAACCTATGTTCAACCGGTTGCACTGACCAAAAAATGAAAGATCAAAGTTTCTGTTTTGATGTTTTGCTCCCAGTGCCGGTCGGCCGACGACGGTCCGACGCCCCAGCGACACCGGGCGACTGTATGATTTTTCTTCCATCTTATTTTCTGTTTCAAAAATCATCTTCAGGTACGGGTTGCCCTATAGAGGCGGCCGGTCGACCAAGAGACAAATGTTGTCCAATTTTTGTCGAAAATAAAACTCAAGAAATACTCCAAAAATTTAGTAAAAACATTTTAAACCAATCGGGAGTATTTAGACAACATTTAGAAACCTTGTTTTGAAGTAAAACCATATAAACATAAAATCATTAGAAGTGTTGTCCAATTTTATCTAAAGTAAAACTTGAGGAAATACTTCGGAAAATATTAAAACTATTTTAAATCATTTAGGAGTATTTGGACAACCTTTAAAAACATTGTTTTGGTATAAAAACAAAACCATTCAAATCATTAAATGTGTTGTCCAATTTTATATCGAAAATAAACTTGAGGAAATACTCCAAAAAATATTAAAACCATTTTAAGGAGTATTCTTTAAAAACATTATTTTGGTATAAAAACAAAATCATCAAAATCATGATAAAACCATTTATCAAACAGCTTGTGGCTTTGAACCTTCCTTAGTAGAATACTATTGGATTTACTAGGCTGCGCAGTGACGCGATGTCTTGAACTGTTAAACTGTGTACGTAAACCAAAACAAAAGTATCCGCACAATATCTTTCCTAACACCATTTGGTTCTCACGGTTTTGTCCATTTTGGCCCTGGACAACATCTTGGATTCATAAGTGTTTCCTCGAAGTGGCCCGTTTTCACACTTATATAGGTGATCTCCTATTAAGAGTATCATTCCATACTCCATTTCTTTCAAGTGTAGGAATCATTAAAAGTTTATAACTTAACCTCACTACATTTTGCAGGTTTTCCCACTTGGATAGGAATGACCTGTAACATGTCCCAAATGTTTATGCGAATATTCATAACTTAGTTGTCCCATTGAACCAAGGTCTTGGGATCTCCAATTCACAAGGTTGGGCTACCGCTATGAACACTCTTATTTTGTGGATTTCAAGCTCATTCCTTTCGATAAGCAATATATTTGATTTCTATTCAAACCTGTAGTTAACGGATCCGCTAGGTTTTCTTTTGATTTCACGTAATCGATTGTAATAACCTCATTTGAGATCAACTGCCTAACGGTATTATGTCTTCGACATATATGTTGAGACTTACCATTGTACATAATATTTTGTGCCCTTCTTATAGCTGTCTGGCTATCACAATGTATCATGATTGCAGCCACCGTCTTAGACCAACATGGAATATCCTCTAAGAAGTTGCGAAGCCATTATGCTTCTTCACCAGCTTTATCCAGAGCTATAAACTCCATTCCATCGTGGATCGAACTATACAAGTTTGTTTAGAGGATTTCTAGGACACATCTCCACCACCAATGGTAAAAACATAACCACTAGTGGACTTAGAATCTTATGTGTGAGATATCCAATTAGCATCACTGTATCCTTCTAATACAGCTAGATATCTTGAATAATGTAATCCATAATTTAAGGTGAGTCTTAGATAACTAAGAACCCTTATCAATGCCTTCCAATGGTCATTGCCAGGATTACTAATAAAAATGTGCTCAGTTTATTAACTGCGTAGACAATCTCCGGACGAGTGCAGTTGGTTACATACATTAGACTGCCAATAATCCGAGAATATTCTAGTTGAGATACAGGCTCACACTGATTTTTAGTTAAGTGTAAGCTAAATAACAGGTGTTTTAGCTGGAGGACTGTCATAAGCATTAAACTTTCGAAGTATTGTCTCAACATAATGAGACTGAGACAGAACAAGTCCATCAGATGTTTTAGAGATCATAATTTCTAAAATAACATCTGTTATACCCATATCTTTCATATCAAAATATTTGGTCAACATTTTCTTAGTATCCATGATTATATCATGATTACTACCCATAATCAACATGTCGTCAACATATAGACAGGCAACAACATAAGCAATATGTGTGTCTTTAATGTAAATGCATTTATCACACTCGTTAATTTTGAAACCATTCAACAACATAGTTCTGTCAAATTTCTCGTGCCATTGTTTCGAAGCTTGCTTAAGGTCATACAATACTTAACGAGTTTGCACACCTTCTTTTCCTGTCCAGGAGCAATGAACCCTTCAGATTGTTTCATGTAGATTTCTTCTTTTAATTCACCATTTAAAAAAGCCATTTTCACATCCATTTGGTGTATCTTAAGGTTATACAATGCAAAAATAGCAATAAAAACTCTAATAGATGTGATTCTTATCATATGTGAATATGTATCAAAGAAATCAAGGCCTTTTTTTTGTTTAAATACTTTAGCTACTAATTTGGCCTTGTACTTATCAATAGTTTCATCAGCTTTATATTTCCTTTTAAGGATCCACTTGCATCCTAAAGGTTTATTTCCCGGTGGAAGATCTACCAGCTCCTAAGTATGATTTTGCATAATGGAATCTATCTCATTATTAATAGCTTCTTTCCAGAATGGAGCTTATGGACTAGACAATGTTTCACCAATTGTCCTTGGTTCATTTTCTAATACATAAGTTAGAAAATCTGGACCAAAAGACTTAGTTATTTTGGCCCGCTAACTGCGTCTTGGTTCTTCATCACTTTGATGGTCACCATCAGTAGTATCACATGTTCTTTTGCTAGGATTTACTTCGTTTCTTTCTTGACAAGGAAACACGTCTTGGAAAAACACAACATTCCTTGATTCAATAAATCTACCTTTTTGTACATCTGGAATTGCTGATTTGTGCACTAAAAATCGATATGCACTACTGTTATTAGCATATCCAATGAAAATACAACCGATTGTTTTAAGCCCTATCTTGACTTATTTTGGCTTAGGTATTTCTACTTTAGCCAAATATCCCCACACTTTAAGGTATTTGTAGGAAGGTCTGCAACCTTTTCATAACTCATACATAGTTTTATCTTTATTTTTGTGTGGTATTTGATTAAGAATATGGTTAGCTGAGAGAATTGTTTCCCCCCATAAATTATGAGGTAAACCTGAATTTATCAACAAAGCATTCATCATCTCTTTAAGAGTTTGGTTTTTGCGTTCAGCAACACCGTTTAATTGTGGTGAATAAGGAGCTATCGTTTAATGAATTATACCAGAATCTGAGCAAAATTTATCAAAAGGAGCTTCATATTCTCCACCTCTATCGCTTCAAGTTATCTTAATTCGTTTGCTCAGTTGATTTTCAACCTCATTCTTAAAGCTTTTAAAAGCTTCTAAGGCCTCATCTTTACTTCTCAAAAGATATGCATAATAATATCTTGTGCAGTCGTCCATAAAAGTAACAAAATACTTTTTCCTACCTCTAGTTTGCACAAACTTTAAATCACATATATCACTGTGAATTAATTCTAGAGGTTTTGTATTTCTTTCCACCGAGTGGAATGGTGTTTTATCCATTTTCGCCTCAACACATATTTCAAAATTGTGATGTGAATCTATTTTAAAATTAGATAGTAATTCCAAATTTACTAACCTTTTTAAAGTGTTAAAATTCACATGTCCTAATCTAACATGCCATAAATTTGAACACTCAAGAAAATAAGAAGAAACATTAATTTTATTGCTTTCAAAGTTTCGTAGTACATTAATTACATTCATCTTGAACAATACATTTTCAAAGTACCCCTTCCCTATGCACTGTCCATTTTTCATAATTACAAACTTTTAAGCCTTAAACACTAATCTAAACCCTGCCTTGACCAACAACGATCCCGTCACTAAATTCTTTCGAATGTCCGGAACATGAAGGACATCAACAAGGGTCATCTCCTTGCTCGAGGTCATCTTCAGCACCACTTTGCCTAGACCGACAATGTTGGAAGTTGCAGAATTTTCCATGAATAGCTTCCTTCTGTTGATTGGAGTATATGTTGAGAACATGTCTTTGTCGGAGCAGATGTAGCGTGTAGCATCTGTGTCCACCCACCATTTTCTTGGGTTATCCACCATATTGGCTTCAAACACAATAGCCGAGAGATCAAGCCTGGACATATCAATTAGCACTGTTTTGTCCTCGGTCACATGCACCTGGTTCCAATTGCCTTTCTTAAGAAGACGACAATCTTTAGCCTTATGATTTGGCTTTCCACAGTTGAAGCAGTCCCGTTTGAACTTTTTAGCCTTCCCCTGTTTCTGACCATTCGATGGGTGCTTTCTCTTCTTGCTAGCACTAGGCTCAACCAAGTTTGCCTTTGCCTCCATCAGAAGCTTGTCAAACTTAATTCCAGACTTGCGATTGTCTTCTTTAATTCGCAATCTGACATTTAAGTCTTCAAGCCCCATCTCCTTCCGCTTATGCTCAGGTAGTTTTTAAAATCCTTCCATAGAGGGCGGTAGTTTCTTTATAATAGCAGCTACTTGAAAGGATTTACTTAGCACTAGTCATTCTGCAATTATATCGTGCAGAATGAGTTGAATCTCTTGAACTTGGCTGATCACCGTCTTGGTGTCAACCATCTTAAAAATAAAGGAATTTGCCGACAACAAATTTCTTTTTGCCAATATCTTTCGTTTTATACTTCTTTTCTAAGGACCTCCACCTCCTTTGCACTCTTTACCAAACAATACACATTATACAATGTGTTGTCCAGTCCGTTAAGAATGTAGTTCCTGCATAGGAAGTCACTTTGACTCCAGGCATCAAACGACATTCTCTTCTGAGTATCAGTCTCATCTTCCCCGAGAGTTGGAGCATCCTCCATCAGAAAACGAGCAAGATTCAGAGTAGTAAGATAGAACAGCATCTTATGTTGCCATCTTTTGAAATCTGTACCAAAACTTCTCCGGTTTCGTTTCGGGTGGGTGCTGGAACTGATGGTGCTGGAAGTGATGTTGCTAGAACTGATGATTTTGAAGCCATTTGATAAACACGAAAATCTCATCTTAAGCTATTGGAAAAACTGGCTGGTGTATATCAAATGGCTGCAGAAATTTGAGCAGAGTATCGGTACAAAAACAAAATGTTGAGTCAATAGTTGGACTCTTTCTCTTTAAAACGAGATTTCCTCTCTCACGATGCGTACAGAAAAATGACAATCCTCTTCCAATATACCACGATAAAAAACTTACGATAATTGCACTAGAAATCGCAAATATCAGCGAACACTATGATGTTGTAGAACTCTCTTTGATGAACTTATGCAGAATGAGTATGAATTTTCGAAATTTTTCTGATGCAAAATGAATTCTGGGGACTGCTATATATAGAGCTTCTTGTGCCTCTTCAGACTGGGTGCAACCCATATTCGGATCGATCGTGGCCGTTAGATCGTGCCTTGTGATCAACATACGCGATCTGATGGTCCAGATTGTATCCACCTAAGGTAGCATGCACCCCTACACACTGGACAGTCGTATCCAGTCATGGTGCCCTATCAGTGATTAGACGCGTCCAATCAGTGCCACCTCGTGCCACGTGTCACCACCCAGACGACTTTGCCAAGTCACTACCACCTGAGCTGCCCTGCCACGTCACCGAGCCACTGGACCAAACTCTGGTTCGATTTTCCAAAACTTTAAGGCTCCTCAAGGTGATGCGAAGGGCGAAGTGCGCATATAAAGCGCCCAATGCGACTATGTGCGACGTGCGTAGGCCTGGGCCACTAGGGTATACCATAAGGAGTTCCACATGATTACTCTTTTTTAGTGGTGAAGCTCTATATAAACTAGTCAAACATTTAATATGTTTCCTATGTGGGATATGACTTTTCATATTCCAATCTTTTTATATTTCTTATATAAAATGCATTTAAGTGGTTAACTTTATGCATTTATTTCTCATTCACCTCATATTTGTTTTGAGAAATTAAAAATGCTAAACTCATCTATCTGCGGTGTAGATTACGTTTATCTCATTTATTTCATACAACAAATCAAGAGAAAATTGTATCTTTAGTCCCACAGGAATTAGCCTGTTGCACCCATAGTCCCATGTCTGCTTAATGGTCTCATACGAAGCAAAATCTTGCATATATAGTCCCACCGTTAGTTTTTTAACACCAACAACTACCATCTCCGTTAAATGGTCAATTTGGAGGGAAAATTAGGTCAGCCTTGTTTTTTGGAGGCAAAAAACAGGTGCAAGCTCAAATTTCAATCATTTTTGCTCTAAAATCTTGAGAATAAAAATGAGTTCTTCCTCCTCTAATTATCTATGAGGCAAAAATAAGTCTATAAATTATTTTATAAATTTATAGATTAGAAATTAATATCTGGATACATGGACATAAAATCTGAAAAATATTTTAACAATTTAAAAATCAACAATTAAAATATAAATATACGAAAATAAATCTATGAAATGCAAAAATAAATTACAAATGTTATTGAATAAATTTAAAAAAATACTGAATTAATTCTATAAATTTGAAATAATATTTAAAAGATTATTTCATATATCTAAAAATTATTGAATAAATTTTCAAATTTAGTTATATATAAGTTTTTGATTTATTTAAATATTTTTCAAATTTTTGTTTGTAAATTTAAATCTCAAAATAAATTTTAGATTACTAAATAAGGTTTAGATATTATTTTGGTAATATTTGGATTTACTCAAATAATTTTCAGAATCTATTCAATAATTTTAATTATTTATTTTCAGATTTATTAAATAAACTTTGCAATTTCATACTGAATAAACTTTGCAATATCTAAAAATTATTGAATAAATTTTGAGAACTATTTGAATAAATCCAAGAACTATCAAAACAAAATCTAACCATTATTTGGCGAGTCTAACATTTATTAAAATTTAAATATTATTTGAAGTAATTTTGAATTAAAAACTAAAATTTGAATAATAATTAAAGAATAAAAAATATTTTAATAATGTAATTAAACTAAATTTTCAAATTTAGTTATATATAAAATTTCGATTTATTTAACTATTTTTCAAATTTTTGTTTGTAAATTTAAATCATTTTAATAAAATTTAAAATTTTCAAAATAAATTTTAGATTACTAAATAAGGCTTAGATATTATTTTGGTAATATTTGGATTTACTCAAATAATTTTATTTTTAG
Organism: Rehmannia glutinosa; assembly: GCA_016081115.2. NCBI lineage: Eukaryota > Viridiplantae > Streptophyta > Magnoliopsida > Lamiales > Orobanchaceae > Rehmannia > Rehmannia glutinosa. Next base: position 96,020,618 of record CM071926.1, on the reverse strand, counting down.
ATTTATTAAATAAACTCTGCAATTTCATATTTTAATTTCCTAGACTTATTTTTGTATATTTAAATTTATTATTGTTAATTTCTAAATTCTTGAAATAATTATCAAAAAAAATTTCAATTATTTAGATTTTAATTGTTAATTTATGTATTTGTAAAATATTTGTTTAGACGTTTTTAAGCACATAAGTAATTATTTTCACCATAAAAGCGATTCGCCCAACTGTTCTTTGCCATTGCCATTGTGGTAATTTCCTCAAATTTCAACTCTTGTGGGACTTTGAACGCTAACAAAATAAACTGTGGGACTGAGAATGCAAAGTATGGAACTACGGGTGCAACAAGCCAATTCCTATGGGACCAACGATGCAATTTTCTCAAAATGAAACACGGGGTTTGATTAACGACTAACGTGCACGTGAGATGCACGTGTAATACTCCGTTAGTTTTTTGATGGTCAAGGGACTACATTTGCAACTTTTGACTCTTGTGGGTTTTGAATGCTAACAAAATAAACTATGAGACTAAGAATGCAAAGTATGAGACTACGGGTGCAACAGGCCAATTCTGTGGGACTAACGATGCAATTTTCTCAAAAAATCAATGAACCTACTTAATTAACTGATCAAAATCGGGTCAAAACCCAACAATTTCAACATAAAATATTAAGTCAGTTTAAAATTTATTTTGACAGTGTTTGATAAATTTGTTTTAGTATATATAAGTTAAATCATCAAAACCAGAAATAATTTTGTTCTGCAACGTTATAGTAAAATTAGAACAAGAAACTACCAATCACTACCTCATTGAACTAATTGCTTCCGGATGATCTTTATGGACTTACTCATGCAGGTTCTCTCTCTCTCTCTCTCTCTCTCTCTCTCTCTAAGAAAAACAGTTTTACCACTTAATTAATCTAATAAAGTTGTCAAGCCATTGCTATTTTTATTTTTTGTTTGGACTAAATAAAATGCACACTTGGTTAGGACCAACTTGGAATGTGACCCCTCTAAGTGGCCAAATGGAAGCCCTCATTTATTATTTTTTTATTTTTCCAAAAAAAGTAAATAAAATAATAATAATAATCAAACTAAATAGTTCCTCGTTCAAGACGTTCCACCTATTTAAGCAGCATGGTTCTTTCCTTACTAGCACCCAAGTAAACCAAACCCTTCACTGCTAAATACCTTTGTGTAACTTTTCCTCTCCACATTTATCAAGAATAAAGCAAAATTATATTTTCTTTCTCATATATATCCCCAATTTACATTTTTTTTTGTGTTACCTAATTTATCCATATTCATGGAGATTATTAATTCTTGTGAGGACACAAAGTGGTTGATTTTTTCCATGCCTGCTATTCTTGAAATTCAAAAATCATATGATCTCCCTTTGGTGTTACTTTTTATTTTAATTGTTTTTTTGAGCTGTGGGCTTATCAACTGGGCTTATTCTTCCGGTGGGCCTGCTTGGAAAAACGGCCGCCAAGAACTGGGCCGAGTTCCGATCCCTGGGCCCAAAGGGCTGCCCTTTTTTGGCAGCTTATTCAGCTTGAGCCACGGCTTGGCTCACCGCACGCTAGCTCGCATGGCTTCAAGGTACGCAGCAAACAAGCTGATGGCTTTCAGTTTGGGGTCAACCCCTGCGGTGGTGACTTCCGACACGTGCATCGCACGTGAAATTCTAACATCCCCACATTTCGCAAGCCGTCCGATCAAAGAATCGGCTAAGCAGCTCATGTTCAGCCGAGCCATTGGCTTCGCCCCCGACGGGCCCCACTGGCGCATGTTGAGAAGAATCGCCTCAACCCACCTGTTTGCGCCAAAGCGCATATTAGCCCATGAAGCGGCTCGCCAGCTAGAATGCGCAGCCATGTTGAATGGTATAGCCAAGGAACAATCCCTCCAAGGGTACGTACAACTCAGGAAGCACCTCCAAGCTGCCTCTCTGAACAGCATAATGGAAATAGTGTTTGGGAAAAGGTACAACACCACAAAGCATGATAATGAAAGTAAAGAGTTGAATGAAATAGTGAGAGAAGGATTTGAGCTATTGGGAGCTTTTAATTGGTCGGATCATATACGCTGGATTAAGTATTTTTACGATCCTTTTCGGATTCAAGAACGATGTGTTGCTCTAGTGCCTCGAGTCAAAGGACTAATTAAGGAAATTATTAAGGAACATCGGCTCGGAAATTCTAATAACTCACGTTATAAATGTGATTTTATCGATGTTTTGCTATCACTTGATGGTGAAGAAACTCTTGACGAAGACGATATGGTGGCTGTCTTGTGGGTAAGTACTTAGAGCTTAATTTTCTTTTTATATTTAGTTAATTTCATTAACTTTTTTTAGTACATCCCATTTTTGTGGAACGAGGAATTTTTGTCTGACAATGAAAAATGCTTAAACATTAGTTTAATTATGATTATCATGTCAAAAACAATTATGATTACCATACTAATTGCCTCGAATCACGATAATGTGCAATGACAACTAAAAAGTTAGTAATAATTTCTCCGTAGTTTAACTTTTTGTCGTCATTGAGTTGTCAATATAATTATATGTAGCCTTAATTCTCAAGATGGTAAGCTAACATTACTTCTTGTCATTATTGTATTTGTGAAAATAAAATATCAACAAAAGTAAGTCTAACAATAATTTAAACACAATTATTGTCATTATATGTGTCACGCCCAAACTTACAAAGCTATAATAACCAATATCTATTATATATTAACAAGAGAGCGGAATGTTCATATAATTATTATAAACCAAACGTACACCATAATATAATTACAAGAAACGTGAAAAGGTGACCAAGTTTACAACTCCTATAAATAAACTATCATTACAACCATGGTTCTCTCGAAAACACATCGTATATACCTAGCGGTACATCATGACATTTAGCAACAACTCTTGTAACTAGCGCTAGCTATTCAGATTAAGGAAATCCCTAAATTTCTTCTTTGTCGCCTGGATTATTGCCTGAAATATATTTTAGGAAAATATATACGTGAGGGAAAAACCTCCGTGAGTGGGTGCAGGTGTGTAGGTGTGGCATTTTAGAAGAATTTAATGTTAAGAAAGATTCATTAATTTTTATAAGTGAAATCATTTTCAATTCAATAGAAACATGCACTCAAATTCGATCAATCATGCTACACAATTAATTCGGATGTCACATTAACGGGGGGACCGTTCGTTAACGGTAAGTGACCCCGTTATCCCTTATCACCCCTTTATTGCGTTGGCGTAAAGCCTTACCCCCTTATTGCACCACACTACGGCTCGACTCTCCATAATGGGGCTCATGGCTTAAAAAGTCATATTCGGAATATACCGATCCTACGACCCACTTCTACCCTCGGAACACTCCGTCCTTAGGCGGTGGGATTTGGTTGTGGATAGCGTAGAACCTTTTAAGACCGAAGGCCCTTGCTTGACCAAATTTCAGAACTCACCTATCCACACCGCACTCGGGCCCGACACTTACCAAATAAGCATGATACATGTACATTTAAGAAGCGATGAGATTCCAAATGTCATAAATTTTGTTTTTACAGAGTGTATTTACATTGTATAGTACAACGGAGCCATGCATTATAAGATAAAATTTACTTAACTATTTAAATTAAAATAAAAGGAAGCAATCAGTAGCTTAATGTAACCAATTCTCTGTAACTTGGGTATCAACCAAAATTTTTGTTTCCTTACGGGGAATAATAATTTACCAGGTTGGTGCATTAAACCATTTAAAATAAGTAATATGATGTTTAGTTGTATGTGATATATGCCACAGTTGGTTAATGTTAATAAAAGCATTAACCTAACCCATTTATTTTCATTAGTTATCTATATTACCTAAACAATATAATATTTTAAACTAGTCAACTTCAAAGAATTCTTCAGGTTCCACAAAAGGTTTCTGTACTGGAAATATAATTTATACCAATCAACCTTAATTTTCCTAAGGCTAATTACAAGAATTATTTACAGTCTTTAACAATTAACTTGGGTTTAGTTATGCTTATTACAAGCTTGAGGACGCCTATGAAAGGTCATGGATTAATATAGTACTCATGGCAGGTCATTCTCAAGGTTTTTATTAACATAAATGAAAGCTTAAGTTAATCATAGGCCTAAGTATGCTTATGCCAGACTACATCCTTAAGAGGTGAGTTGTCTTGACTTAGTGAGTTTACATCATGTAATAGTTTTCTATACAAAATCTCCGGTAGGCATTCAGAGATAACTATACCAATTTCAAAACAACATTTTTACCAAATAATAATAAAGCAATTGGTAATTGGAATTTAAAACCACTCACTGATTCAAACTTGCGGCACGGTTTGCGTCAACTTATTTCTTCTTCTTCCCTTTTTTTTTTTTTGAAGGGTTCTAGTCAACTAAAGTAGTAATAGTACAACACTTTGTTCCTATTTATAACACCAGATTTCTTTTCTTAATCTCTAAAACCTTGGACACGTGTTTCTCTCATCAAGTAGCTGGTGTCAATCCATGCTAAATCTAAGAGGAATGTTTACACTCCTTTTCATAGTAGGTACAATTAGATATACATATACAACATACTTATCCAACTTATCCAATAACTTGCCCAACATAAGATATATATATATAACTTTTCCTATATATATTACATATGTATATATATTATATTTTAAACCCTTAAAATTTTAGTTATATCAAATTAAAGTCTAGACATTAAACTTTAACAATTTATACTAAAATACATACTACTCTTAATATAATTGTATAAAAGAAAAACAAGTTGTACTCAAACTTAGTATTATAAGGTGATGACACCGAGCCGAGCCGAAGAAATTAATCCACGTCATCAATCCGACACATATCCGAGTAGGCGACTGCGAGTGACGCGTCAACAATAACGCATTTACGACACGTCACGCAATTAGGCTCACGGCCACCGAGCCCAACTACTACCGAGCCCAACCACAACACGGCCGCCGAGCGCCGAGCCCCGAGCCCAGTTTTCAATATGTAGCACACGCGCGACAACCTCGTAAAAATAATCACACGCCCATGTTTAGCACTTTATTGGTATCAGAAACTGCCACATGTCAGAGAATTATGAAGAGAAGTCGACAAGTGGCAAATTTGACTGACATGCACAATTATAGAGGGACATGTGTCGCCTTTTTAGCTATTTTATTAATTAATGAATAGTTAGTGCAAAGATGACTATTGTAAACCCACTTACTCAAAAGGGGTATAAAAAGTCTGGAAAGGGAAAAAGAAAAGGGGAGAGATAGGTAACAAATTGTAAAAAAGACCGACCCCAATATTCCGGCTCGGCAAAATACAAAGAAAGGCACAATTAGCCAGAAATAAAAGATACGTTACGCACGTTTTCATTTCCACGTGTTAAACCTTTTTACGTATTTTCTCCTTGTTGACCAAAACGCACGTCAACAAATTGGCGCTAGAAGGAGGGCCCGTATTGGTCGATCAAAATTCCAAGCACAGTGTTAAGTAAAAACCAGGTAAAATTTAACGTTTGGCTTCTTCATAACAGACAAATGAGTCATCACGAGAAATGCTCGTGTGGATCAAGAGCAACATTTGAACAACCAAACGCCGACTACTAATGGCCAAAATATACCCCAAACTAAGGGAAGCACTACTTTGTTTCCCTTCGCTCGCCTAATTGCCAACCCAACTTTTGTACAACAAATGAACCAACTCATATCACAAACTCGCGCTACCACGAACTCTCAAGCACCCCCTCCATTCCTTGCAAATACTAACCCACTCAACCCACAACTAAATGTTAATATTAATCCTCAAATTCCTTCCTCATCACGGCCCGAAGAAGCCGGTCGGTAATGAACAACATGTCCGTCGTGACGAGAAAGGCGCGCGAAATGGAAGAAGAAGAAGAGGAGCAAAGTCGGATAGCGAATCATTATCGAACCAACGCGACATCATCGTGCCCACTCGGTGTTCGGGATCGACCGAGTTGATCCTTTTCTCCCGGCTCGATCGATAAGTTCCCTACCAGGTTTCCTAGGATGAGCGGGAGCAAAGTGAGATCAATCAAGTTCAAGACCCTGGCTCGTGGCGGAAACGGGATGTAGAAATACACCGCTGCGTGGCGTCGTCTAAACGAATTAGAAGGCGGTCCTGATGGCGAAGCGATTTGAGACCGTCCCAAGTAATGAACCAGCCCGATTGTTCCGTCGCCATTTTCTCCTGAATCTGGCGATCCCATTACCACCAAAGTTAAAAATCCCCAGTCGGCCTCTATAATGGGAAACCGACCCGACCACTCATGTTCACAAGTACTTAGCATGGATGGAACTATACAATCCAAGCGATGCGATCCTCCTCGTAGGCCTTCCCGACTTTGGGCGGCCGAGCCCACCGTTGGTTTAGGACCTGCCGCAGTGGATCCATTCAAGCATGGGGGGATCTAGCCTCCGCTTTTACGACGCATTTCTTAACGTCCAAAGTCCGAGCCGCGCTAAAGACTCCTCGTGAACATCAAACAAGGGAAAGACGAGCCCCGAAAAGCTATATTTCTCGGTTCAACAAACAAGTTCGAGAGATGGAACCAGAGTGTCGATGACGCCATTTTAATCGCACCATGGCCGGATCGCTCTCGAAACATGGTTTAATTACTCCATCCACGAATCGGGGCGACCTCGTTTCAAGAATTTCTAATCCGCGGGAACGCCATATTTGTGCGTAAGAAGCCATGGCAAGTAACCGCCCGAGCACCGACAAGGGAACGTAAGAAAGGACGGAAGGAAAGAACCAAGAGTGGTTGGGCCGGGTCGGGTTTCCGGCCATTCTCGGAAAATCCGACCACCGGATTTAGAGCTCGCCAGAGGCGAGAGCCGAAGTCGCGCGCTAAGGAGTACTTTGACCCACGCTCCGTCGGCCATATGGAGTGAAGTACTGTCTTAATTTGTTGCCTCCCGCTCGGCCTCGAAAATTGAGCCATCAAAATTAGATTCGCGTGGGATTCTCGCCTATCACAAATCGATAGTCACGATCTTGACGAGTGCCGAGATCTAATTAGGGAAATTATGCGGGTTGTCCTACAGGCGGCCTTAAAAGATACGTTCATGAGCTACCACCCCCACCGGCAATGGCTCATGGCGTCGGCAACCCGAGCGAGTAATCAACCCAGCTCTCTCCGCCGCCCAACAAAAACCAGGGGAGAGAAATCCTCATGATGTCAAGTGTTAGTCGGATCAATACCAACACAATGGAGGATAGACGCTCCAACAGAAAAGAAAAGCCGATGTTAGGCACAGCAACTAATGCCGAAAGACAAGTTCGGGTGGCGAAATCAAGGAAGGCCAACCCACCTACCACTTTGTGTTCTCGGATGCGGATGCCGACCAGGTGGTCCATCCTCATTCGACCCTCCTGGTCATCACGGCACCGATTCTGGGTATTCCGGTTCACGAATTTTAATTGACTCGGAAGCTATTCATCACCATTTATGTCCGAGCATTTCAAGATTAAACGTGGATGATAGTTATATCCGTCCATGTAACGATAAGATTCTCGGGTTTGGAGGAGGAAGGATAGTTCCGCTCGGAGAAGTTGATTTGCCCATCCAAATGGGACAAGGTTTGCATAAACGGATGTTATGACAACATTCAAAATAATCAACGCCGATTCGGAGTACAATGCCATCATTGGGAGGCCATTGCTTTATCATATCAAAGCAAATTGCTTTCAATATATCATTTTTGTATAAAATTCCCGACGCCCGATGGCGAAGCTATGCATAAAGGGAATCAAAGGGAGTCACGAGTGCTCTCTTAAACTCCGACCAGGGGAGATTAATGTGGTGGAACAAGGGCAAACCAAAGAAACCACACAAGATAATCCCTTGCCCGGGAGGAGTCCGAGCGGCGGTGGTCGCCGGAAGATAACCTGTGACGCCCGCCGGAAAGGAGCCAATGATGGAAGAAGCGAGCGTGAATCGAAACCGAGCCGGGCCAAGACGAATTGCTCCTACAAACCAAGGAGGGGCAAAGCAAGAAAAGAAAACGAGCGGAACCCAGAAAAAGGTTGATACAATCAATGCCGGTAAGCTAGCGAGGGGCGCCAACTACGTATTGGTCATGATCTTCCCGAACCATATCGGCGAGTTGGTCGAGTTTTGGGAAATAATCTTGATGTCTTCGCATGGACTCATGCGGACATGCCCGGAATTGACCCCAAGTATGCGTGCCACCGCCTTAATATTGATCTAACGTTCCGCCCGGCATCCAAAAAAGGCGCAAACTTGGCCCTGATAGACAGGCAGCACTTGAAATCGAGGTTAACAAGTTACTAGACAATCAATTCATCCGAGAAGCCCTCTATCCCGATGGGTTGCCAATCTGTTTTGGTAAAGAAAAGCAATGCCGATGGCGCCTGTCGTGGATTTTACCGACCTCAACAAAGCATGCCCCAAAGACAGCTTATCCATTGCCGAATATCGATTATATGGTAGATGCCACGGCAGACACGAGCCGATGAGCTTCATGGACGCATACTGGTTACAACCAAATACGGATGCACCTGGAAGATGAAGAAAATACCTCATTTTTCTCTCGCCGAGGAATTCATCACTACAAGATGATGCCTTTCGGATTGAAGAATCGCCAAAGCGACTATCAAAGGTTAGTGAATAAGATGTTTGAGAAAATGATAGGTCAAACTATGGAAGTCATGTAGATGACATGCTAGTAAAATCACTTTGTACATGTCCGATCATCCGAACGATCTTAATAAAATGTTTGCTTTTTTTGAGAGAGTACAAGATGATGTTAAACCCGAAAAAATGCACATTTGGGGTCGGCTCGGGTAAATTTTGGGGTACATGGTCACCAAAGGGGAATCGGCTAACCCGACAAAATAAAAGCCATCACCGACCTAGAATCCCCAAACTCGTAAAAAGGTACAAAGCCTAACAGCCGATTGGCCGCCCTTAGCCGATTTGTTTCTCGGTCCACGACAAGTGCAAACCTTTCTTTGAAATCATAAAGAAAAGCAAAAATTTCGAGTGGACCGAAAGCAGCACTGAATGGCCTTTGAATCCCTCAAACAACACCTATCTTCAATCCCTATATTACAAAAACCGACCCAAGGAGGACTTGTATTTGTACTTGGCGGTATCCGAATACGCCATCATTTCGGTGTTGATCGGGCTAGATGGCCCTATTCAACATCCATCTATTACACCACCAAGCGTTACATGATGCCGAGCTCCTACCCACCAATGGAAAAGTCGGCTTATTCATTAATTACAGCGCACGGAAACTCCGTCCATATTTCTTAGAACACAAGATTATAGTATTGACGAACTATCCGTTGAAACAAGTGTTACACCGACCCGATACTTCGGTCCGGATGATTAAGGGGCCGTCGAACTTAGCCGGTTTGACATCATATACGAGCCACGTCTTCGCAATAAAAGGGCAGGCTTTTAGCCGATTTTGTGGCGAATTCACGTCTTCCATACAATTAGAAGTCAAGGAAGACCAAGAATGGAAATTATTCGTTGACGGCTCTTCCGCCGCAGTCGAGCCGAGCGGGGCGGAATCGTGATAATCGATCCAAATGAAAAATGCTACTTTGCTCGGCCGTGCGATTTCGCCTCCCGCAACGAACAACGGCCGAATATGAGGCGCTCATAGCGAGGCTTAGATATGGCACCTCTATGGGCCTAAAACAACTATTGGTGCACAAAGTGACTCTCGGTTAGTCGCTCATCAAATCAACGGCGAATACGAAGCAAAAGAGCAAAAATTGCACAATATTTGGATTTGGTCAAGAAAAGGTTATCACACTTTAAGACAAAAGTCTTACATGTGCCCCGAGCCGAGAACATGCAAGCGGATGCCCTAGCTGCCTAGGCTCTAGCTCTAGTCAGGGGCGAATGCCATCACAGATGTCACGATTATACTCATGCGCCCGCCACCACTCGGTGCAAAGAAAATATATACAACCGAAACCGCCGAATGCGGACTTGGATGACCCCAATCATCCAATACTTAGAGAAAGGAGTTCAACCGAAAACAAAGTCGAGGCCGAACACTACGAACTCAAGCGGCTCGGTTTACACTAGTAGACGGCATCCTATACAAACGAGGATACTCCATCCCACTCCTACGCCGCTTCCTTTCCTCCAAACAGGATGCAGATTATGCACTTCGAGAGGTTCATGAGGGAATATGTGGCAACCACGCTGGGGCCAAACGTTGGCCTATAAATTAATACTGGCAAGGATACTACCGCCATCCCCGAGAAAGGACGCAACCGACCTCGTCAAAAGATGTGAGAGATGCGAGGTTTGCACCACAGTCGATATCATCCTAATACTTACTTCCGTATTTAGCCCATGGCGTTTGCCAAATGGGAATGGACCTCATCGGACCATTACCCATTGGCAAAGGGCGTCAAGTATGCCATTGTGGCGGTGGATTATTTCACAAAATGGGCGGGCGGAGCCTCCGCAAAAATAGATGAAGAAAAGGTTGTGAGCTTTGTATGGAAATCTATCATCTCAGATTTGGGATACCACATTCGATTATTACTGAGACATAATGGGAAACAGTTCGACAACCGAAGGTTCCAAATTTTTGTGAAAGTTTCCACATAAAAACTATTTCTCAACTCCATACCACCCCCAAAATGAACGGACAAGTTGAGGCCGTTAATAAGATACTCAAGTATACCCCGAAGGCGAGATTGGAGAGTCTAAAGGCAATTGGCGGGAGGAACTACAGCGTCTATGGTCATACTGAACGACACACATCGGCGACCCACAGAGAAACACCTTTTTCTTTAGCTTATGGAGCCGAGGCGGTGATTCTGTCGAGATTGGAGCCCCTACTTTAATTGCAAATTTTGAAGAAGACCGTAATGAGGCCGCTCGAGCCGAACTAGACTCCTCGAGGAAAAAAAGGTGCGATCTTGAGATGAAAAATGCAAAGTGTATAAACAAAGGAGCGAAAGGTACTACAATTCGAAAGTAAAAGAAAGAAGATTTCGGTCGGCGATCTTGTATTGAAAAAGATAACGGGCATTCAACCGAGCCCATTGAAGCCAACCTGGAAGGCCCGTTTCGGATCAGCCACGCCTTATCCTGGTGGGGCATACCGTTAGAATATTTGAGTGGAGAAAAATTCACGCATCCATGGAATGTAGCATACCCTGAAGCGGTATTATCAATAAAGATCTTGATCTACGATCCGAGATAGGATTCCAAAGAATTATCCCTTCATCTGGTATTTCGTGAGCTCTTTAAAGGAGAACGAAGTTTTTACTCACCGAAAATCAAGACTTGGTTACGCACAAGCACAAGATAAAGACTCGGCTACGCACCGAGCACAATAAAGACTTCGCCACGCACCGAGCACAATAAAGACTCGCTACGCACCGAGCACAATACCAAGACTCGGCTCACGCACCGAGCACAATAAAGACTTGGTTACGCACCGAGCACAATAAAGACTCGGCTACGCACCGAGCACAATACCAAGACTTCGACTCGCCACGCACCGAGCACAATAAAAGACTTGTTACGCACTGCAAGCACAAGATAAAGACTCGCTTTCACGCACCGAGCACAATACAAAGACTTGGTTACGCACCAAGCACAATAAAGACTTGGTTACGCACCGAGCACAATAAAGACTTGGTTACGCACCAAGCACAACAAAGACTTGGTCACGCACCGAGCACGATACCAAGACTTGGTTACGCACCAAGCGCAAGTCAAAGAATTTATACACAGAATTTCAAATACAAAATAGACGGGTTTATATCCCTGAGTGCAAGAATCGATTAAGGCAAGCAGACCCCCTCACTCAGAAGTACCGAAAATCGAGCCCCGTACTTGGGGAAATAAGAGGAAAAAAGAAGACAGGCAACAATCTTACAAAAAGGAAAGAGCCGAGCATCCACAAAAAGCTTGAAACACATACACAGGAAAGGAAAATAACAATTCATTTTTACTTCAAAAATAATTACATAAGAGAGGCCGGAGCCCGTTACATCTCGAGGCACGAGGCCAAATTACCTACCTAGGGCTACATATAAAAGTATCAAGACTGAGCAGGGGGCGGAATATCGACGGCACCGCTAGAGGCGACTTCTTCCACATCCGGAGGAGGAGAGCCCTGTACATTAGAAGCCTCCGCAAAGTTCGGCCGAAGGGTATTGAGATCAGCCTCCAGAAGGGCCAAATCCTCCTCAAGCTGAGCAACAGTACGCCCGCCCTTAAGTAAATCAAGAATTTCTCGGAGACTGGTCGCATGGCCACAGGTTAACATGAATGCATACTCCTGAGTCTTTGTAAGCTTTAATGGCCTCCCTACGAACTTCCTCAGTTTGCCGGCGGGCGGCTTCTTCAGCCTCCCTGCGTGCATCGGATAGACGCCTCTCCATTTCCTCACCGGCAATGCGTGGCGACGTTCCGGCTCGCGACCTTAACCCCGAGCTCCTCTTCACCTTGCGGGCCCGATCTCGCTCTGCCTCGGCCCTCGCAGCGAGCTCTCTCTCGAGTTGGCCCGAGCTATAGCCTCATCCGCCTGAGTCTTAAAAGATTCTTGCACCCCTTGGAGGGTAGCATAGGCCTCCTGCAAATCCCCGTGCCGCCTTTCCAGGTCGGCATATTTTTTCTCCAACTCGCGGGTTCCCCCAACCGCGTGCCATAACAGCCCAATCATCCGCCCAGACATGGCCATAGCATATTGAATTTGTTCTTCGGCCGCCGAGCGACTGCTCGATGCCTTTTGTCCAGGCACGAGCCGGGATACCGATCATGCGGCCCGACCTGCCTCCCGGTAAGACCCGTGATTGCTCCTCTGTCGGCGTGGCACACATCGAACGAATTCCACAAACCACCGAGGGCGTAGTCCAACCATTCCCTCACAATATTCGTCTCTTGCTTGGTTTGGAGGAATGAAATGACCTTCCTGCCGAGGTCATCCGAGAATGTTCGCGGACCTTCATTTTCCGGGGTCGCATTCAGGATGTTCGGCGCCGCCGACCAACCCTTTCGCCGATCGGCTCCTCCATCACAATTCCCCCTCTTCTCCTTTGAAGAGGCGGCCGCACCGCTTCTCCGCACTCCATCGCCAGGACGCTTTCGCCCGGGATATCTTCTCTCCGAGCCGCCTCCACATCCGCAGCCGATTGCGGCCGCCGAGCTCGCCGTCTTTGTATTCCTCACACCGCGGGGCGTGCACGCAAATCCAGGCCACGCCCGCATAAAGCAACCATCAATTAGAAGAAAGATCAAAAGAAAACAAAAAGACAACTCAAAAGGAAATGGAAGAAATACAAGAGTTTTACCTCGACGGCGAGCCGCGTCGCCTACTCCTCCGGAAACCGTGGTTCGCCTACGGGCGCAGATGATCGCCCACAGACTAGTCGTCGCAGAGGCGGCACAACTTGCTCGATTCTCGCCGCATCCCCGGAGAATGGGGCCGTATTTCTTCATTAACGAGAGGATTCTCGCTGAGGCACTCTCTCGACCTCCACCTCCCGCTCGGCCGCCTCATCCCGAGCCGCCCCTCGGCTTGGGGTCGTCGAGCGAGCGCCTCAAACAAACTGCGCGGCCAAGTTGGCCTCAGTGGCCAACCTCTCAATCCGCCCGTCCATGATTCCCGGGCCTGGATGTTCTCCACCTTCGAATAAAGCGGCGACAGAGGCCCCTTTGATGCCCTAAGTTCTGTAAAGGTGGAAAGAAAGGACAATTATGAAAAGGAAACAATAAACGGAAAAGCAGAGAAAGGGAAAAGATAAGACTTATCAGTAACCAAAAACAAAATTTGATGGGGATGAAGAAGCGGTTTCACTTTCTCCTTCCCCCACACGAGCTTGCCACTCGCGCTCACCCGTAACCATTTATCCTTCCACTCCTTCGCAGAAGAAGGAGACCCTCCACCAAACCGTCCGGGATACCCCAAAGCGGAGTGCACGTAATACCATCCGGATGGGCGACCCGAGACGATGGAGTCGCTCGCCATACAAAGAGCTCGTTCATCTCCTTAAACTTGGGGCGAGGATATTTTTCCGGTGAAACATCACCGGAGGCCGATGATCCTTCCCCAAGAAATAGGGTGCACTGGCCTGGATGCATACCCCACTTGCAAAACCACAAACCACGGAGCGTGAGGAAGGCCGGTGGAAATCTTAAACCGTATAAAAGGTCAGGAGCAAATACAGCCGTGCAACCCTCTGCGTGGGTACTGGGAACTTCCGTGCCGTCCGGTACCCAAAAGTAGATACCGCTCGGAATACGGTGACGTCCGCCGGAGCTCATCCACCTCCCGAATCATCAACATGCTCGGGATATCGTTTATGTCACTCGGCGTCCAACGAGGTTCGACACGAAGACGAGGTCCTCCTCCTACACGACCAAGTCGCCATTACGGTGGCCTATGGGCCCTAGTGGCCTTTCCGCCTCGAATCCCCGACACTTCATCTACTCGCTCTCGTTGTCACGCTCCGCCGGATGGATCCATATCTTCTTCTTCTTTGTCGCACTTAGAATCAACACTTGGCGATTCTTCACCGGAATTCTCTTGTACCCCGGGTTGGTACACCGTTCCTTCTCTCGTAAACGATTCTTGGCGTCGTCAAAGATAGTGTCGCGTCCGCTCTAAGGGCGTTCCCACCTCGTGAAGAATGGAGAAGATATCTGGATAATACTCGGACTGTGGGACGGAGATCGCCGTGCTGGTGAAAAATAAACAGAGGGTTCAGATGGAGGATCTTCAATTTCAACTTCTACACTATAACTACGACTTCTACTATCTTCAAAAGAAGACATTTATAGGGAAAGGAAGAGTATTTCAAAAAAATACCTAAGTTCAAGTCTCTGACTTGGGAAGCCGACCAAATTTCTCTCGGTTTTAATTACTTTAGCTCGAGAGGTTAAAGGATGCGAAAGTGAATAATGAAGGAAAACAAAGGTATTTATAGATAAGTTTCCTCGATAAACGGGACGTTTATGCGAAAGGACGCTCCTTTTAAAAGCTCAAAAGCCGTCAAACATGACAGAAAACGCCGTGTCCCCACACCACCGACAGAACTCGACGTAACTTTTCGCGGTTCTCGCGCAAGATTGGTCCAACCGCGAGATGCCACGCGTGTTCGTCATTATGGCAACCTAATTAATGCGCCGTTTCAAGCATTAATTGCTACGCGACAGTACCGAGAAAGAACAAAACCTTTGAAAAATCCGTTTTCCCATTAATTGTTCATCATTAGCATTAAAAGTTTAACTCCGACGCCAAAGAATTTTCTCTCAAGTCAAACTTGGGGGCCTTTGATGACACCGAGCCGAGCGGAAGAAATTAATCCACGCCATCGATCGACACATATCCGAGTAGGCGACCCGCGAGTGACGCCAACAATAACGCATTTACGACACGCACGAATTAGGCTCACGGCTCACCGAGCCCAACTACTACCGAGCCCAACCACAACACGGCCGCCGAGCCGAGCCCCGAGCCCAGCAATATATGTAGCACACGCGCGACAACCTCGTAAAAATAATCACACGCCCATGTTTAGCACTTTATTGGTATCGAAACTCGCCACATGTCGTAGAATTATGAAGAGAAGTCGACAAGTGGCAAATTTGACTGACATGCACAATTATAGAGGGACATGTGTCGCCTTTTTAGCTATTTTATTAATTAATGAATAGTTAGTGCAAAGATGACTATTGTAAACCCACTTACTCAAAAGGGGTATAAAAAGTCTGGAAAGGGAAAAAGAAAAGGGGAGAGATAGGTAACAAATTGTAAAAAAGACCGACCCCAATATTCCGGCTCGGCAAAATACAAAGAAAGGCACAATTAGCCAGAAATAAAAGATACGTTACGCACGTTTTCATTTCCACGTGTTAAACCTTTTTACGTATTTTCTCCTTGTTGACCAAAACGCACGTCAACATAAGGAAATACCACACAAAATAAATCCATGTACAAAATTTACTATTATACAAGTAGTCGAAATTTTGGGGTTCTACAATATGCATATATATGTTAATATACATAATATCCCGTTACTATTGTATCTAACGAGGCATAATTCTGATATATACATTGTGAAATACAATTCATAATATATCATAGATACGATATAAATATATTTTTACTTGACATCTCGATATACTATTATACATGGGTGGGCTTAATTGCAAAATAAGGACACTAACTATACCCCAATGGCAAAGAAGGACACTAAGTTTGCAGGCTTTCAATTTAGGACAATAAGTTTAAAATTTAGCGAATTAAGGACAAATTGAGCCCGAGCTACCCAATTCGGGATCATTACCATGTGAACCTCAATTTTGAGTCTGAATTGCCCAAATTTAGTCTAATTGTGTCCGTAAAATAAATTTAAAATTTACAAATGTATCTAAAAAATTTAAAAGCAATTTACAATTAACAAGTTGAGTCTAAATATATGAAAATAAATTTCATAATTATTTTAAGTATACAAATTAACAATTAAAATATAAATATAAAAAAATAAATCTAGAAAATATGAAAAATAAAATTATAAAAGATATTTAATACGCAAAAAATAATTAAATGAAGTTTGAAAATGTAAAACAAGATTTTTAAAAATTATTTAATATATACAAAAATTACCAAATAAATTATGAAATTATTTGAAAAAATCCAAATAAATATTATTTATTAAATTTTAAATTTATTTAAAAATCTAAACATTAATTAAAATAATTTAAAATTACAAATTAAAATATTAAAATAATTAAATGAATATGAAAATTATAATTGAACCCAGAAAGTTATTTTAGCCACATATAAAAAATATAGTTTTTTTTTTATTTCTTTAAGTATTTTTCAAATATTAGTTTTAATTTGAAATTACTTTAAATAATGTTTACATCTTTAAACAAATTTTAGATTTACTAAATAATATTTAGATTATATATTGATAGTTTTTGTGTTTATTCAAATAATTTCAAGATTTATTCGTTATTTTTTTGATATATTGAATAAATTTTTAAATCTTATTTCACATTTTTCGATTTCGTTTAGTTATTTTGAGATTTATTAAATAATTTTTAAAAATTTATTTTTATTTTTATATATTTATATTTTATTGTTAATTTATGAATTCTTAAACTAACTATCACATTTATTTATATATATTTTGACTCTGTTATTAATTTTCAGATTTTTAAATTGGTTTTAAGATTTTCAGATTTTTTTGTTAATTTTTAAAATAATTCTAAACTTATTGTACATGACATAAGCAATTAACCTAAATTTGGGAAATTTAGGCTCAAATTTGAGATCAATATGGCAATTAGCCCGAATTGGACAATTCGGGCTCAATTTGTCCTCAATTCTCCAAAATTTTAAAGTTGTCCTAAATTGAAAGCCCGCAAACTTAGTTTTCTTCTTTGCTACTGAAGTATAGTTAGTGTCCTCATTTTACGGTTAAGCCTACATGGATGGATCCAGCAGGGCCAGGAGCACCCCAAGATTTTTTTATCCCATATTTTTAAGGGGAAAAATTAAAAAAGAATTAAATGTTTTTTTAAGGGGAAAGAATATTTGGGCTAGGGGGAAAAAATTGGGCTATAGAAATAATTGAGTCGGCTGGCTACGACCTGCTATTATAGACTATCTTACCGTGGCAGTGTGTGCGCTTATATATCCAGCTACCTATTTCTTCCACTTAGTTTGGAGCTTAATTCTTGATTTGGACACGAAATATTTCCATAATAATTTTTCATGTTTTTCTTATTACACACAGGAAATGATTTTCCGAGGCACTGATACAATAGCCCTTCTAACAGAATGGATCATGGCTGAACTAATCCTAAACCCTAAAATCCAGAAAACCCTCCACTCTGAGCTCCAGAACCTAGCATCAAATGGTGGTGTCCTCATAGATGCTGACATTGCCAAATCACCCTACTTGGAAGCAGTGGTGAAAGAAACCCTCCGGCTCCATCCGCCGGGCCCTCTCTTGTCGTGGGCCCGCCTATCCACGGCCGACGTCCATCTCAGCAATGGCATGATCATACCAACAAACACGACCGCGATGGTGAACATGTGGGCTATAACTCATGATCCCAAAATCTGGAATGACCCTTTGGTATTTAGGCCAGAAAGGTTTTTGGGATCAGTTAATAATGTTGATGTGAGGGGGAGTGATTTGAGGCTGGCGCCGTTCGGGGCGGGCCGAAGGGTTTGCCCCGGGAAGAATCTTGGGCTGGCAACTGTGAGCCTGTGGGTGGCTAAATTGGTCCAAAAATTTGAGTGGGTTGAAGATTGTGAAAGGCCTGTTGATTTGAGTGAGGAGTTGAAGCTTTCTTGTGAGATGAAGAAGCCTCTCTTTGCTGTGGGGATTTCAAGGCCTAATTAAAGGGTTGTTTGGTGTTTAGATGGAGAATATTGTCTGATATATTGTGTACTGTCTGTTAAACTTGATGTCTTAAGAATTCTATATATATGGTGAACTAATACAGAGAGAATAAAGGTAAGATAATTATGGTGTCTTAATTAATAATTAAAACCAAGTGATATTGTATGTTTTATGCTTATGTAAAAGTTATTCATATTACAAGTTTGAAATGTATTGTCAAAATAGAAAGAGTACTCTAGTACAGCTTCTCCTCGTCAAAGTTTTTTTTGGTAAATTTTTGTGTCTATGTCAATTTTGTCCATTTCTAATGAATCCCCAGGGGGATGTACGAATCGAGTGAAGGTGAACTTAATATTATTCAAGCTTATTTGAATTTTTATATATCGAGCTTCAAAAAATATGTTTGAATTTTGTTTAATTTGATTATTAATGTAATCGAGTTTGAATGAGCTTTAGTCGAGCCGAACTCGAATCGAGCTCGGGTAGTTTGATATTATTACACATATTTTATTATTATTTTAGTCGAGCTAAGAACTTTACATCTTACTAGATAAAAAATAGCGTTCAAACTTGATTCTTTAATTATGCTAATGAATGGTGTGCTCTAACAAGTTTTAAAGGATCAATCTCTAATCGATTACTCAGTAGTATGATTCGATTTTCAGCTGTAGCTATGAATGATCAACCAAATTCTGGTTAAAAGGGCACTGGTAATTTCGAATTCCACTAGAAAAACATGAAAGGTATACATATATATCATCAGAACTTCAAAGGATATATTCTTGCAAGGTGAGGAAAAAAAAGAAAAAAATAGAAATCCTCGTTCTTCTTGTGTCACAGAGAAGAATAAACGAACACATGCATCCTCGTCATTAGTCCATGGTCATGAGTAGAAAATGATAACTTTGATAGAGACTCGAGTACCATACCCAAAAAAGAATTGTAGATACATGTAGCCATGAATATATCATGCACATGCACGCAAACATATGATGATGAACCAATTACAACCTTAAGAACAAGAACAATAAACCTTTTCTAATGTTCTAGAAATACTTCTCCCAATAAATCGCTTGGCGGCATAGTATTGGGACGTTTATAAAAACTTGGACATGTGATTGGGTTGGATTCACACCTCTCTCCCACAGGATTTGTACTAAAATAAAAGTTACTTTTGTTAGACCTTACTTGGTTTTCTGTACCTAACTCCAAAAAACTCTTTTTATTTTTATCTTTTTGCTATATTGAATCAAGGAATTTAGTGAAAAAGAGGGGGACAAGGCATATTTATTCATTTAAAATGACGAAGGTACTTCTCTCAATATTTTTCTCCTAATTCCTCTCGCAAAATTGGATAATACCAATTTGCGAGAGCTAAATGATTGAATCTCTAAATTTTCCTGTTTTCGTCCAAGCTATTAATTTTGTATTTCCTAGGTAAAGCACTATATATTCCTTCAAATGAAAGTGATGGAGATAAGATTTGAGATATAAAATTAAAGATATATTAGTATCTATTAGTTTTATTTTTAGTGTGTTCTTTTATTATCTTTTAAGAGTTTTAAATAGTTAGGAGTTTTTTTATTGTAGGAGTTTAATCATATAAATAGTTGTTTTGTTATTATTTTTAGGGTGGTTGATTTTGATTAAAAAAAACGAGGGTTTTCTATCAATTATTGTCTCTCTTACGGTATTCGTATAGAATCAACGTACAAAGTGAGTTGTTTATTTGTTCATGCTTCCGCCTGCATCAGTTGGTATCCAAAGACCGGGCACGATCCTTAATATGTCATCTCAACACCACTTGGGTTTTGAAGCTACGAGCAATGACACTGCTCATCAGATTCGTTAGCAGATCGACTTGCTGGCAAAACAAATCGATATCGTGCGCATCCAATATCAAGAAATCAAGAGACTTGTTCAAAAACGATTTCTTGGTGGTTGTGAGTTTGCCTACGATGTTGTGCCCGTCCAGTTTACCCCGTGTGAAACTAATTCTACGGACATAGATGGTTTATTCTCGGGTGACGTCAGATAGTAGATATAATGGACCACCGATTTTTGATGAGGAAAGCGATGATACTATAATCGAGGTTGGCTGCGAAGAACCTCCAAACTTTGATGAGGAGATTGATGGTTAATTATGATGGGCCACCTATCTTTGATAAGGAATGCGACGATACAATTTCGATGGTTGACTACGAAAAACCATGGAAATTTAACGAGGAGGGTGAAGAATGGTTTCACATATTGCCTAGCTCAACAAAAGCTCTAGAACCATTTTTTCCCGGAGCCGGTCAGCAAATAGGGATTGAGATTTGCATGAAGGACAATGGGAAGTATGATGTTGCCATTGTTGATGATGGAAAATTACAAGCTCGGTTAGATTCTTCTAGATTTTGGGTCATGTTTGGCGGGTTTGAAAAAAAATATTGCTACTGAAGATGACATCATCTGTTATTTATTAAACTAGTAAGGTGCACGTGCGTTGCACGTGTACCATATATATATTTTATAAATTTATTAAAGAGATATTAATATTATAGTATATAATTTAATTTATTATAAAAATTGTTCCTATATTATGTAGTGAAGACATTGTCAGACCCAAAACTCCTATGAAATAATAAAAAATAACATTGTTGTAGAAATGTATCAAAACATGGAATGATTCAAAATTATGTTGCATCGATTAAACGATCTTCAACGTTGTATTTAAAATTGCTTAAAACAATAACGATAGGTCCATGAAAGCATCATAAAGTATACATAAGCAAGAAAAGTTATTCCACATTCCATCAATCCTTCTCTTTTTTGATTTTAGCAATTGTCATTGTCTTTTTCTTTGCGCACTTGTTCTTGATATTCTGCAGAGTCTCTTCGTCACTTGAAATGTTAACCGCATTAACACTTTGCCTTTCTGGTGTTTTTTCCATTTGATCATCTTCTTTGCCCATCCCATCTGCTTTGGGCATCCCATCTCCTTTGACAATTCCATCTGTATTTTTTGCTCCAATATAATTGGTGAACAGACATGATCTCTTTTTTCTCTTGCCTTTTTTCAAGGTGGATTGTATCTTTTCGACTCCTTCGGCTACCACATTTAGTTTCCCATTCACTACTTGTGTTTTTTTGTTAAAAGCAACAAGAAAACGAAATGTTTTTTATGTCTGCAAGTATAGGCTTTTGTAGTATTTTGGCGCATGTTCCTCCTGATTTAATAAAATAAAAATGGTCAATTTTAATGTTCAAAGAAATTCATTGTAATCATATGATATAAATGTATTAAAAATCCATATTGATTTATTGTGTTATTATATATGTTATAAAAAAGGGAAGAAGTATATAGAAAAATAATCTATAATATAATATTATCACCTGTTCAATTGTTGTTAAATACTCATGGACTGGGCATCCAATAAAGATAGTGGCTGCCTCTTCAAACATAGTAATCATTGCACTGTAACTGTCTTGGATGACATTCAACACCAATCGATATCTACAATTAACAAAATATTTTTTGGTATTTGATGGATGAATGAATTATATTTGTTTTTGAAATTAAATTAATACCTTGGCATTGTTTTGATATTTTCCTCATTGCATTTGTTACAAGTCACAGTGTCTTTACTTTTCAAAACAGCACCAGAACATTTCTTGCATGAGTCATACCACGTGACGATTTATTTTCAACTCTTTCGACAACTCCTTTGAAACAATAAAACATATTCTACAAATAGAAAAAAAATTAGAAAAAATATAATTCAAAAAATCATATAGAATGTTCATAATAAAAAATGATATTAATTAATAATTATACCTCAGATAATGTATCTCGGTTGTTTATGATATCACTAAGGTTAACTTCCTTCACATTTTTCATTCTTTGAATCATTGACAATTCTCGGACTTTCATAGGGTTATCAATAGAATGTAACCTATGTAACATTAGAAAACGAATGTGTTATTTTGAAATCAAATCAATGTAGTTTACATACTTATAGTTCTTCGTTACCAATTTTTCAAATGTTTTGTTTCTTCACAAGTCGGGTCTATCTGTAGTATTGTTGCTGATGTAGTTTGCATCTGTAATTCACCTAAAAAAAGATGAAGAAAAGTTGAAATTATAACAACATACATGAGAATCACTCATTTAAATTATTATAATTTTAAAACATTAATAATAATAATAATAATAATAATAATAATAATAATAATAATAAGGGTTAATTACAAAAAGTACCCTTGAGGTTTAACCTAATCACAAAAAAACCCAGTTAACTTTCAAAATCAAAAAATACCCTTGAGTTTTTAGTTTGTCTAACCTCATGTTTGTAAAAATATTTCAAATTTCCCCCTCATGTTTGTAAAAATATTACAGTTTACCCCTTAATTTTAACACTGAATCAAACCTCAGGGGTGCTTTTTGTAATTTTGAAAGTTAGGTGGTTTTTTTATAATTAGGCCAAACCTCAGGGGTACTTTTTATAATTATCCCTAATAATAATAATAATAATAATAATAATAATAATAATAATAATAATAATAGGAGAAAGTATTTTTTGAATAAACTGAATTTGGAAAGGATTACCAAGGTATATTTTCGGGGTGACTTTAGTGATAGCAACTGTCGGATTTTGATCAAGATTATCTTCCAATACCTTTCCTTCGTTTGTCGTCATATCTTCCCATAAACAAATAATTACGGGATGAAATATGTATAATAGATAATAAGTCAATATAATGTTTATGGAAAAATTAGAAATTTAGTCCGCTAACTTTAGCCATTTAGACATTCAGTCCTCTAGGTAGTCAAATTTAATTTTAGACCATTAACTATTAATTTTTTTGACATTTAGTCCGATTTTTGCCGGAGTAAGCTAATCTCGCCGAAATTGCTGAGGTGGATAAATTGATGGTGGAATTGATGATGTGTACATAAAATTAGGGATTTTTTAACAAGTGGAAAAACATAAATGCTACATATAATGAATTTACATTTAAAAAGAAAAAAATTCCATGTTGGCAATTAGAAGATGGAAAGTAAATCAAAACTTCTTAATACTAAATATTCAAACAAAAAATTAGAAAAAATAAAGAAAAAAACCTAGTTGAAGAACCTAACAGTAACAACCACCGTCACCTCCACCTAAGGTGAAGAACTCACCCGCCTCCCCCCACCCCCACACCCAACCTCGCGCCGCCCTCCCCCACTTCTTCTTCTTCATTTTGCCCAAGGGTCGGTTAGATTTTTTTCGATCCGGAGGTTTGGGTTTGTTTTTGATCCGGGCGGCCGCCTCGATCTTGGGCGCCGTTGGTTTGCGGCGGAGGAGGCAGAGAAATCCGAAAGGGTCGTTTCTTTTCTGTTGGTTGGTGGGTGGTGGGGCTATGGGTCGGCTTCTTCCGGAGGTGGGGGTAGTCGTGGGTGGTGGTTGGGTGGTGGAGATGTGGCGGCGATGGCCGAGAATGGAGGTGGGATTTGTGGTGGAGGATGGGGTTAGGTGATGGTGATGGTGGTGGTCTTGTTCGGATATTCTTTTTCATTTTTTTTTGGGGTTTAAATGTTTATAATTTTTTTTTAAGGGGGTGAAATTATATATGTTTGTTTATGAAAATGGAGAAATGGGGATATAGTAATATTATTTATAAGTAATATAATAATCCCCTGTTTGCTTAATTAATAAAAAATATAATTTTTATATTTTTGTAAATTTATTAATTTGATATTTTTCCTTAAATTTCTACATTTGATGAATTATATGTTTTTTATCAAATTCATAAATTTTGTAATTTGTATTTTTTCACTAATTTTTAATTTGGTTTTTTGTTATTCAAAATTTTATTTTTTTGAATATTGCAATTTTTGATTATTTTTATTTATTTTTCTTTATTAATTGCCTACATGGATGACACATGTGCAATTTTCTCTCCAAAATTTAAAAATCCCCAATTTTTCTATCCATGTCAGCATAATCTAGTCCACCTCAAAGAATTTCCTAAAGATTTTATATTTCCTATAAAAATCGACTAAATGTCAAAAAAATTAATAGTTAATGGTCTAAAATTAAATTTGACTACCTAGAGGACTAAAAGTCTAAATGGCTAAAGTTAGCGAACTAATTTTCTAATTTTTCCTAATATTTATCTATCGACGTATTAGTTTATAAAATAGCGTTGTAGAATTACGTTAATTTAAAGCGTTGTTTAAAATTCAATGGGAAAAAATAATTGAAGATAAAAAAAAATAACAATATTTTTCATTACAATTTGTTAATTATAGTTATTTCTCTGACAGTCTTCAATGCGGTCCTCGAATTTGTGGTCATCATGCATTCCCTCACTCCTAAAACAACTCCACAAATATCTGCATGACATAATTTGCACTTATAATAATATTATAAAACATATGCTACAGTCAAATAATTAATAAACAATGAAGAAAGTTTACCAACTCCATTTTTGTGTAGTTCAAACTTTATATCATTGAACTCCTTTTCGGGATGTACATTAGGAAATAGTGGATTAACTTTTTATTATCCGCATTTGCAATCATATATGTATTATTAAAAGCGAATTTGCCCGCAAAATAGTTCACGTCATCATTGAAGATTATTACGTTAATTTGAATACCCTGCAGAAAATAGGACTTTTATTTATAACTG
The DNA here is from genome assembly GCA_016081115.2 of Rehmannia glutinosa. Taxonomy (NCBI): domain Eukaryota; kingdom Viridiplantae; phylum Streptophyta; class Magnoliopsida; order Lamiales; family Orobanchaceae; genus Rehmannia; species Rehmannia glutinosa. Next base: position 95,995,537 of record CM071926.1, on the reverse strand, counting down.
TTTAAACAAAATAATTGTTTAAAAGTAAATATTACAGTTCAGTTGTTTTCTTACATCTTCATCTATCATAATCATTTTACGTATCTTGGAAGAAAAGTTATGCCCGCATGGAGTTGGAGATCCAACTCGTAAAGCCTTCAAACGTAACATGAATGACTTTTGATTTATATTCAACAGTCTTATTGGGATCGTTGAATTCATTGGAATGATTGATTGCTTTCCTGCAGTATGACAAAATTAAAATATTTTATGTCATAATTAATTTTGATGAATTATATTAATTAAAATCTTTAATAAATAATTCGTCGATTCTAAATAAACAATAAAGGAAAAAGTTATAAAATTTAGAAGAGATGCCTAAAATGGAACTTGAAAAAAAAATCCAATGTTTTTACTGAATTTTAAATGAAAAAAATTGAAACATTAATAGGTATTGGAATGAAATGTAGGAAAATACATATGATACAGACTAATCTAAAATTGTCTAGATGTTGAATAGCATTGAACGAAAGAACAATAAATTTATGAAGTTATATTTTTGATTAGTTAATTGATTTGCAATCTATATTTTTGGAGAAATGCCCAAATATTTTATCATGTAAACATATTTTCATCCAAAAATTGATAATATGAAAATTAGTCCCACACTTGTAGCAGAAATCTAATTTAAGATTTTTAGATCCTTGGATCCTCTTCATTACCGCAGGAATCCCCATTGATAGTGCAGTTTTCTTCTCTACTTTTTATCATTTTTAAAATTTGGCTTAATTGCAAAAGATGCCCTGTAACTTCTTGTAAATGGCATTTTAGGACAGTAAGTATCAAGTTGGCAAAATATACCCTGCAAGTTTATAAAGTTTGGCAAAATTGGTCCTATAGGTTTTTACTTAAGCAAATTATGTCCTATAAGTTTTGAATTGTTGCAAAATTGGTCGAATGGGATAATTGAATATTTCCATAATACCAATTATACCCTTATTCATACATATTGCTAATTTGACTAAGTGTTTGCTTAAAATGGTATCGAGCTTAGGTTTATTAAGAACTTTTAGTTAAATTTATTATATTTATGTAATTAACAATTGGTGAGGAGAAATTACTCCGAGATTCTCGATCCGGACCGATGTCCGAGATGTACCCTTACAGACATATCGTCAAATATTGACGATGTATGCACAAGAACACTTGACCGGTTTCATATCGGGAATACCAACATGAAGAAAAAGAACGAGGGTTTAGCCGACGGGAAACCTTAAGGCAATGCAAAATGCGAGCGTAATATTATAGGCGATTCGATGCTTAACTGACCTATATGTTCACTTGATGAACCTTCAAGAAACGGTTCATGAAAATTCCCATCGAACAATGATTCCCGATGGAGTACCCGAGTGGAACGAGATACTTCAGACAAATCTAAGATCTCCGAAGATCTTAGAGAAATCCGAAAATGGTGCGTAATTATGGCAACCGCCATATTCATCTACCAAAGACAAGTTCATCGATCGAGAACTGCATGGAGACGATGGTGAAACATCGAAGGAAACTCTTGAACTCCTTCATGATATTCAAACAAGTCAAGAACCTGGAGGACAGCCGAGTTCATCCTGATGAAGGAAACGTATTGATTTTGGGACGGTACCTATTTACACCAAAAAGGAAACCAACCGGTTATACGAAAGATGACCGATGAGGAGAAGCTCATTGCTCTAATCAAAGGAAAATCCATCAAAAATTAAAAAGATGGATATGGAAAAGATGAATCTAAAAGATCTACACGACCGCGTAATCCTTCGTGGGGATTAGGTATTGTAGATTTAAAGATGAACGCAGTGAGAATCGGCTTTGGTTACCTATGACCCACAAGGTAGACCAATTCCACCACCACCGCCACCGCTTAATCCTAACGTCGAAGAAAGCACGGGTTCGCATCATGGAGCTCGGGACGAGGATGCCACATGCTTTGGGGATTTCACGACCGGAGTGATCCACTTTCGAGAACAGGAGGTCGAAACCCTCTTGCAGAACTAGACAACCTACTCTGGAAGGCCGAATGTTTATCGGACGCCTTATGGAAGATCGCACCTCGACCCAATACATCCATATAGGTTGATGTTAAATCTGACATCCCGATTTTAAAAATAGAGAAGTTCTCATTGATGAATGGGCTTGACTATGAGAATTTCAGCAGAACCCTCGATCTTACAAAGGATTCATTCATTTTACTACCGAAATGAGTCTTGAAGGATCGGTGAAGATTGCTCGGGATATGACCGATGCTAGTACAAAAGTTCGGTCACATCGGGAATCACTTAAAGGAATTGTCGATGGTATGGCCAAACTATTCAAAATACAGTTCATCGACAAAGTTATTTCGAGGGATTAGAGGATGAAAAAAGAAAGAGATATAAACAAGCCCTCTATAGCCTTGAGTTCTTGGATATTTGTCATATTGACGAATATATCAAGTTGTTCATCAATACGGTGGAAATCCAAGATTGAGGAAAAAGAAGTCGCACAACTATTCTTTGCTAAGATTCCGAGTCCTTGGAGAGAAATGCTTATCGTGGAATACAATGGTGGAGTCAAGTAGAAACGTGGGCGAGAAAAATGTCTTTCATAAAGGCCAAGTTATCCGAATGGTGTTACCAAGCGCTCTATACAAGAATTACAAAAGATTAAGAGGAATTAACAAAACAGTTCCTCTATGTTGCGTGGATAATGATATCCCAACAGTTGTGGGAGGTCAACCAAGGCGGCACAAGAAGAAGAATGATAGAATCCATCCATACCGCCGAGGAAGCGAGCAAAAGAAGTAGGTCTTCATGGAGACCTAGAAGGTTCTAGTCAAAACAAAAAGCCCGAGTTATAAATCGGGGCAAAGACCAAAGACCCAACAGAGTAGAGCCTCATCATCGGTTCTAATCAAGCGGTACCAAAAAAATTCGGGGAGAAGAACTTTCAGGCGTGCTCACACTAGAGCTAATGAAAGTTTTAAAGATCAGTAATTGCTGGACATGCGAGCAAGAGGGCATATCTCAACGGATTGCCCGCATAATCAAAAACGAGTCGACGATTCGAGGCCACACCGAGAAATCGAAGAAGTCCTTTATTATCGATTTAATACAGGTGTATCAATTTGAGGATATTCCTCGGATGAAAGCATCTATGAAGAAGAGATCTATTCTCGATGATGGAAGTGAATGCAGCGATTGAGAATCGAGTGAAGAAGAAATTCTTCAACAGACGGTCGGGAGGATATGTCGGGATTCCTCTCTCACACTACGGTGTCTCATAAGACTCTTATGAGAATTATGAAGGAAGATCCAAAGCTTCAAATCTATGATGGATTTACAATTGGAGCGGTGGAAAAAGCTTTGGATAAGATTGGTTTTCGTAATAGAAAACACTAAATTATCCACAGGTAACAACCGGAGAATTGTCCATTCCGATGGAGTTTAATGAACCGATCGAGATGCGCTTGGTCCCTATTAGAGAAATCCGAGATCAAAAGCGAGTTAAAAGAGAAGTTGCAAATACACTCTCATGGATTCATATTGGAGCCATAAGAGTCATAATTAAAGCAACATTCAAAGAAGGAATAGATTCGCCACTCAATCTGACTATATTTGACAAGAGAATCTTAAACCTCAAGGATTCATGCCTTGGAGCGATTCTGAGAAATTTGTATCTTTGGGAAATTGGCATTTAATGTCTATCCTAGAATTGCATACAATGCTGGGAGATCGAGATTTTAGTAGAGTCCTAACCCTTCATCAAGATTTCAAAAGAGTCGAGTTGATGAAAGAAGGGAACAGACCCTACTCGATCACATACAAGATATCATATGCTCTCTCAAATACACATCATTCAAGTATTCTTGAGAAAGGAATTTATTGAAGTCCCAAGAATCTTCGAGGACTTTGCCAGGGTGGTTTTACCGTAAATTATTGAGTCTCCAACTATCAAGGAGATCGATATGAAAATACAAGATCAACCATCTTCAACAAAAGTAGAAGTCTTAGAGTTGAGCCAAGAAGGATGTCTTTCCAACGGGACGTAATGACGAGTAGCAAATTGGGAAGAAAGGAGACCAAGTAAATGCGATTCAAATGTATTCCGGATGTTTTCAAAACAAAGGAGAGCTGAAATGTCCGTATGATGGCGAGAAGTGGAAGTAATATTCGACATCACTCAAAAGGATAATATTTTTCCTTGTGATGTTCTATATTATCTCCAACAACCAATAGTTGGAAGGTATCAAGGAAGCCAAGATAGGAGAAATTGAGCTTACTATCACATCGGTTGCGGGGAAGATCCCGAACAATTAATACTGGAATTGATTTTCTTGAGGATCACAAACCTTGGAAAGATTACAAGACGGAATGGAGTTCACAGGGGGCGATAAAAGATACAAAATCGATGACCACTAGTCCATTCTCCATATACATTTCTATCGGAATGTTATATGTCAATACAAGGCCGAGTATTTCGCCGCCTATATTGATTCAGTGCGGAATATGTCTTTAAAAGTTTTTCCTAAAGAAATTGGAGAAGATTTACCAAATATTGCGAAGAGATTTCTCTAAAAGGATTCTTATCCTTAACGGGAATTAAACAAGCGAAATCATGATCGGAGGCGCGGCGGTACCCCATGGTACAAGGTGAAAACGCCACCAATCTATTTCCATGATACAAAAAGATATTTTGCTAGGAAACAATTTCCTACAAACATTCAAGCGATTCACACAGGAGAATGAGACAAGACGACTTATTTTCACAACATTATGTGATCATAAGATTATTGTCCAAAGACTGCGGGAGGCATTTTACAGAAAAATGCCCATTACTTTTCGCAGCAAGCGTGGTGATGAAGCCAAACTTCGCAATCCAAAAATGGCGGATCGAAGGAAATTTGGTGAAGCTTTATTATCCTATAGACAATTTGGTTCCAGTCAGAAGGATCAAAAGATATGGGATAATAACTTGTATTCATTCAGAGTACAAGGAGAAGAACGAGTCACTCCAGAAGCCATTGCAGAATTATGGATGAGTCTAATGGAGAATCCACAGAGTGACGTTACCATAGAGGAACAAATATCACTTGAGGATATCAAGAAGAAAATCCAAAGGAATTATAATGAAGATCCTTTGGCTTGGTGGGATAAGAACGAGCTTAAAGCTTCCTTAAAGGTTAAACCTGGAAAGGAGTACGAGTTCGTAAGATTCAAACCAATCCTTATGAACCAGGAGGATCGTGAGGATATGCAGAAGATACTTAAGGAACATCTTGACCTTAAGTTAATTTCACCAGGAGTTTCTCCATACAGCAGTCCAGGGTTCTTAGTCAGAAACCATGGAGAAATCAAAAGAGGAAAGCCAAGACTTGTTATAAATTACAAAGGAATTAATAACATTTTGGAGTTCGATGGATACTATATCCCAAGCAGAGAACATCCGTTAATCAGTATCAAAGGTGCCAAGATATTCTCAAAGTTCGAATGCAAATCTAGATTCTACCAGATTAAGATGGATGAAGAAAGCAAGAAGTTCACAGCTTTCTCTACACCACAAGGACACTATATTTGGAACGTGATGTCTATGGGATTGGCTAACGCACCCCAGATATATCAAAGGAAGATGGATAATCTCTTCAAAGATTATTTTAGTTTCATGTTCGTGTATATCGATGACATTCTAATCGCATCAAAGAACATGAAGGAGCATATCAAACATTTGGAAATATTTTCAGATGTTTGTCACAAGGAAGGATTAGTGCTTTCAGAGAAGAAGCGTGATTGCAACAAGACAGATTGAATTCCTAGGAATTGAGATCGACGAATCTGGAATCATCCTACAAAGTCACATTGTAGAAAAGATACAGGGATTTCCAGATACACTGAAAGACAAGAAAGCGAAACTTCAATGTTTTCTTGGAGTTGTTAACTTTGCTGGAATGTTTATAAACAATCTAGCTCATTACAGAAGGTGTTTAGCCCATTGCTTAAAAAAGATGCGATATTCAAATGGGAGAATGAACATCAAGAAGGAATTAAGCGGCAAAGAAGTTTGCAAAAAGCTTCCGAAACTTGCAATACCACAGGATGAAGATGAACCGTTCTTTACACGATGCCGCTGATTATTGGTGGGCGGCAGATTCTTACAAAAGCCACACCAAACGGAGAAGTGCCATGTAGATATTGCGGTCTATTTATAGACAAAGAAGCAACCTCGGTGGCATATCAACGAAAAGAATTCTTTGCAATCGAAAGGCTTTCAAAAATGGCCTTTATTTTTACCGGCTAAAAAGTTTATCCTAAAATTGATAATTCAAGTGTCAAAGCTTTTCAAAAACAAAATTGAATCAAAACCGAAAAAAGCTAGGATACTTAGATGGCAAGTCAATGTCAATATTATGATTATGATATTGTCATTATAAAATCTCATGAAAATGTTCTTGCAGATTTTCTAACAAGAGATGGAGGAATTGAAGGCTTCGATTCCATCCTCACGGCCTCAAGACATCTTGGAGACCACCGAAATGCTACTCCGAGAATTTGATACCCTGGTCATCAATGCCGATTTGGCCGGAAATTACAAAGAAATGATCGGGACAAAGTAACCGATCGTATACGAGCATGTGTCCGGTCTCACTCTCGATTGAGAACGCCATTTCAAGGGCCACTCCTCCGGCCGCTAATAAGCAAACAGAGCGTTTAGAGCGCAGGGCTCCCCAACCTCAGTAGCAGAGATTCCATGACCTCTAGCACAAGTCCTAAGTCGGCGAAATGTTGGCCCAAGGAAAACCGATACCCCGGTCAAATCCCGAGTTATCACATCAACCCAAAGACGTCCGGGGTAAAGGGCGAAGAGATCAATCTTAGGCCTATGATGGGCACTTCTAAGGTTGATATTAACGAGATTAAAGTTTCTTCTTCTTGGCGGGAATACCAGGCATTTAATTGGGAAACGACACAGAAGCAAGGGATATCTCCAGAAAAGATAAAGATCGATATTTCTGGAATATATCCAAGGGTTTGGATGTTACCAAATTCCAGCCCTGAAGAAGTGAAGAGGTGGTACGAGTTTGGGGCTTTGGCCTCGATCTATACTACTTCACCAGGCTTCCTGAGATCACAAAATTACCAAATGGATCCAGAAGCGTTAAGACGAGTCTTTGGTCCAATAATGATAACCTAAAACGAGGGGATACATTGGAGTCAGTATTTCATAAGTGCGACAACAGAGTCCGTCGGAAAGGGTGGACATGAAGTCTTCCATTACATCAAAGCCGACGCTTGACGACGACCGGGATGAAAGAGCCTTCAAAAATATCAAGGAGGCTAGTTCAGAAGAAGTACAATTGGCCATGACCTTCACCGAAGATCAAATTACTACAAGAAGGGCATGGGGATTGTGGGTCTGTCTTACTGAGATGGACAAAGTCAAGTTTCCGTTCAAGTTTTATCAAAATTCAGTGAACGGATCATTCCTGTTGAATACTATGACAGGAAAAACAACAAGATTTGCAGAAGACTTATTCGAAAAGAAAAGAAATCTTCTGTGGGAAAACAAGCTACCGGGGAGTAAAGAAACTCGCCGGAAATACTGCAATATGGCTCACATCGGCCATTGGAAACTTCGGGTCTGTCCCGAATGTCAAAACCAGAAGGAACCGGAATTTGGCAAAGGATTCCGGCCAAAAGTCGATCGGAGAAGACCCGGCGACGGAGAAGAAAAGTCACAGAAGTATCCAAAGTTTAGGGGACCACCAAAAAAGTAGAATCCCCAAAGCTAGTGGAGACATGTGACTCTAGACAGGTAACAACCCACTCAACAAAAAGACAGAAAGTGGGTCCATAAAAGATGCCGTCCAAAGTATTACAAGACAAAGGACGAGTCAGCAGGATTCGGAAGTTTGTATAAAGAACTTTGATACTGGGAAGATGGGCCAATCCATGTGAAGAAAGGGAAATGCCAACTAATTGCTGCAAGTGGAACAAGCAATAATTCAAGAGTTTAATGTAAGCAGTGACGTCTTACATTTCAACAAGAGCTGAAGTCCGAAATTGAAATCCGGATTGACATCTATTTAAACCAGAGTTTGAAGGAGGCTGAGGACATCGAACATTTTCCCTTAGTCTTCTTACAATAAACTTTCTTTGTAAAATTCTTTTTGTTGTGAGTTTAGAATTTCCAGAGTGTTTTCAGTTTTCAGTTTTAGTTTTTTAATTTTATGTACAAGAGTGTGATAGCCTTTATGAGAGGCTAAACAGGTTTTCTCCTCCCAAAAGGAGATTACTGATGTAATATATTTTTCTTTAAGTTCTTAATAAAATAAAGGTTGTTTGTTCAACATGTGTTCATAATGTACTATTGATCAATCCCCTTTGAAGAATTACTTTTACGCCTTGGAGTAGGAAACGAACCAAGGCTGTGCTGAGCGGTTTCTGAAGGAGTCGGATAACTTGCGATCATCTTCCCGAGGTGAGGTTGAACAGTGAGGAGCTGTTTGTTAAACGATCTGGGGCGATAATTTTCCGATGGTGGCGTGCGAACCACTTAACCCGGTGCTGTTTTGGTCAAAAGAGGTATGAGATTTTAAGGGATTTATTAATTTTACGGAAGCATGTTGGGTCTGATATGATCGTAATAGACTATATCCGTTTTATCTAAACACTTTAGTCTGAAATCGAATTTGAATTATGAAGCATTTACAGAAGTATGTCCTATTGAGTTTATAGGCTGGAAACCTGACATGATCCACTTAAAACCTCTGAATAGAGACTGGATCTAAGTAGGTGTAACAATGCCACGAACGGAATATGTATCAGAAAATGTAAATTTTCATAATCCTTGAAATTGGGGTTTTTGGAAAATAGCAGTGTATGACAGGATTGAAATTGCTAAATTTTGAAAGTTATAGGACTATAATTGCTACATTTGAAAGATAAAGGACCTAATTTGCTATTGGGCCATAAGGGCAAAATTGTCCAGGGCATAAATTGCCACTTAAACAAAATATAGTCCTCTTTTGCCACTACTTAAAAGTTACTGGGTATATTTTGCAATTTGGCCTTAAAATTTTATTAACTTAAAGTATATGTAAAAGCAATGGATTTGCAATATTTACAGGTTTTGAAACAAAATTAACCATCTAGCTTTTGAGAGACACAATTAGAATACTAATAGACTATTTGGTGGGTGTTCTTAACTCTTTACCTTCCACTACTGATTTTTCTTTCAACACAAATGTTGGAGAATAACAGAACATTTGCAACAGAAGTTATGAAAGTATCTAGGATATCATGGACCTAATCTAAATTATCTAGATGTAGAATAGCATTCAACGAAACAACATTAAATTTCCAAAGATCTAAGTTACTGAAAAAGCTAGAAATCAATGAGAACAATTGATTTCGCGACTTAAGTACGTGCAAATAATTGAACAACTTAAAGAAGAAAAAACTAAGAAGAATAGTTATTTTTTGCCTTTAGCATGTCCAATGTTTTTGCTAGTACTCCTTGAGTCTCCTTCCTCCATTGAAAAGGATCTGTCACAAATTGAATCTAGAGAAACCAAAACTCAATACCAGACTATTATAAGAAATTTTGCATACATATAAACAAATAATTGTTCATCCATTTCCAAAACATGATGATGAAAACGGTGTCCTGCTAAAATGCGTGTATGGGTTATTGAGAAATTTATTTATGAATGTTAGAAACATTTTAGTACCCCAATCATGTAGATTAATTTGTTTTCTAATTGTTTTAATAATTCATAGGGATAATCACAAAATATTTAATGGAATCAAATACATCTTAGTATATAGTTAATTACCTTTAGGTAGTTAAAAAATAGTAAAACAGAGTGATACTTGAGTTAATGATGATGTTAGAAGCAATCATTCATGGAGCCACTTGTGGCATGCTCAAGAAAACACCACATAACACTGATTGCAATCATGCATGATTTCGACAACTTACAAACTACATTTTTTTAGCAGAAAATTAAGAGTTAGAGCCTCAAAGCTAACTACAAAGAATGAAATCACACATGTCAATGAGTCTTCTACATTTGTTTAAAGATCCACTCTCTAATTTCCTAACTAATGAACAGATATTAGAAAATCCCCCAAGAAGACGAGGCAAAAAATAATTTGATCGTTATCGTTTTTGTGGAAACTCTGTATTGTACATGAATTTGATTAGAGTAGAGCTATCTTGAACCCTTACAGTCTTATATATGCTCTTCGTACATAAGTTCTTTTTTCTTAAAGGTTTTCCAAACTTTGATAAACCATTTAAATGTTGAGTCAGACAACTTATGTTTTAAAATGGACAGAATACACGTCCATGACTTTTTTCTATGATGCTACTTGTTGGTCTCTATGTATTTTTGCTACATCCCTTTTAAAGTTCTCCCAATACTCTAGAAATTCATCCTAAATTCTAAATTAGTTCCATTAAAAACATATGAAAAAATAGTCATGTGTAACAGTAGTAAAATATAAGAGGTTGTTCAAAACCAAAAAGCCGTAGGAGAAAATTTTATATTGGTTATTGAAAATTAAACTGAGAATTTGTATACAGGGAAAGCATGAATGTATAACTATGTTCCAGGTCTTGAATGTGTACATTGATGAAATACCAGTAGAAAAACTAACAAAAACATACCAGGCCTGAATTTAATTTCTCTGCAAAACTTCTCTTATTGCACTCCAGAATCTGAATTTTGTGCCCTACTCCCTGAGGTTTGATTTTTAATGTCTGTTTTGGTTTCCTGTATGTTTTATTTTACATTAGAACTCCAAAAACTCTAATATAGACATTCTTATTAACGTTTCTGGAATGTAGGCAATCAATCAAGTTATTAATTACATTAATTTAACACTCAAAGGTCACAAGTCATTTGTTATATGTAGAGAAGTCACAAGGCATGTCATTAATCTGCTAAAAATGGTAACTGATGTCCTTATCTTTTAATTCTGTAACCTAAAAGTAATCAAGTTTGTCTCACAATATTTTTAATTGCAAATGATTGGTCCCTTTAAACGTAAAGAATTAACAAATTATGAATGAATGATTAGTACGTTATATTTATGATATTCATTAGTAAAGGCATTGTGTTACCAAGCGAAAATTTGTCTTCATAAGCACAAAAAATTTGTATAAACAAAGCACGCATTTACATTGGATTTGATGCCATGATAATTATTTGCAATAACAGTTTACGTAGGATGGTTTCCAATATAACCAAGGAAAAGAAACCACAAACAAAGCACTCATGTCAATTAGAAAGAAACCTCTCAAAACCAATCACAAGCAATCATTCTGGAGACACAGAGGTGTTGGGTCTCTCTGCCATTTTCGGAGATTGGAGAGACATGTTTTCTTTTAACATTGGAGTGTGTTTGCAAAACATTTAGGAATAAAACATAATAATTAATAAATTCGCTTTTCGGTTCGTTTCGGTTCGGTTTGGAAAGAAAATAAACGAAATTTTGAAAAGAAAAAAACCGAAATCGAACCAAAATTTTCGGTTCGGTTTCGGTTTGGACTGAATTTTCGATTTCGGTTTAGTTCGGCCGGTTAACTGAACTGTGAACACCCCTAGGTTTTGGTGCAATATTCCTCGTTCACAATCTTCAGTTTTAGTTTGGAGGGCATGTTAAAATCCCTGTATTTGAAAACTACAAATTGAGATGGATGAAAAGCATTCACAGTTCCAAATTAAAACATAAGATGACATTATCTGTCCTTCCTACGTGAGCCTGTATGTGAAAAATGTTTCAATCTGCCAAAAGTGAAGAATAATGGTAGTTTAGAGGCATATCATCGCTTGTGAAGTGTAGCTTAGTTCAAAGTTGTTAACTTATAGTCATCAGTCGGAGGAAAAAAAAAAAAAAAAAAACTTATAGTCATCAGTCCAAATTTTGAAGTTGGAATGCTTTTTAGAAGTAATAATTAATAAATATAAATTGTTTAAAGAAAAAAATGACATTTACTTTAAAAAATTTAAAAATATTTTAAATTCTAAAAAAAAACTCAAAATTCTTTTAAATTTTGAAAATTGTTTTAAAAAACTCTGGAAATTTAATAAAAATTTCATATTTGTTTTGTAATTTTTATCAAAAGTCATCAATAGTTTTCAGTTTTAATTAGATATTTAGACAAATATCGATATTTTAAATAATTTTCCATATTTTTTTCATTTTATATTTTAATATTTGAAATAACTGTTAGATTTGAAACAATTTTTTTAGTTTTTTTTCAGATTTTTAAAACATCTTTTAGTTTAAAAAAAATTAAAATAATTTTGAGTTTTTCTATTTTAGAAATTAAAATATTTTTAAGTTTTATAGATAAATTTCAGATTTTTTAAAACAGTTTATAGTTTTTTTTAAAAAAAATTATTTTATTTTTTTTGCAATAAAGTAAAATAATTTATATTATTTTTATTTTTTTTAATTGTCCGGCTACTTTTCTTGAAGGAGACTGTTCAATATTATTGAGACCTTGGGTGTAATCAGAGGTCAATGATTGTCGCCATATTTGTGGGTGTGTTTGATGATGTTTACATTTTTTTGTAGCTAATCATGGTCCCTAAACGTGGTAATTTTTGTGTGAAACATATACGTAATGAATATACGTACACCATAAGCTTAAAATTAAAAAATTTCAGGTTTGATTTTGTTCCAAATTTAGAGGGTAATTGAAATATTTTTGTATATGCTAGGGAGGAACAACGAAATCATTTTTTTATTATTTGTTTTTATCAAGGATATAATGACTTAGTAGGTACAAGCAAGTAAAAATCTAAAAGTACAAGCAAGTAAAAATTTATGTAATTGAGTCATCTTCTATTTGCTTTTGATGCATTCTATTGTTGATATGTGTGTGTATATATATATATATATATATATTCTTTCTCCTATTAGAACGCTTGGAGCTTTAGTTTATTGCAAGTTTTGTTTGCTTCGAGCAAAATCTTTGAATCTTGCTTTGTGAAATACGTTGAATAGAACAAACTCAATTAATGTCCATAGGATGACAGTTCTAATGGTTCTAAACCCACAGGGTCCGGGTCTCAAGTTGGACGGAATGGGTCATGATTTTTTTCCTTTTGTGCGGCAGGCCCGGGGTGTAGTCAAATACGTCCTAGAAACTAAAAGTTGGCTATTACTTGTTTAGATATTAGTCTTAACTGTATTAAATATCAACTAAAAATAATCTCAATTTCCCTAAAAGACAAGATCAAAATATTAAAAGGGATATTTTGTTGGAATTTTTAGTTTGCTTGGTAAGAAATGTATATGGAATTCGAAGTTTGTAATTATTGTAGTTTAAAAAAATTTCAAAGTAATAACAAGCATCGTGCTAATACCACGAAAGTTGGAGGTTTAGGGCTTGAAAGGGCAATTTCTTTTAATTTAAAAAGCTAATATTTATTTTAGAATAGATAAATATATATGGCACAATAAATTCTTCTATCTAATCTGAAAAAATAATTCTTCAAAAAATACAAACCGAGGTGTTACAAAAGAGGTTATGCAGTTCACAAATTTCTTAACGAAGAAATGGTTATGTTCCAACCTATGTCAACTACAATTTATACTTTGTATATGACAGTTGTTTCGTAGAGATTGAAGAAATCGTCGACATGCACAACATGAGGCAAAATAAAAGGTATTTCTAAGTAACAAAACTAACAATTAATCTAAAAAAATATGGTTTTAAGAAATTCATGTAAAGTATAAGAACATGTTCAAAGTTTTACATAATAGTATATATTTTATTTACAATATTGTATTATCAAACTATTAAAATAGAATACAAACTATTAAAATAGAATATAATCATAAGAGCATCCACAAATGCTTTTTTGGGGAGGTTTTTAGGAGAAAAAGGCTGAGAGAAAAACCTTTCATCACCGGGGAAGCGAGGTTTGAGCTTTTTCGCAAAGAACCTAGGTTCAGAATTACGGACCCGACTTTTTTCTCCAACAAATAAAGGTAAAACAAATTTGAAAGGCTCATGCGTGACCGCACGCTGCACCCAAAGAGCGCGTTTTGGTCACGCGCGAGTGGAGCTAATGGTGAAGCTTTCAACATCTTTGAAATTTCAATGCTGGAAAGTGGAAAGTGCTTTTTGTGTTTATTATATCATTTCTCTTATCATTATTGTTCTAGCCGTTAGTAGCCTTTTTTTTTTCTCATTTAATTTATCTTAAATAAATCATTTTATTGTTTGTATTTAATTATTAATGTTATTTATAAATTCTCTTTTTGTATTTATAAATATTCATAATATATAATTTTATTTTTATAAGTAATGTATATTAAACATAAACCATATATATAATTAATTTTATTTTTATATATTTTTAAATACAACAATATATATATATAAATAATATGTGAATTTATGGTGGGACCTATTCAAAAGTTATTGGAGATTTTTAAAGAGATTTATTTGAGTGGGGTCCATAAAAAGTTGTTGGGAGGTTTTTGATTGTGGAAAATATGGTGAGGTTTTTTGCTTTTGATGTGGCAACGATGTGGCGTGTGTGGGATCCACAAAAAGCGGTTTATGGTTTTACCACTTTGGTGATGCCCTAACTAAAAGAACAATTTTTTTTTTTACGTTACCTTATTGTTAGGTATCATAATTGTTGCGATAGAGAGTCACTCTTCAATGTTAACATTATCCTAATAAAAATAAATATTAGCAACCATTAATAATATATAATATGTAATGCAACTGTAATACTTGCGCTCAAGACTTGTTTGCACACAATATTTTTGGTTTTTGTGTTTCCCTTTTCATTTGCAATGTTCGGTTTAATCAAAACTTTGGTTGTAGACATTGAAGTTCCTCTGGAGAGAGCAACATATAATTGGCCGTGAAGATTGTGGCAAATAGATACCGACATTCGGAAGTGTTTGTCCTTGAGCTTTATTGATTGTCATGGCAAAACAAAGTCTGATTGGGAATTATTTACGGCTAAATTGAAATGGATAACCTTCGTTCTCAGCTGGCAAAAGTGGTATTCTTGGTATAAAGACATGTTTTCCACTATGTTGCCCAACCACAATCTTTGCATCAATGACATTGTTCTTTAAATCCTGACAGACCATTCTTGTACCATTACATAATCCATTTGATGGGTCAAGATTCCTTAGAAGAATTATTGGGCAATTTCGTCTTAGCACCAACTTATGAGGAGGTAAACCATTTGGAGTTAATGAGTTCAAAAAATCCTCCTCGTAATAGTTATTTGTGTCATCAACAGCTTCATCAAAACTGTTATATGTTCCTGCTTCTCCGGAAACATAGAGATCAAATTATCATTCAACCTATCAACATGCTCATTTTTAGCGGCTAATATTGTTCGACTAATCATGTATTGAGCGGAATGGCCATTTTTATTTAACTCTGGGAAAATAGCCCTTATTAGTCAATATATTGAGTCTCTTCATTGTCATACACAATAATCATCTCTTCCGGAATTTTTATGTTACCTTCAACATCAGTTGGTTCCTCACCATTTCCAACTCTAAGCAAGAATTCGCTGATATTCGGATGATTCCGTGACCTCATATTCTTTGTCAAAGATATTTTCCTCATCTTAGGTCATAAAGACGATTTAACCAAACATGCATTGATAGTTTGAAGGATTGTTGCCCTAGGAACAACTGGTATTACTTGTCTAAAATCTCCACCAAAAACTATGACTTTTCCACCAAAATCATCCTTATTTCCCATTACGTCCTGCAATAATTTATCAACATTCTCAATAGCCCATCGTTTTGCCATTGGTGCTTCATCCCATAATATAAGTTGTGCTTTACGCAATAGCTCTGCAGCCCCACTTTGTTTAGATATATTGCACTCACTTGATTCATTGGAATCTATTGGTATTTTAAAGCCTGAATGTGCTGTTCTCCCTCCTGGCATTATTGCAGCAGCAACTCCAGATGTTGCAGTTACAACTGCTACTAGATTCTTGGATCTAAGATGTGCTAATAATGCACGGTATAAGAATGTTTTTCCAGTTCCACCAGGTCCATCAATAAAAAAAATCCCCCCATTGCCTTTCTTTATACAATCTAAGATCAACAAGAAGGCCTTTTGTTGCTCAACATTCAATTTTCCCTCTTCTTCATAATCTTCCAAAGGTATTTCAATTGACATTTCATCATGTATCTCTCTATGAAACTCATTACTCATGGTATCCATATCAATTGAAATATCTAGAAGATCATATGAACTAATGCTTTTTCCATGCTCGCAAGAAAAATCCAAACTTTTCAAAGTTTTTGCAACTTGTAGTTCAACTGAGGTCTTTGAGTATCTTCTAAAATCATCAGACATTGCCTCAAAGTATGTATCCCAAAGGACTCTCACGTCCGTTGGTGCACAAATACCAATATCATTGCAAACAGTCTTCGCAACTCATTTGGCATTTTAAAAGTAACAGCTTCATTTAGACATTCAATAACACTAACATCAGATTCAAGCAATCCTCTTTTTTGTGCTGCTTCTTTGAAACATGAGCTACGTATATCATTTACTTTTAGCAAATCCTCAAATGATGTTGGCCCTCTGACATGATTCAAGAGTAACTCGAGCTTACAGATATTCGCCTCAGAAGTTCTCAAGCATGTTCGTTTACAGGCTCGCGAGCCTTTATTCGATTTCGGCTCATGAACATGTTTGTTTACAGGCTCGCGAGCTTAGGCTCGAGTTCAGTTCTTTAATTGAAATTGTCACGCCGCAAATGTGACGCGACGGCGATCAATCACTTAAACAGAAATAAACCCAACATTTCTAGAAAACGATGCAACAATCCCAAGTGAAACAAGGTCTAAAGCAGCGGAAAACTACAAGTACAACAAGATTACAATTACATCTCAACAACTTAATAGCTTATAGTCCAGAACTAGGAATAAAGTACACATCATATCACAGCTTAAGTGTCAAATGGGTCCTACGCCCTTCAATTACAGTCCAGAATTTCAAAGGAAATAAAAGAGTCCAACATCACAAAAATAAAAGAAAATAGTCCAGCAACATAGATAACGATAGGAAATGAGTTCAACGGGCGGAGCTCGAGAGTTCAATCAAAGGCAGGTTCAGCTTCTTCGACAAAGTCATCTTCTAAGGTTAGAAAACGGGGAGGGGGTGAGACAAAATCTCGGTGGATGGGGTGATCGTGTACAAGTGTGGCGATATATATAGTTGATGCGAGAAATTTAATTGTATGAAAACGCGCGTGAGAGATGATGCATGAATTCACACACGATCCACAAAGCGTCATGAAAAATATATTTATATAATATACTTATACGATTTAAGAAAATACATTCATAGTCACGCAGCACTATGGTTCAAGCGATCGGGAGGATTGCGTGCGGTTTGTAACGCCAATCCTATGCAAGACAAGTAGCGGTTGCGTGCAGTTTGTTGCGCCAACCTATGTAATACAAGTAGAGGTTGCGTGCGGTTTGTAGCGCCAACCAAACGGTCCGATTAACTCCGGAATTGTGTGGATCGGGGCAATGATTCCTTCGTTCTTCCTTGTAACTCCCGAGTAAGATGGTCCAAGACCATCACCTTATCGCTCCGTGGCAAAGACAAAATCCACGACGTGGAGCTAGCAAGGCTCGGATCTGTCATAATCATGATTATACCTCAAGTACTACGACCCGCTTCCCTTGGACAAACTCCGTCCCTCGGTTGGGGATTAGGACGATGGGGCGGAAGAGTGGAATACCAGGCCGAGCTGCCGGTTCCATCCCCGACGTATCCATTTCGATTGTGAGCTCGACACACCAAGTTGACTCAGCGGAAAGTAAATACAAGTTCGGGTAGTCAACCAGCAATGAGTATTATTGATTGAGAAGCGATTCGAGAAAATTTTGAAAATTTGCGAGTAACAATTATGGCGTTGGTGGAGTTATTTGGATGAAGATGATTATCGGGAGGATAAGCAATCTTTAATATCTTGAAAGATTAGGTGGAACATAAGTCTCATTATAGATTCAAATCGCAAGGCGAGGAAGTCGCCGCGATCGGGTATTAATCGGTCGGCGGTCCGATAAGTCAAGGGATTTTTGAGAAAATAAAATATTTTAATTAAGAATTGAAGTCAGAGGGTCCAGGGCTGTTTTAGTAAAAGGAAAATAATTTTTTTAGGTCCTTGATAAAAAGAAATTTTACAATTTAGCCCCGTTTTGTAAAAACCAATACTTTTGGGGTTAAAAATTGAATAAATAAATATCCTGACCTTGAAAAATTATGAGGTCAATTCCTAAATTCTCCAAATTGTTCAGAGATTCAGGTTTTGAAGTTTTGAGGTCGAGTTTTTATAAAATTCTCATATTGGCCCCAAATTTTTTAAAATTGCCATTTCGGGTTCTAAGTTTAAAATAATTGGAACTTACAAACCGGAAGGGCTTTTAATGTGATTCCAGTTGGAAAATATCATGGTTAGTGGAATATTAGGACAAAAGCAGTTTTAAAAAGAAATAAGTTTAGGTCCTTTAACTTTTAAAAATTTCATTTTTGTCCCATTTTGAAATAATTGTCTTTAAGGCTTTTAGGGGTCCAATTGTTATGAAATTTGAACCTTGGGTCCAAGACATAATTATGTTATAGTTAAATTAGTATTTCCAGGTGCATGGACTGCATAAGTCCTGGAAATTTCATTTTGGTCCTAAATTTTAATCTTTTACCATTTGGTCCCTCAAGTTTTATAAAATTACTTTTCAAGCTCTAAACACTTGGATTTTTGGAATACACTTAAAATATGTTATTTCCAGTAACTTAAGAGTTAAAATTTCAAATTTTAAAATTAGGGTCTGGTACAGTTTAAAATTTACAAAATAGCCCTTAAACTTCTCAAATTTTACAATCTAGTCCTTGGGCTTTTAAGGGTTGATTTTATTTATCTAAAAACTCTTAAAACTTTATTAAAATGTCAAAACATAATTTTTGAACCTGAGTTCAGTCCCAAAAATCGAAAATTACAGAGGGTCCCTTAAGTTTTATTTTCTTGCAATTAAGTCCACCAACTTTCCATTCTTGTATTTTAAGTCCAAAAGTTGAAATTTAATCAATTATGCTCGACTTGTCCAGGTTATAAATCATTCAAAACATAGATTTCAAGAGTCATACACATACATATCCTTCTCATACAAAATTTCATCAAGTATAACAATAAAGTGTGCATGTATCCCTTTTTTCGATAAATCACATTTTTGAGCAACACTTGAGAATTTTTCCAATTTGATACAAGAAAATAGCATGCAATACATAATATATATCTCAAGTGCTCAATAACAAAATACTACATGCATATTTTCAATTTAAAACACCTAAAAGTTGAAAGGATTTTTCCACCCACCTTATAGTTCTTCATGTAGTAGGGGTAGGAGTCTCTAAAATGAACTTCCTTCTTCAAGCTATCAACATCAAGATCCAACCCCTTAGGTCAGCCCCTAAATCCATATTTTTTTTTCCCACATTTTAGGTCCCAAAAAAAAAATAAAAATAAATAAATATGGTGCAAAAATCAAAAGGACCATTACCTTCATCAAATCTTAAAACTAGTTTAATGTCTCATAATCTCTACTAATATCTCACAGCCAAAATTATCCTTTCTGACTTTTGAAATATAATGAATGTCATGTCGCGCATCTTAGCAAAAGTCATTGTTGACGTTAGTCGCCGGCGGTATCATGAAATGCCATAGCCTCCCTACGTACATCTTTCACCAAATGCTTCTTGCACAAGAAAGCCTCCTCATGCATCTTCTCCACCATTATCGAATCATGCCCGATCCCGTACACGAGGAAATTGCTCGACCAGCTGTATCGGAGCACGCAGAAAGACACGGAGATCTCGTCGATGGACTGCTGTAAACATTCGCGATGTTGCGTAGTGGAGTATAGCTTCCAGCTGGAGCGTCGTCGCATTCTCGACGGTGCATCCTACCCACGCGCCGCCGCAGAGGAGTTGGAAAGAGCTGTTGGTCTGCATGAGCGAAACGAAGAGCAACGCGCCGCTGATCAGACCCACTACGGCGAGGCCCAGAAACCACATGTTTGAGGGGCTTTAAAGCCTGATAATGCTGCTTTTGGTTTTGAATTTTGTGCATGGGTTTTGGTTTAATTTCCAGAAAGAGGTTAGTAGAGTAATAATTTTCTTAAGTTATTTTCTTTGAGACATGGGGTTAGGGAACAAGTTTAGGATTGTTTGTTTGAAGATAATGATGTTTGAAATCTGGTTTTACAGATTGCAATACACTAATGTCTTTTGGGTTGAGATGAAAGAGATTTAATTTATTACATAATTAGTGTCTTTGGAAAAAATAAACTTGATTCCTTTCTAGGGACATATGGCCGAAAGTCTATGTTTAGGGAAGTATTTTTTTTTTTTTTGTTTTTGTTTGGTAATTATTGGGATAGGGGAATTAGTAGGGTAATTTTAAATATAGGCTTTGAAAAAAAAAATGAAATAATCTTCCCATTATTTCCTCTTGGCCGATTTTTTTTTTTTTAATTTTTGGTCCAATAATTATCTGGTTGGGAGATACAAACTAATAAAAATAGCAGTAGAAGAAAAATTGAGTTATTTTCCCAAATTAAAAAGGGTATAATCGAAATTTTAGAGAGAAAAAAATATTTATTTTCTTTTTTTAAAAAAAAAAATTGAGGGAAAATAAAGTGTATAAATATCCATAATTAAATATTTAGAAATTTAAAATTAAGATGTGAAATAAGAAATGTGTAATCAAAAAAATAAATTGGAAATTGGTTGGGATGAATTATAGAATAAGATGAAATATTTGGATAAGGATCGAAATGTACTCCTAAATTATCGATGGTCTAATATTTCTAAAGTCGTAGTTAACTGATCAAGTAATAATACTAGAGGAGAATATAAAATCGTTAGACTCAAAAACGAGGAAGGCGCAATTGACATTAAAAAAATAAATAAAAGTCCGGTCGAGTTTTATTAATAACGGGTTCGTGTTACTAAACTAAATAAATAAATCACTACACAATGTCGTATTTCACATCGCGAAAATTTGGGGCATCACAGAAATAGTCAGTATCAAAAAAAGTGTCAAATTTCAGCTATATAAAAGCATATCCGTTAAAAATAAAGTTTATAGCATTATGATGGAGATGAGGCTGCATGAAAACTCCCTTTTATTTGTTTAAGTTCAACAAATAGTTATACGTTATTTGTTTAATTAGTTTCAGTAGTTCAGTATATTGGTTTAGTTATTTACAGTAGTTTGTTTCTTTCGAATACCTTTTAGCAGACTAATTCTATTGGTAGTAGGAGTCTTAGAAGTTTCAAGTATTTAAGGACTTTTTATTATTGAAGTATGCGTTTTTTTGATTACAAAGAAATAAAACGAGGTTATCTCTCATATCGTCTCTGTTTGTTATCGCTTCTCTGCGTCGGTTGGTATCGATGAGACCAGCAATAGATCCTTATCATGCCTCCTCGCAAACAAACAAACCCGATGGCGTTGCTCCCACGGATGCCCAACGCGACGCTCATATGCGGCCTTGGGCGCCAGGTTGAAACGTTGGCGGTTGCGCTTGAGGAGATGCGTTTGTTGATCACTACACAACACCAGGAAAGGTCGTGATGTTGTGCAGGCGGTCCGGGCTACCACGCCGAAGGGCGTGGTGGGGGCGCGGTGCTCGTGGGCATGATTTTCGGGGCCGTCGCCATACGCCTCCACGGGCTCATTCCGACGATGAAGACACACTTTCTCTTGTGAACCCATTCGCGCCGTTGGCTCCACAGGCTGAATATCGGGGTGAGGAGGATCGTCGCCCAGGGAGATGGGTTTTCGCCTTGACATCCCGGTTTCACAGGTGGATGGAGGCTTCGAATTTTTGGGTGGCTTAATTAGTTGAGGAATTATTGGAATTTAAAAGTGTTCCGGATCCACGTCGTGTGCCACTCATCGCCACACGTTTTTGGGTCGAGCATCCGCTTGGTGCAACAATTGAAAGCGACTCAGTGCGCCATGGCAAACCTCCATTTCGGCGTGGCAAAAATTTGAAAACATATGGAACGTGAATTCTTACCGTTTAATTATGCCCGCACTCTCTATCAACGTCTTCAAAATTTACGACGGGGTCCAAGTCTGTGGATACCTACGAAAGAGTTTTATCATCTTCAAGCCCGTGTTGATCTTCGCGATTCTCGAGATCGATTAGTGTCCCGTTATATCGGAGGATTGCGTCTTGATTCAGGACACCTTAAATTTATTTGTCCGGCATCGATCTCCGAGCGCACCCGGTAGCGCGCCTTATTAGTGAAACAACGCTTTCTTGCGAACCCTTGGCACGTCCGGCCCTTCTACCCGCACACCACCCCCACCAGCCGCACCATCCTCGACACCTAATGCCCGTCCATCTGCATCCGGGGCGAATGGGTACCCAACGTTCGCGGAGGTTTTCGTTGTTTTACTTGTGGCGATCCTAATCATCGTCAATCTGCATGCCCGAAGTTTGGAGGACCTCGCACACTTTTCGCGGATGAAACAAAGGCCAAGGTGTATGACGGCCCTCCCATATTTGACTCGGCCATCCCCGATCCATCGAAGAAGAACACCTCACAGGGGGATATCGGCACAACCGCTTGTCTTACGTCGTCTTGCTACACTCCTCGCACACCCCGTGAGACCCACAACGCACGCATATATTTGAATCCTCTTGCACTTTGTAAATGGGAAGGTGTGCCGTTTTATAATTGACTCGGGGTCTTGTGAAAATTTCATGTCGTTGGATGCGGTAAATAAATTGTGTCGACTCCCGAACCACATCCTCATCCTTATACGCTCGCTTGGATTCAGCGGGGTAATTCCATCAACGTGGATCGGCGAGTCCTGGTTCAACTTTCGATTGGAGCGAAATATTTGGATTCCGTGCGGTGTGACGTCGTTCCTATGGATGCGTGTCATCTCCTACTCGGACGACCTTGGCAATTTGACCGTTCCACCGTTCATGATGGTCGCTTAAATACGTATAGTTTTATTTTTGGTGGCGTCAAAATTGTGTTGCATCCGTCGATACCCGATCCTTTTCGCCTTCGCCACCACCTTCGGTGTTATTTTTATCACGCGCCGAATTTGTGCAAGAGATGCACATCGCTGATGTGGTTTTTCTTTTATTGGGGTTCAGTCACCCATGACCTCTCCTTGGCCCCCCTGAAATCGCCCATTGCTCCGCGACTTCACTGATGTCTTTCCCGAAGAGCTCCCGCCGAACTCCCACCTCTTCGGGATATTCAACACCAAATTGAGTTGATTCCCGGGCTTCACTACCCAATAGGCCACACTATCGTATGAGTCCCACGAAACATGAAGAATTACGTCGTCGGGTAGAGGATTTGTTACGCCGTGGGGTGGTCCGTGAAAGCCTTAGCCCGTGTCTTTGTCCCGCTTTGCTTATCCCAAAAAAGATGGGTCTGGCGTATGTGCGTGGGCGATCAACTGTTAATAAGATCACGATTCGATATCGTTTTCCCATTCCCCTGTCTCGATGATTTATTGGACCAGTTGAGTGGGGCCACCATCTTTAGTAAGTGGACTTGCGCGATGGGTATCATCAAATTCGTATCCGGCTGGCGATGAGTGGAAAACAGCGTTTAAAACCGGGAAGGCCTCTTTGAGTGGCTTGTTATGCCTTTCGGGTTGTCGATGCGCCAAGCACTTTCATGCGAGTCATGAATCGGGCTCTTCGTTCCCGATTGAATGCGTGTGTTGTCGTTTATTTCGGCGACATCCTTATTTATAGCGAACCATAGGGGAGCACATCGGTCATGTGCGTCTTTGTTCTTACTATTCTACGTTCGGAAAAATTTTACGGCTGCGCCCAAGAAATGCTTATTTTTGGTGGATTGTGTCTTGTTTTTGGGGTTTGATTTCTTGAGGGCATTAGCGTGGGCGATTCCAAGATTGCCGCCATTCGGATCGCCACCTCCTTAATCTGTTACCCAGGCTCGCGATTTTCACGGACTAGCGTCATTTTACCGAGCGATTCATTGCCCACTTGATTCAATTATGGCCCTATCACAAATTGTTTAAGTGGCAAAACCTTTTTGTGGACGCAGGAAGCGGCTGCTGCGTTTGAGCAAATTAAGCTAAAACTCAGTGTCCGCCCCGTGCTCCTTTTACGGTTTCACCCTTCCATTTGAGCTCTCTTGCGGCGCATCGGAAGGTCGGCATCGGGGCCGTCTTAAGTCAAGCCGCGGGCGTCCGATTGCGTTCTTTAGTGAGAAACTATCCGGTCCGCGGTCCCGAATTCTGATGCTTATGATGTCGAATTTTTCTGTGTGGTTCGCGCTGTTCGGTATTGGCGTCATTATCTTTTTCATCGCGAGTTTGTCCTTTATACGATCATGAGGCTTTGCGTCACCTTGCCACTCAAGATAACATTTCGACACGGCATGCCTCGTGGGCGGCTTATTTACAACAATTTACATTTGTGCTTAAGCATCGCTCGGCGCATCCAATCGCGTAGCGACGCACTTAGTCGACGCGCCCTGCGTGTTAACCGATATGCGTGTTTCATCCCAGGTTTTGATACTTTTCGAGCTTTATCCCTCGATTCATTTTGGACCCATCATTACACGTTTGCGGCGGTGAAACATTGGACTTTACATTGCACAATGGGTTTTTGTTTAAAGGCACTCAATTATGCATACCAGGCAATGCTTACGCCTAAAATTGATTGGAGAGCTACATGGGGCGGCCATGTGGGGAGGATCGGTCCATTGAGCTAGTGCAACGCTCGTTCTTTGGCCCTCACTTCGCCGCGATGTCACTCGTTCGTCTCCGTTGCCGTGTTTGCCAAGTTGCAAAAGGGTCCGCCTCCAATGCGGGTTTATATTGGTCACTCCCGTCCGTCCGGGCCTTGGTGTGCCATTAGCATGGACTTTGTCTTGGGTTTGCCGCGTACTCAACGCGCCATGACTCCATATTTGTGGTCGTCGATCGTTTCTCCAAAATGGCCATTTTATTCGTGTAAACGCACGTCGGATCTTTGTTCATGTTGCTCAATTGTTTTTCCAGGAGATTTACCGTTTGCATGATTTACCATCCTCTATAGTGTCGGACCGCGATACTAGATTTTGAGTTTTTTTTTAGCGGAGTTTATGGCGCATGGCCAACACTCAACTGGATTTTAGTAGTGCCTATCACCCCCAAACGGATGGGCAAACCGAAGTGGTTAATCGATCCTTGGGCAATCTTTTGCGGTGTCTTGTTGGCGACAATGTCCGTTCTTGGGATTCACGGCTAAGTCAGCGGAATTCGCACACAATTCCGCCATTAATCGCAGCAAACATGTGCCCTTTTCGGTCGTGTATGCGGTCATCCCGCGAGGCCATCGGACTTGATCACCCTCCCATCTCCGGTGCGTGCGACAGTCGTGCGGTGGACTTGCTTGAGTCCCTATGCCAAACGCATGCAGCAACTCGTGCCAAACTTATGGAGTCCAATGCCCGATACAAGGCATCACTGATACGTCGTCGGTGTAGAGTTTGAAGTGGGTGATTTGGTGTGGGCTGTTTTGACTAAAGACCGTTACCCTCTCACGAGTTTAACAAGCTTTCACTCGTAAGATTGGACCTGTCGAAATCATAGAGAAGATCAATCCAAATGCGTATCGACTTAAGCTCCTAGTCATCTTCGTACGTCGATGTGTTTAATGTCAAGCATTTGGTGCCATTTGTAGTAGACTCGACTTACGGAGATGAGGCTCGATCCGATTCGAGGGCGAACCGTTTTCAAGTGGGGGAGAATGATGGAGATGAGGCTGCATGAAAACTCCCTTTTATTTGTTTAAGTTCAACAAATAGTTATACGTTATTTGTTTAATTAGTTTCGATAGTTCAAAGATATATTGGTTTAGTTATTTACAGTAGTTTGTTTCTTTCGAATTCCTTTTAGCGGACTAATTCTATTGATAGTAGGAGTCTTAGAAGTTTCAAGTATTTAAGGACTTTTTATTATTGAAGTATGCAGTTTTTTTGATTACAAAGAAATAAAACGAGGGTTATCTCTCATATCGTCTCTGCTGTTATCGCTTCTACTGCGTCAATTTAGGGTGAAGTTAGACATATCTTTTTTTTAAAAAAAATTATACATAGAATAATTGAGTTTTAAAAAAATTTGAGGGGCTAAAGCCCTCACATTGCAATACAAGAAAACGCTCCTGATGGCATTGTATGAGAACTTAACTGCCAATTAAACATGTCCCCGATAACAAGCTAGCGGAAGTGATTTTTGAGGATGCATGATATCCCGTAACAATCTCTTGATAAGAAAGGGAAGGAAAGAAGGCCAGGAAGGATAGTCTTAAATTCTCTACCAAGGAAAGACAAGCTACAAGGGGCAAGCACGTTTGGTTCAAGGAAATATAGTCACATTTCAATATGGTAATCTTCAGATGACTACAAAAGAATGCCTCATTAGACATCAGGCAACAGTAGTAATGCACCATCATAAAAAGTAAAAAAACAATGACTTTAATAAAAGAATAAAAAAACACAAAATGTAAACCATATTATTTTTATGTGAGCATTATAAGTTTTTGCCTTTTGGGGTTCATTGTTAACCATACCTCCAATAGGCGGTCTATACCGACATTCATCTTCCGAATTTCGGGAAGTTGTTAGAATCAATAGCCACACACTATTTTGAAAGTGGTGAAAAGGAGTTCAGGAGTAAAGAATATATACCTTCTCAACGGGATGGCTAGTTCCACAGGGAAATTGTGTATATGAATTTCATTGTTTTATTGCACCGTGATAAATAGAGAAACAAATTTGAGCACATGTCCAATGATTTTATTTTTTAGAGTCAGAAAGCGGAAAGTTTGTCTTCATTAGCACAGAAATTTTGTATAAACAAAGCACGCATTTACATTGGATTTGATGTCATGATAATTATTTGCAATAACAGTATGCATAGGATGATTTCCAATATAACCAGGGAAAATAAACCACAAACAAAGCACTTTTTACCATGAATTGTTCGGAAATACTCTTAAATGGTTACCAGACCCAATGACGAGGGGACTTGGGGGCCAAGGGGGGCACTGGGCCCCCCTGGAATTTTTTAAAAAAATAAGGGTATATATGTAATTTCACATTATATTTTTAATAAAAATAAAAAAAAAAAAAAAAAGCCAATAGACACTTAATACAACACGTCAGCCACTCCAGCCCCAATTCTCAAATCTCAAACCCATTACCCACCTTCACGGCCTCTCAAGCAGCGGGAGAAATAGAAGAGAAAAAGCCCTAATCCTTGGTGAAGAAAATTGCACCACAAGGTCAAGAAGGAGGAGTGGATTCAACTCAACCAATAGGTTTGTATTAAGTCTAACTCTTTCATCTTATTGTCATTAGATTTAAATTGAATGAGAATGAATTATATTTTGGATTTATGTTATCAAAGTGTATATACATTAATTAATTTTTAGGGCTTGATGTTTATTCTCTATTATTTAATTTGTTTGTTGTATCATTGATTATTACATGAATTATTAGGGTAAACTTTTAGTAATTTATTATAATTTGTGGTATCAGATTACATGAACCGAGTATGAAATCTGATCTAAAGTTCTGTAATTATATTTCAAGTTTCTTGGAGATGAATTTCTTTGCACATGGAAATTTCACTTGTAAGGGATACAGTATGTTGTAGGATTAACTTATTTTGCTGCCGTTGAAATTAACTGATGGATAAACAGGTTCTGGGCTTTTTGAGCAAAAAAATAAATAAATAAATAATTTGTGGTCCATGTATAATTGTTTGCTTAAGCTATATTAATTTTTAATTTTTTTTCGTATTTTCTTAGATAATGGAACGATTCTTTAAAAGAGTACCACCTATTATCGAAGAAGCAACATCATCAGTCAATGCACCTGCAATTGTTCAAATGATTCATTTTCTGCATTTGACAAAGAGAAGCTACTTAACCTTGCAAAATTTTATCCAGCTGAATTTTCTGGAGTTACTCTATATGAACTCGAAAGTCAACTTGAAAACTTTATTTTTGATGTTCGTTTAGATGAAAGCTTCTCTAAAGTAGCAGGTATAGGAGGTCTTGCTCAGAAGATGGTTGCTACAAGAAAACATGTAGTTTTTCCATTGGTTTATTTGTTGGTTAAGTTGTCATTGATCTTACCATTGCCACCGCGCCACGGTGGAAAGAGCATTTTTAAATGAATGAATATCATCAAGAGTTCACTCGTGTCGAATGGGAGATGGGCTCTTGAATGATTGTTTGGTAACATACATTGAAAAGGATATCTTTCAAATATTAGCAATGAAGCTATTATGCAACGATTTCAGAATATGAAGAGTAGAAGAGAAATGTTATGATATATTAATGTACTTATATTCTGTTATTTATTTTTGATTATTAAAATGTAATTGAATTTATACATTGACTTTATCAAAATTAGCGATTATTTATAATGTTAATTTTAGAGTTGATGTATTGTATTTTATTTTTATACAAATGTTAGTTGGGCCCCCCTACCTAGAATTTCTGGCTTCGTCACTGACCAGACCCCAACTTACCAGCTGTAACTAAATTAAATAATAATGATTTTTTAATTAAATTCAGATTCTGCTATTCCATGGAAAATATCAACTCATTAAATTCAAATTCAAATTGCCATTGCATTTTAGCACTAACTAATACTTTCACAAGAATCCACAAGCATGAAAATATCAACTCCTACTAATTCTCACTCAGCAATGAACAACTTTGTCAATTTCGTAAACATAGATCACATTCTATGAGCACGAATTAATCATTCTCGAACTGAAGGCTAACCTAATAAAAATATCAATAATACCGAAGGCTATGAGATGTCCCCAAACGAGCTTTTTACGAGCCAATCTCGAACTGTTCGCTAACCTAATAATTTTCAAACGAGTGAAGCTCGAACTCAATTATGAAAGCTCGAATCGAACTCGACCGATCCAAAAACTAAATGAGCGAACTCGAGCCTGTTCGATTCGACTCGTTTTCAAACCTAGGTGGTAGTATTTATTTGTCAACTGGCATTTCGAAATGTAGAGGATAAAATTCAACATAATGCTAATTCATCTCATTGTTAACACAGTACTTCTCCAAAGATACAACTGATTTCAACATTTAAAAAAAAATTAAAAAATAGTATCAGGCATTACAAGAAATAATATCAAAACAAATTACACACATTTTAAGCATATTTAACTTAAGCCCAACTCTGAGAATATCAAACAAAGTCTGAAAATGAGAGAAAACATGCCCGAACTGCTCAAATGCTAACAATTTCATATGTACAAGATATTGTGAACTACACACAAAGTTTCCTATACTTCTATATTGTTATTTCTCCTTTAAAAAAACATTATTTCTTGTTTAACTACATTATATATGCAATTTGTGAATCTATAAATCAAAGTCCAGACTAAATACTTTTGCTGTTGAAAGTTCAATATATGACAAGAAAATGAGAAGATGAAATAAGAAAATCTGCAATAATCGATTAAAAAGACTCCGCACAGATAAACCTATGAGATAAAGAAATTCACAAACCAAATATCAAATGATATTAAAAAAAATATTCCCTACACTTGAAGAGGAATTAAAAAACTGCATTCATCCAAGAACCTAACAAAGAACGGAAATATATCTTGCGGAAAACCTGATTGTGTTTGTCATTGAACCGAAATTCGACCGATACTATCAAAATCAGCAATACCGGGTGTGATCGCTATTAATATTTCGAAATCGATTTAATCTCTACTCCTTGAAGAACAATTCCGCAAGAGATATATGTATTGTTGACTCGATTAAATATCTACTCCGTCGTCGAGAGGTGATATTGTAGTTCAAGAAGATTTCCGAAAGAAAAATATGTATTGTTGTTTGAATTATCTAAAGAGTTTGTTGCTTGAGTTATGTGAAGAGATTTTTGGTTGAGGTGGTTAACAATACATGAATGAAGATGAAAAGTAGGATTGTGATTGTGTAACTGTTAGCTTAATTCTATGCGTGAAAAAATACATGAGTGAAGATGAAAAGTAGGATTGTAACTGTTAGCTAGCTTCCATGCATGAAAAAACTCCCATAACGTCTGTTAGTTTATTTTTGCCTTTGTGATTATTATTAGATTATAGGGGTGTTTTAGCCATATTTAAAATTGACAGAAACTTTCATCTTTTTAGGGTAGTTATAGATATAGATTATAGATTATAGATTATAGATATAGATTATAGATAGATATAGATATAGATTATAGTTATAGATTATAGATTATAGATAGATTATAGATATAGATTATAGATTATAGATTATAGGTAGATAGATATAGAATAGATTATAGATTATAGATTATAGATTATGGTGATGATGTATTTGTTTGGGTTGGTTGCGTAACTCAAATTGATGAGGGAAATCTGCTATTCATTTTATTTTCTCGTCTCGTCCTCCTCATGCCTCTCCATGGTTTGATAATTTTTTTCGAATCTCTCTTTCGATTCGAGGACGAATCGTCTCGACCCGGAGAAATGATGGAGATAAGATTTGAGATATAATTTAAAGATATATTAGTATCTATTAGGATTATTTTTAGTGGGTTCTTTTATTATCTTTTAAGAGTTTTAAATAGTTAGGAGTTTTATTATTGTAGGAGTTTAATCCTATAAATAGTTGTTTTGTTATTATTTTTAGGGTGGTTGATTTTGATTAAGAAAAAAAAAAAAAACGAGGGTTTTCTCTTAATTATTGTCTCTCTTATGGTATTCGTATAGAATCAACGCGTGAGGTTAGTTGTCTATTTGTTCATGCTTAGCACTGCATCGAGAAAGTCAAGTGCGGTATTGAAAAGATAATTAATTTCATTGCAATTGGAGAAGAAAATATTTTTTCCAAATGATTATTTAGGCTCTAGGCAAGTTTGATCTATTTATGTTCTGGATGAATATTCTATCTGAGAATCGTTATATAATCTGAACTCAAAAGGTCATATTCTTGAATATTTGTGAACCAACTGATCTTTTAAAGATATCCTTCAAGGTTAAGTTGCTGACAGTCCCCTTGCAAATAAATTTTGAATTCATCATCTTCAAGAGCTCCTCACACCGGGCATTGCTTATACTTAAATACATATTGAGTCCACAAAGTATTGTTGGTGATCATTGCTATCGGCATATTAAATTTTCTTATTGAAATTTGTTTGGATATTCAAATTTTATTGGGCCCTTATAATTAATTAAAACAGAGACTAAAATCTGAAAGCATGTGGTTTTAATCTTGACCGCTAAAAAAAATAAATAAATAACAGACCAAATTTGTCCTCACGTACTCACCTCAAGATGCTGGTTCATTTGATCCAAATACTATACATGTATTCCTCCACTAGATAAAATGAATATGCAATACTTTTTTAATTATGTTTTATAGGGGTAGAATTCTTTCTACCAATAAATTTGGATTTCGTTTCCCTCCTTTAACAAAACAAAATCAATGTCATAATGTTCCTAAATCCAGTATGTTTTGCAAGAAAAATAGAATAAACCAATTAACTATATGCATATATGCACCTGCACAAGGGCTAAGGTGACAAATGAAAACTTTGATCTTTGCTTTTAGACTAGGTGAGTTTTAGCCATAAACTGCCTCTGGAAGCTCATAGTAACTTCACCTTAGGGAAAACAAAACCTGCCTTCCGAGGATTGCCATCAACAAGACAATTTCTGTAAAATTTCTTTGCACTCCAATACAACCTGTTACGCAAAATAACCAACATCAAACATGTGATGTTGAAGCTTAATAAACTAAATTGACCCGAAAAGCATGTATTATTTCAATTAGGCTGGTTATTACCATTAATTTTACCTTTTTAGCATCTTTTCTTGGTATGCCTTCTCGTAATCCCACAATTTTTTCGACCACCTCAGGCTGCACCCACAAAAGCATAAGGGTAATAATAGAGAGACAACGAGAACCAATCCTATATTTTCTAATCAATTCTCAAGAAAGAAATAAATCGGGTATAATCAAACCTCTAATGAATGATTTGACTATCATATACACTGAAAGCGTAATGTATCTCAATAGCACTTACAGGACAGTCCGGTTGATTTTCAAGAATTTTCGTGTATGTAAAGGTGAAAGAATCTGAACTTTCTGATGAAGCAAGTTCTCTCAAGTCACCAAGTACCCTTACTCTATTTTCAACTTTCTGCAACACATAATAATATGTTACAAGTTAAAAACTGGAAATCATTTAGAGAACATTACTTTTTTGAATAAATGCGATATCTATATAAAAAATAAAAATAGAGTATATTCACGATCACGGTGATCAGTGAACCAAAAGAAAGAAAACAATGTCAAAAAGTGAAGCGAAATGGTCACAAGGCCGACCAAATGGCTGAATGGTTGGGGCCTCGTTAAAACCTTTTCGGGGTAAAACCCACCCTTGTGGGAAAAACCCCCTGAAAGGAAAAAGAGTACCCCCAGGCATCCGAGAAATGAAGAAGCAACACATGCTAACTAGCAAACCTATAGTTGGATTGACCAACATAGTCATCAGTAATAAAATCAATAATGTCCTGTGGTGGGACGCCCCACCATGTGCCATACTCCGTCCTCTTGCTCGGAATATCCGCCACACGGTTGCCTTCCCGAAATATATGTGAGATCACAAAATCCATATGGGCGGCGGATGTAAAGTGTAACGCCAGTGCGAGGTGGCGCCACGGGACCGCCGTGGATCTCGTCTCCAGCAAGTTCACCACATACATAGAATCCGACTCAGCCATAATTCGTCCAACTTTTTCTAGAAGCATCTTTGGATTGCCCACATTGCAGCCATCGATTCGGCCTCAAACCTTTTGTAAAAAAAAAGAGCTCTGTGGGGAATCGAACCCGCGAACTTGATAGGCTTAAGGTGGTATTTAGAGAACATTACTAAATACCTTGACATATACAATAATCTTGAACTTTCTTATCAAACGAAGATTGGATAGATAATAGGCTAATGAAAGAAGCTTACATAAACACTTATATACTCCCGGAAAAAGTCCATGAGAAGCTCTTCATCTTGGTTCATCGTTTCAACCATCTCTCCTGTGATATAATTTTTCTACAGAGCAAACACAACAATAGAATCAAGGTCAACTAAAGGATAAGTTCAAATTGTTGAAAAGCCTATTCTCCAAATGAAATATTCTCATGAAAAGGACCTGGACAAGCAGATGATCAACGTAGACAACGATAGCTTCTTCCAGGCAGGCCTCGACAAGTCGAGTAAATGATCTTGCTTCAATGTTGCTTCATAAGTAATGACACATATTGAGACAGAATAAATGAATTCTATCCTCAAAAATGATGACATGTCAACTAATGATTTGCAGGTATTTGGACACATTTTTAATAAATTTACGTACGCAGGTTGAAATAACTTACATTATGAGCTCTGCAAAGTACTCATGAAATGTTCCTATGAGGTCTTCAGTTTCTTTTCCTTCCAACCCATCTGGATTATGAACAAGCAAATCAATAAAACATCATGTTTGAATGCTGTATAATTTGATCATATAGTCGCTTGTGTTTTTTTTTCTTTTACTTTTTCTCATGCTTAAATTTCTACATGCACCCAAAATGGATAGCCAAAAAGACAATTAATTCAATTGACTATCTTAGATTACAGACTTTACAGTAATTTCATCTTTTTGAATTAAATACTTCATACTACAAATCTGCACACTTAATCCAAAATATACAGTCAGAATATGTCAATGAACACTTTATTTCCAGCGTTACTTTCACATATACTAATATGAGAATGTGCTTCATGAACAACAGAGAATCCAAAAGCTCATTCATGCATTATCTGCAAGCAGTACCATTAAGTAATGAGTATAAATACTATTCACACATGTCCATAGAAAGAAACCTCAACAATAAGGCGGGCACGAAATTTTGTTACCTTTCTGATACAGCTGTATAAGTAATTCCCGAACTGCTGGATCTTCCAAAATGACACTAACGGTTTGATGAACAGCTTCCTATTAGCATTTAACGATCATTACTTAAAGATGATCAAGAACAATCCTTAAGAATATCTAATTAAAAAGATACATATGCTCTGTACACATTCTTAGACAGCTGGGCATATTCCAATATGGTGGACCAGCAGAGTGATTGCTGAGAGCATTAGTGTTCTCAATCTCATCTTTCATTATCTGATGGAAGGGAACTAAAGAGAACAATAATAAATGCACTGAAAGTGGAAAATTAGTAATTATTGTAAACAACAAAGCCATTTTCAAAGTAAAAAGGGTCACCAGTATACCTTCGCAACCTCCAGAAAGCCTTTGCAAGCACCCTCAAAATTAACCTGTACAAGTGAGTGAAAAAGCCATTTCAAGAAGGATTAACTTTCTTCTTCGGACATATATTATTCCTCCTAAACATTGTAAATGTTAGTGACTGTTGAGAGAATGTTCTAACAGATTGAACCGATAATTTCTTAAGTGTGACATATTTTTAATCTATGTCGCCCACCCTTTATTGCTTTTGTGTTAGTTTATATCTCCAAGTTGGCATTGTCAATGTCAATATAGATCAGAAGGAGCATATATATTGTTATTTGCTTGCATGTCTACTTAGAGAATGAGATATTCATTCAAAATGACCATGGCATGGGTACAAGTGAACAAAGCAAACAGTAATGATGACAATCCAAACACACACAAGCAGTAATTTAACTACAAACTGAGGGCGATTTAATGATTACACAAAAATTTATGGTAGGGTTACAACTTAGAATTCGTATTGTGATAACATGATAGTCTGACTACAAAAACACACCAGGAAGACCAAAAAAAAAAAAAAAAAAAAGAAAAAAAGAGAGTCCTTCCTAGCATGGGCAAAACAGAAGTAGAAGAGAGGTTCTAGAGAAGCAAAGATAACTAGGGTGTTTTCTTTTTCATTTTTTTTTTGGCCCCACTAAACATGTGCCCGCCGCAGGGGGTACTATCTCTCCTCTTTCATTCATGTATTGCATAAAGTTGATTGCAGGATAATTTGATCAAGTAAATATTTCTATTTATCTAGAACAAGCCACTTATAAGTGAACTTGAGACAAAGTAACACTGAGTTTTACAAACTCATGAACATTAAGACTAAGGTGACTTGTATAGCTTCACCATCTACTAAGGAAAAATCTGATATAGTGCACAAAGGACACAACTAATCACCTAGTAAAGCTCATGACTTTAGTGAATATACGCAGCACAAATTGTCAATTTTGAATTTCCGATCACAATTTTATAATTGAGTATTGAGTAATCCAGAATAAGGAGTGGAACAGAAAAAAAAGTAATCAGGTAACATGGTCACCTGCTCTGCATAATGTTGTGGGAGAGCTTCAAGTGTGCTAGCAGCACTTAGCTCCGTTGCAAGATCATAGCAGCGAAGATTGTTATTAATCTATCGTTAAAAAAAAAAGAATTTATTAGCAGCATATAAGTAATGTTCAAATAGCCATTCGGTGTATCTATCACATATAGTGTGTTGGCACAATTGACATACCGTGGCACATAAAACTTTTAGACCAATTTCAGAAGCAGGTTCTTCCAATGTCTGCCTTTCAGCTGCTTGAAAATCAATTATTACCTGAAATGAGAAAAGAAAAACAAAACGGCTCAACACCTTGCATTCATATGTTCTTCAAACCACCTAAAGACCACTATGAAATTGCTACCATTTAAACGGACGGTAGTGATATGAACAGAATGAGAAGGGAATTAGAATTGTGCAGTTTTGGGGCTACTGGATTGGTAGCGACATTTGAAGTAGTTTGAGAGATAGCATAGGTGAAAAAATTTGCTAGGACAATAGTTTGGGCAATTTAAGACAGTTGCTTCTGGAAAAATAAAATAACAAATTCAACAATACAGGGCAATGTATCCAGTAGGATATCTGAACAGAAAAATTCCGGTTGCCCGACTCTAATACCATGAAGAATTCTTTATAGGTAATTGAATACATTCAGCTGTATAAATATATATGTATATAGATAGATAGATTTATATAGATGTGTATATATATATATATGTATATAGGGGAAGGATCAAGTCATGAGACCATGTCTCTAGATGAGATACAATGGACTAATCTCAACCATCCCCCACTATTAATTAATGAGTGTGATTTAATAGATAAAAATTATATTAAAACATAAATTTAATCAACATAAGGGTAGGATTTGGTTCAAATGAGACCACGCTCCCTAGGTGAGACAGTGTGAACTCACATGTTCGTTGTTTTTTCATTTGCAACATAAATTACATCTTCTTCATTGTTTTATTTTTCACAGTTCGAGTTCTTCAAATTTGCGTTAATGGAGGAATTGTGTGTGTGTGTGTATGTGTGTGTGACAGAGAGAGAGAGAGACGTGAGAGAGAGAGAGAGACGTGAGATTGAGAGATGCGTGAGAGAGAAAAGATTTGATTCCATTTTTGCAACTACTTTACTATGTTATTTTACCCTATTACCCTTATGTAGATTACATTAATGTTTTAATATAATTTTTATCCATTAAATCACACCCATTAATTAATAGTGGGGGATGGTTGAGATTAGTCCATTGTGTCTCACCTAGAGACATGGTCTCACTTGATCCTCCCCCCATAAGGGTAAAAGAGTAAAATAACATAACAAGGTAGTTACATATATGGAATCAAATCTCTTTCTCTCTCATGCATCTTTCATCTCATGTGTCTCTCTCACGCCTCTCTCTCTCTGTCTCACGTCTCTCTCTCTCTCTCTCTCTCTCTCTCTCTCTCTCTCTCTCTCTCTCACACACACACACACACACACACACACACACACACACAATTTCACCATTAACGCAAATTTGAAGAACTCGAACTGTGAAAAATAAAACAATGAAGAAGATGCGATTATGCTCGAATCATGATGCATGATGAATCATCAGTCGTGGAAAAAATTCTATCTAACAACGCATCAATGTTGTATGGTGTAGACATCGATGGAGAACTCGAAACTGACCATTAACATAAACTCTTAAAAAACTGTAATTTTCACGAATCAGACGATGCATAGATACTTATGGAATGATGTATATAACTTATGAAATGATGCACATATACTTATGAAACGATGCATATATCTGTAGGATATTATATATTTGAAAATATGCAACAAAAATCAACTTAATATGCATTATCTGAAAACTATCTATGCAACGTAAAAAAACTAATATGTAGTACAATATACCCAACTATACAAGGCGTCATAAACTATGCAACAAAATCAACTAACTATGCATTATCTAGAAACTATTTATATAGTGTGGAATAACTAAATACGCATTACATTATGTAACATCCCATTTTCATAATTTCCAAAAACCAACATCCCATTTTCATAACTAAATATGCACTATATTGAACCTATTTATGCAGTGTAGAATAACTAAATATGTAGTACGTTATATTCAATTATGTCTTGTTTTCGTAAAACAGTGCCAACAAAATAACTAAATATGCATTATTTGATAGCTAATTAAGCAGTAGAAGAACCCAAACTATACTGTAAAATAAAAATATTTGGAAAGGAAACTGCTTCCTTAAATTCCGCCACAAAATCCGACAGTTTCAATCTTAGCCCATAAAACCCGCTGAGACCACTAATTTAAAATACAAAATTACAACCTTACCCTTAAAATCAGCGAAAATTAGGAAATAATTAAAAAAAACTGTATTAATCACATCCCTTCATTTTTATGATCAATAGGTAAGATGAGTCCACACTGTCTCACCTAGGAAGGGTGGTCTCATTTGAACCAAATCCTATATATTGCAATGATATTTGTCCTAAAGCCAGCATAATTTGTGGTATATGAATATTATGTTGACTTTTCCAAAACAAGATTCCCACATTTATAAAAGACACACAAACCCAAGTATATTTGACTCAAAAAAAAAAACCAAGTATATTCTACAAAATAGTAAACTTTAAATTCTAAAATCACCTAACTTAAAATATTACCATTTAACTAGTATTTTACCCGTGCGATGCACGGGTGTATATTTGTAAGGCCTCCGTTTTGTACTGTGACGTGTGCATTTTCCTAATAATTCTACGAATTATATCTCCTGCATTATAATAACTTTGATGTATCATCAAACAATATTCATGAAATATTATTTAATATTTTTATTGATGAAGTCAAAAAAGAAAAAAAGTATCA
This sequence comes from Rehmannia glutinosa, assembly GCA_016081115.2. Classification (NCBI taxonomy): domain Eukaryota; kingdom Viridiplantae; phylum Streptophyta; class Magnoliopsida; order Lamiales; family Orobanchaceae; genus Rehmannia; species Rehmannia glutinosa. The sequence continues at coordinate 95,957,200 of CM071926.1, read as the reverse complement.
TACTTCTTGTAAATAATACATTCAAGGTTGTGTATTTGTGTTCCATCTTCGAAAAGTGATTTTTCATAGAATCGCACAGGCGCAACTACATCGCCTATTTCGTTTTAGTCATGTCTAGATTTTTAGTAAGTGTGAAATTGGTGTCACACTCTTTTCAAGGTTATAGTAGTAAATTCGGATGCAAATTTATTTTCCAAAGTTGTTTGTATGTGTAAATTGGTGGCAGAGCTTTTTGCAAAAGCCCATTGTCAAATAAATGAAAACACATGTATATAAGATAATAGGAGAACTAAGTATAATAATTATAAATAGTAGTCAACAAAACATAGTTTTGACAATATTATTGTTTTTATTAGATTTATATTGTGGAGATATTTTTCATTTTTGCGATTTTACCATGTATTTTATTTTTTCATGTTATTAAGTCAATATTTAATTTTTTTTTAAATTTAGTTGTTGAGATTTGTATTGTACTATTTGGATTTTACCATACTAAATATAAAATATGGAACACTATACATGCGAACATAAATGTGTAGTATGCAAGGTATAAATTATAAGGACAATGCTTAATGTATTTCAATATTTTACTTGTTTTTGTTACGAGTATACACATTAACGAAGCTATATATGCAATATCCCCATTCTAAATAAACCCACTATTAAAATTTAATGTAATACACTTTGTTCATACTAAATATGCAAATTTAAAACACTATATATGCAGAACATAAATATGCAGTATGCAGTATATAAATTATAAGGACCAATGTCTAATGTATTTCAATATTTTAATTATTTTGTTCTAAGTATACACAATAACAAAACTATATATGCAATATTCCTATTGTAAATAAGCACATTCAATTAGCTTACAGGGACATTCAATTAGCACATTCCATATACGCAATATTCCTAATATATGCAGGAGAGAGGAAGGTTATTAGCGTGAGTATAGGAACGTGATCATCAATAACAGATCACATCCCTTATTGTTAGCATTAATTAGTTGACAGTTATTTTTGGTCTAATATTCAATATCTATATACCCCTGGACGATTTTTTACCTTTTTTATTGCTACAAAATATTTCCTAGATCTTGGCCTTCCATTGTTTTTTTTGGATGGTGTAGATGTATCATTACGGTCTCACTTGAAGCTATAGTCTCACAGGATCTCCACCATATATATATATATATATATATATATATATATATGTGAGTAACTCTCCTGTCAGACGGATCCTTAAACCCAACCCATCTTCAGCATTTGGGTTAAACTACAGTACCACTAAATAAACCACATATTTGACGTTATTGATGTAGTCCTTAATCGCTAAAGCCTCAGGGCGTGGATATCTTTTCGATTTGCGACGTCGACACAGTGGTGAAACATATGTGTGTCGACTATATGGCCATCATCGCAACGCTACAGAGCTTCAAGGAGTTGGTTTTTACGGTGGCGGCCAAAAGATGAAGGTTTTAGTGCGAGTGAAATTTTAATTTTTTGGAGACTTTGGAAATCGATGTTGATGGATATCCTGAGAAAGCGTGAGGATTGTAAATATCAATTGAGTCACTCTAATGTATGAATTTTTGAGACAACCACATTTTCATTATTTTGATGTGAAATAAGTTTTTCTCTGGTTCTTAAAAAATTAGGTTGTAAATCTTTTACAATTGCTTAATGAGGGCAACTAATACTTATTGAGTGCACTACTAATACTTTTTGGGGTGTCTATTAATACTTTTTATTAGATAAACTAATATTGGAATTAATAAAATCTTTCGGATAAAAACTAAAATTTTTCGGAGAACTACTAATACGTTTTACGAACTATTAATACTATTGACAAAAAAATTAATATTTTTTAGGGAAAAAACTAATACTTTTTG